>WBNO01013550.1:118061-183960 GCA_013400575.1 Peucedramus taeniatus
CTCCTCTCCTCACAAACAGATCTCCTCACAGGTTTGTTTGGTGCTTTCAGGTTTCGGGAGGGAAGAGTCTGATTAATGAGTTTTGTGGAAGTAGTAAACTTTTGGAAGAATTTTGCTATTGTTTTATTAAATAAGATTGAGGCAGGAAACTTGCCTGGACCTGGAAAGCCTGATGGAAAGCCAGCTGATTTTTAGGGCCTACAAGTATAGGGGCCAACAAGTTTGGGTTTTTTGTTTTTTGTTTTTTTTTTTTAAAGAGACTTAGACAGCTAAAATACTTGGAAAATTTAGTTACGTTTGAAAATTTGTCTACAAGCACCAGGCAGACCTGGAAAAAGAAGTCAAAACTTCTGGTGAGATATCTGTAATGTCATTTCTAATTTGCTCAATGATAGAAGCTCTCGGGAGGTGGAATTTGCTGTTCTGGAAGGTTTGTAGTTAGAATCCTCGACTCTGAATATGATTTAACCTCATTCTGACACAGAGCAGTAAAGCAAATGAATATTTTATAATAAAAAATAGAAGCATTATGAGATTTTAGGGAGGGAAAAAGTCTGTCTCATACTTCTGAGTACACAGTTTGAGAAATTTGCAGTAGCTGGAATCAGGACCTTCTAAGATTCCTCAAACGGAGCAGAAGGAAATTATTTTTAATTTGAGCAAGAGCTTGCTTGGTGCTGGTGCATATCCCTCTCCTGTGGGGTGCAGGGAGGCCAGACTTTGGGAGGGCAGGCCCAGGAATGTGTGTAACAAATACTGAAGGGCCAGACGTGCCTGGATCCATGTGCCCTGCCTGGGAGGAAGAGGAGGAGGAGGAGGAGGAGGAGGAGGAGGAGGTCTGTGGCACTGCCAGGAAATCCCATGGTTTTGGGGCTGCTGTGCTGAGGGCGAGTGGAAGCCTCGGGGAGATGCTGAGGCAGGAGGAGCTGGGAAGGTGCATGGTTTGAAATAGATGGCAGGGGCTGCTGAAGAGCAGATTTTGGCTCAGGAAATGGGAAAGAGGGTTTAAGGAAAGAAGCAAAGCTCTCGCTGTAAGACACCATCAGAAGTGTTTATTCTGCAGCAGTGAGAAGAACCATAATCAGGTGTGTGCACATCAATTATTTAAAACAATTCCAGCAAATACAGCCTTTGACCTCCCTTACCACCCCCACCCCCCCAACAAAAATACTTTGAGTGATCCAAATTTATTTTAATTCCTTCTCCTTCAACACCAAGTATTCGTTCAACTGGATTTGCTGTCATCACATAGGAGGGGAAAGAAAATTTTTTTAAAAAAGAGCTTGGGCAAGACAGTGAAGTTTTTCCTCAGCTCTATCAACAAAGGGAGGTCCTTTGTTCTGAAATACTACAGAAATCACAGTAAGTCTTATAAAAGTTACCCAGTCACTGGAGCACTGAACACCTCAGAATCTGTGTCGCTTGCAAATCCTTATTTCTTTTTGGCAGCTTTTCTGGATAGGAGAGTGATGGAGGAATCGAGTCCGTGGGCAGGTCCACAACTTTGCAGTCACACTAAAAGGATGAACTGGAAGCACAAAAAAGAGAAATAAAGACAGTGTAAGAAATGTTATCTGACAGGGAAATTCCTGTCCCATGAACACATAGTTATGTAAAAGAAACCCCAAACTTAGCCTTCTTTAAGTACAATAAAATCAGCCATGTGGCTGATCAGTCACTGCTGATTTATGCTGTACCTGTTTGACATAGATGTCACACACTTCTATTCCTGTTAGAAACATCAACTTTAAGCCCATTATAAACATAATTTGTTACTGATGGGAACTAAATGAGTGGTTGATGTCTCCCTTTTGGATGGCCCAGTAGAGGGGAAATGAGCACCCCACACCTCGATTGTTCAGGGGATGAAAGATCCCCCATCTCCCTGGCTCAAAATGGGGAGGGAAAGGAGTGGACTGGGGGAAGGAAGAGGAGAAAACACTCAGCTCTTGATTCTGTATTCAGGGCACATCCCCACTGCCTCATTATCACATCAGAGAGCCTGGACCCATCAGCGCTTTCATTACGCAACCACTTCCTCCCCCAAGAATTTCTAATTCCGCCATCTTAATTTGTTTTGGGGACTCTTGGCAGCCTGCTCCCCTATCAGAGAGGAAATGTGGTTTATTAGACAACATCTTGGAGCAGTTAATCCTGCAACTTTATTTTAGACCTTGAAACGTCAGTGCATAATTTAGAGGGGTTTGGATTCTGTTCTGATTGCCTCTCACTCAAAGACAGCCTCAATTATACGAGCTGAGCTTTCTGAGGGCCAAAGCCCCACCTTAACCATCAAATCTGCTGCCACGGGCCCTGACTCCCCTGCCTGGCCCACAGGGTCACATCCTGGAACCCTCATTTCCAGGGGAATGGGAGCAAACTGCAGCTGCAGCCCTCCTGCAGGATGGGAATCCTGTGGCTTATAAACAGGAAAGAAGAATCAGCATGATCTTTCCCAGCCACAGCCCTCTTGCCATCAATAATTGTTTCATTTCTGCTGCCTTTGTTTTGCTGGTCTGTAAGAATCCCAACAATTATGTGGTCAGTGACATAAAAAGGCATAAAAAGCAGAGGAGATCATTTCCAGACAGTTCACAAAGGCTCCTCTGTCACACGGTGGTCCAGAGAAATTCTGTGCTGATGGGTCCTGTTGCAAGTGGAGGGAATGAGACTTGGAAATGCTGTTATTTCATCTTTATGATACATGAAGAAGTCAGTTCAAATGTCAGTTCTCAATGGAACACGAGATCTCTCAGAAATGTGAGGCCCATTCAAACTTAAAAAATAACAGTGAGGTATAAAAATATCCGGTGGATTTTCAGGATGTGGTGCCATTGCAGAGCTGAGAGTTGGAGAGACAGACTTCGTTCTAAATAAAAAGCTAAGAGCAAGAAATAATTTTCTGGATTCTCTAGTGTTTGTCTCATCTCCTCGAAAAGCTCCTGAAAACAGTGTCATGTTTATTTAGCTTTTAATCAAGAGTTAGGCAGACCTCTTTTAATTAAAGCTGAGCCAATTGTAATGCATTTTAACAGCTATAATTCTATCAAATTATAGAATTAGATAGATATTCTTCTCTGACCAAGCCTTACTTATCCAAAGCTCTCATTACTCCAGTCATTTGTGGTGTTGCCAGTGCTCTAAGATAAGGGAGTGTGAGTTTCTGTGTTACATACAATACATGTATTTTGCCACTTCCAGATCTGAGGAATGACAGGACAAGTAAGGAGTTTCTGCCCAGCCTTGCTGACCTTGCCCCCACAGCTGTGAGAACCAAGCACAGCTCATGTCATATTTTTGGTAAACCACCCCTTCATTTCCCTGATGTGATACATGTATATGTGATATACAGTGGCTGTGTTTGTCCCTTCAACTCCATAAAAGTCTACAGGAAGAGTTTGTGCTTCAGCAGACTGTTTTGTATCCGAAACGTTTAAAAAGGGAATTAAAGTTATTTTTCTGCACCAGCTTGCAGAGTGAGACCCTAAATGACTCACCCAGTGTCTGCAGACTTCAGAGTCCCAGCGCTGCTTTGCACACAAACCAAGCTGTCAGTATCAGGCTATTGGCAGTGCACTGCTGCATGGAATTTGAAAGGATTTGAAAACAAAAGCGGGAAAAGCCCAGCGCATGACCAACCTCCCAGTGCAGCGAGAGACGTTCCCATCCTCTGCCCGTGTCCTGACAGACTGCAGTTTGTCAATCCGGGGTCCATCCGAGGTCCCACACAGAGTTTCTGGTACTTCCCGGTGAAGGGAGGAGCGAGGCTCCGCGCGGCTCCCGCTCTGCGTTCAGGGCGCGCCGCTGGCGCCGTGCGCTCTCCTGGGAGCTGACAAAAGGGCTCGATGCCGCTCCGCTGGCAGCACGTACACACCAACACTTGTCGGCTTTGGGTTTGGGGCTTTTCTGTTTATTCCCTTGTGGTTCGCCTGTTTTTGCTGGGAAGAGCGGTGTCCGTGAGGTCCTGTCCTGACGATGCCGAGTGAGCCGGAGGAGCGGGGGGGTCTGAGGGGGCAGGAACGCGCCTGGCCGGGTCCCCCCGGTGCTACCTGACCTTCTGCAGCTCCTGCCGCAGCCAGGAGGGCAGCGGCTGGCCCAGCCTGTGCAGCAGCTTGGACAGCTCCACGTTGTGCTCTCGGTAGTAGCTCGACAGAAACGCTCGGGACTGAGGGGGAGAAACAAACCAAGATCAGGTTAAAGGAAACCCACCCTGTACAAATGAACTCTGCTCTCACTGGGGGAACTCAATGCCCTATCTTTCAAAGCTCGAGGTTCTGATTTTTAAAAACATCAACCCAGTGAAAATACAAAAAAGGAAAAAAAAAACAAATCAGTGTGCTTATTTAGAGTCAGTATTAAAACTGCTCCCATAAATTTCTGAAAAGCCCTTACCTCTTGGTCCATTGGTGGATATTTCCGACCTTTGCTTTTCCCCAGGCACTTTGTTTTTCCTCCTTCCAATAACTGGCACCAGAAGCCTTTCTGAGGGTCAAACCTGTGGAGGACCATATCTTTTAAAATACCTTGCTACAGAAACATGTCCTGGCTACTGAGACATCAGTGTTAGCCCCGAATTAGTGCTGCACACATCTCTCTATATGATTGGAATTCTGAGGACGGAGTGGGAAACACCTTTCCTTTCCTGTGTAAACCCTGGAGATTAATTTTTTCCCACAAATCTGCCTTGGAAGTGCCTAAAGGCAGGAAGTTTTCTCCACTGTGCTCTACCTGCACTGGCTAATTTCTGTTGTCCTTGTCCAGCACACAGGGTGATGTGCAGGTCTCCTAAGGAAGCGCTGGTTGAGTGCTGATGATTTAACCCGCCTAAGGAAGAAGCTGGCTGCTCCCTATCACTGCATCTAAATACCATTTTCCTTCCTAGGATGGCATTGTAGCATAAACACTGTCTTAGCAGCCTTATCTGAAACATGCAATTTGATTGTGATGTCTGAAATGCAGAGATAGAAGAGGCTCAGATTAAGGTTTGGAGACGCACGCTCGCTGAGGAACGAACGGCACGTGGCATTGAGTTTGGGATTTACTGCTGTGGGACTTGCAGCAGGCATAAAACATCCAAATGCTGCTCATTCCCGCTGCTCAGCAGATGTTTGAGAAGGGTGAAGGACAATTGGCCAGGACACAGAGTTAATTAGTTACACACCACCCTTCTGCCCCTGCCCTGTCCCTACGACTCGGATGCTCCTGCAATTTGCTGTTGAGCAGAAGTGAGCGAATTTCAGGAGAAGGGTGAACCTTCTTCATGGGTTTTTTCTTGCCCAGCCTATTAATGCAGCCTGACCTTTGTTTCCTAAATTGTCTCTGTAGCTGTATCAATTAAAAACAAATAAATCATTGATTAAATGGGTATATTGATGATAGATTCATTTCTGCTTTGGCCTTTCCCATCTGCTCCTTGCACGGTGAAGTGCTTTAGCTGCCTTGCACTAATTTCCCAAGAGGAGCAGCAACATCGTGTGCTGGGTGGAAGGCAAACTGCAAAACTATGCCCCAAACAACATTTCTGCCTCAGAAGGAGCTCATTGAACATTATTAAAAGGATGTGCAAATTTGGGAAGGGGAAAAGAGGGTGAGGCCGTTTGGGCTGAATTCAACCTGCGTTCAGAAATCACAGAACTCTCAGGGCTTCTGTAAATGTAATTGGGCACAGTGGAAGTATTTATTTAAAAATAGTGATAGCCCTAAGGCTAAAGCTACAGGGGAGCATTTTAGAGCTGTCAGCAGAAATCTTTGGAGGCCTGGTTATCTTCCCTTCCCTGCAGAGTAAGCCTGGGGGAGAGGCAGGGTTTTGAGAAGGCAGTACCTGATGCCAGAGGCAGGGAATGCCTACGAGGGCAGAGCCAAGCAATGCCACCATGAGGATCCTCCTCTCATTCTCTGACAGAATGTAGCAGCCCTCCAAGGGAGAACATCTTCCTAAGCACGCTCCTCTCATCTCGTGTTTTCCTCGAGCCCCCCTGCCTCTGTGTCCCCTCTGCGACCCTCCCATGGCTCTGGATAGTGCCTCCCTTCTGCCTGGGTTGATTTTACTCTCCTGCAAGATTTTCACATAATTACTCAGGGTGATGGACTTGTTGCTCAGTGCTGTTCACAGGACTGGGTCCTCCGGCTGCTTCCTGACACCTTTAAAAATGTGTGGTGTGCAGTTGTTAGGCAGTAATGACTAGGAACAATCCTAAGCAAGCTTTTCCCCTTTGACAAGCCCTGCCAGAAAGCAGCTGCACACTTTAAGGAATTTTCCCCCTCCATCCCAAATCCGTGCAGAAGTGTGTGTTTCCACGGCACATTTGCATTCTTGATGCCTCTAAACAGGGAGTGCATAATTTTATGGATCTGTTTACAATCCATTTTTCCTGTCCAAACCAGTATGAGAGGCCAAATTTCTTCCTGCTGTGCGACTCCACTGACTTTAATTTAGTTCCAGCAAGGAAGATGTATGTCTGTGGGTGTGGATTTTAAAAACCCAGCAGAAGGCACTGCAGATGTGCAGTTGTGAGTTGCTCAACCATCAATAGCTCAGCTCTGTGATCAGACTCCTCCTCCCCTCCATCCTCTTTGGAAACCAGTGACTTAAAAAATTGCTTTCTGAAATCCAAAATTCTTCCTCTAGAAAAAGGTTTTGGTAGAGCAGCTTTCTTAAGCACTGAAGTCTCACTTTGAACCTATGATATAAATAAGCTGAACCCTGCCAGGAGAGGAAAGATTAAATGGTAATTGCAAGCAGAGAGGTGCAGTATGGGGCAGCTGCAAAGTCCATGGTTGTGTTTCCCTCAGGACCAGCCTGCAGGGAAGGTGAAGCAGAGGCTTTGCTGCTTCCCACTCCGTGTTCTGGCTCAGAGGCTTGGAAAAGCAGTGCCAGGCTTCCCAGGCCACAGATATCCCAGGCCTGGGGCTGTAAGGAGACGATGCTCCTCACACAGAGAGGTTCAGGGCAAAAGCTTCTTACAATTTTCTGCTGGACTGAGAGGGGAGAGGGCAATTCAGCCCGCTCCAACCCCTGTAGGAGTCTCAGCCATAGGTGGAAATCCAGGCAGGAAAATGGGATTAGGGAATGAGTGTTTCTCACCCAACCTCTGCCATCAGGCTCCTGTCAGAATGATACACTTAAGCCAAACTTTCCACACCTGACACTCCAGGCTTCTGCTCCTGGAGACTGATGGAAGAGAACCCCAAGCTTCTCAAAGTTATCACTGTCCTGATGTGTTGTCTATTTGTAATTAATAATCAAGGGATCCTGGTGGGAGGGGATGTACCCTGGGATCCCACAGGGCAGATAAAACAAGGAATACACTCACGTTAGGGCTTCCGAGTAATTGTAATGAGGAGAGACTCCCAGAAACTTCTGCACTTCATCCATCACAGTAGCAGGGTCACTTCTCAGCTGCTGTCCATCAATAATGAGCAACTGCAGGGGCAAATATGGCACTGATTTGGAAACAGGACTGAGGGTAACAAAATAATGGCATTATTTCACTTCACACAGCCTGGATTTAAATTAGCACGTGACTTTGGACAGTGCTAAAAACGTTCATGTGGATGAACTCCTTTTAAGGTTTACTTTTTACTTCATTGAGTTGAATTTACATAGGTGGGCACCTTGTAACTCTGTGTGTGCACCTTGTTCAAATGCAGGAGTTAAACCTCCCCAGCCAAATCTGAGTCTCAGACAATTCTGAGAATAAAAGATAAGGAAAGGATGTAAAATATTGTTGAGGTTTATGATGTGTCTGTGGGAAATCTTGAGGAAAGAAGGCAGCAGATCCAGGTGAGGGCAGAGGAGGAGCCCAGGGAACAGGGCATGGGATGCTCAGCACCCTTTGCATGCTCAGAGTTTGCCAGGACATCCCCATCTCCTTTGGAGAAAAAAGTTGGAATGAGATGGGCAAGGAGGAGACGTGGCCTGTTTGCTCCCAGGGCAATACTGTCCTTGCTGCCAGCTCAATAACTTTGGGCAGGACTCCCTCCCCATTTATGAAAGAGTAGAAAGGCCAGAGATGAAAGAAGGAAGGAAATGACTCAGATTTTCTTCCTTCTCCTGGAAATGTGATTGACCTGCTTCTCTTTGCTATAGTACATCTGAGGCTGTATAAAAAGAAAAACGAAGATTGCAAGAAGGCAGAGCTTCTAGTTCTTTTTGTTGGTTTGTTTTTTTTTCCCCCAGGTCCCTGACAAAGTAGGCAACACTCAGCTCTGCCTCCTTTCAGCAAAATTTTGTCCTACCCAAAGCAGTTTCTAGGGATCCTTGCTCATTTGCTCACTCATAAAAGAGCCTTTTAGAGCTTTGTATGACAGTAGTTACAGATATGAACGGGCATATGACCATGTCCTTGGATAAAGAGTGCCCATGCATGTACTTTGCAGTACTGAAATGTTTGCTTTATGTTATTTTATTATTATTTCTTCAGCAATATTCTTTAGATCAATGGGTTTAGGTAATTTTTTCATGGCAAAGGTTATAAAAGACAATTTAATAAAATACCTGAAGGAAGAGGGGCCAAAAGAAGGAATCTGTGCCGCAGCCCTGAGAAAAGCCAATTCCACATGAGGATTAAATACATGTGAAGCTTTCTATGACAGGGACTGAGTGGGAAGCAGGATGAAACTTCTGTTTAAACAAAGCCCTGGCATTCTCTAACTGGATTTGTCAGCCCTTCCCACAACGACTGCTGCTGCATTTCCCGGGGCACAGGAGCCTCGGGAGCGCTTTGGGCCGTGCCAAGGCTCGCTGAGCTGGGCGAGCCCAGCCCGGCCGTTACCTGGGAGGCCGGGAAGTGCGAGAGCCACCTCTGGATGTGCAGCGCGTACCAGCCGGGCGTCAGGCAGCGCTTCTGCAGCGCCCGCATCTCCGGCGGCGCCCAGGGGCTGCCCGTGATGACCTGGTAAAAGTTGAACCTCAGGGCAGCGGGGTCCTCGTGGGAGCGCTGGTGCTGCGGGGAGAGGGGGAAACACACAAGGCATAAGGATGCTGGAGATTAAGGCTGAAATCTTGAGGGAGCTCCCCCTCGGTGCCACCTCTGCCATGTAGGAGAGGGATGGGGGACACCACTCGGTCAAGGCTCCCCTGGGCACTGAGGAGTCGCTGTTTGACTGCTTTGCCTTGGCAGCTGGGAAGGTGCCAGTGGGATATTACCCGGGTGCAAACCGCAGCCCCTGGCCATGCTCTGTTCCTTGCAGAACTTCCTGGCAGTATCAGAGATGGTGTATTTCATGCTATTCCAGCATTATTAATCTGAGTCTATTTTAACACTGCATTTAGCATTTCCTTTATGTGTTTGCCTACGCCATTTTTCACAAGCATGCTTATACATTTCCCCAAAAATAGAATTTTTAAATAGTGCAGATTTTGTTATGGAAGGGTGTGGGCTCAGTAAAAGGCAAGGAAGAGCATCCTGGAGTTTGCTGGGGAAAACAACAGGCTTGCTTTTGTTTCCAAGGAGAGAAAAAAGCCAGTATCTCCAGTCACAGCTCTTTTTACCTCCTTGGACACTTCAGGAGTCAGAGGTCCATCTGTGCGCTGCCACACACTGCTGAGCTTACACGCTGGGAGAAAGGATGTGGGGCCAGACCCTCAGCATCAAAAGCTCTGATTCCCTGGCTGGGCCACGCTCCCATTCCCTGTGCATCTCCCTGGGCTCGGAGCACTGCTCTCCCTCTCTGCCCTGTCAGCTGTAATTGAGATTAAACTGTTTGTTTCCAGCTGATGGCAGCTCTGTGCTGGGAAGTTTCATCATTCCTGACACCCGTGTCACAGTGCCAACTGCAAGAGCTGGCATCCAGCACCCTCCTGCTTCCACGGGGTGCCAAGGCTGTGCTGTAACTGCCATGACTTGCTCAAGGACATGGATTGCCAGCGATGCCAGCCCTCACCCCCTGCCACTGGCTCCACTGTGCATTCCTGGAAGGAAAGAATTCCCTACCTGGTACCAGGAATATGCGCGGTCGGACGGGTCAATGAGGATGGTGATGATTTTGGCCTTGGGGATGAGGGAAGCAGCTCTCCTGGGAGCTTCCTCAGAATGGAAATAGTTGGCACTTTTCTCAAAGAGGAGGTCGGTGGTGGTGTTGGAAGGAGTGGGGAAGAATTCCATGTACCTTGGAAGGGAAGAGACTTGTCAGAATTATCAGCAGCACAAAAGGGTCACAGCCTCGTGCTTCCCATTTCATGGGGGGTGAGAAGGTGAATTTTCAGACATAATTCTCAAGAAGCAAAATTGAATTTTTCAGCTCATCCCAGACTGGAGTAATGGGAATGCATCTTTTGGCTCTTAGGTGGTGCTGGTAATAGCTAAAGCCCTCATGAAGTCTGGTAATTAGGTTTTTCCTGTGATGGATGGGATTTTTGCTAATAACTTCAGTGTCAAAGGGATATCTTTCACCAGTTTGGAGTGAGTTCAGTTTTAGCTGCAGAAAAAAAATGGGAAAAGCTTCAAAATGTCAACATTTAATGTCAACATTTAAATGTCAAACTGTTTAATTTTAACATTGTTGAAGTACTTCATTTTGGAACTGACATATCTTTGCTTTTGGACACTTTCAGAATGCAAGACTTGAATTTTGGCTTTGAATGGTCTTTTCCATTTAAAATTGATTGGACGGATCCTTGCGAAGAGATAAATGGAACCTTACTTCATGAAAAGCCACTGTGGAAGGAACAGAGTGTAAGTCAGTGCAGTTACAGCTATGGCAAGACAGAGATGTTATTCAGCATGAAGACAGAACTCATGACAGAACTGCCTCTTGCATTTATTTGTGTGAAAACTCAGAAAATTCTTACTGTAATGTCTAAACAAAATTAGGGGCTTGATTAAATGTCCTGTCATTACCAATTAGATTCTCCTTCTATCTGATAATTCCAGCATCACGAATTCATGCAGTAATTAAGGCAATGTCACACCTGCTCCTGGAATTGTACCACTGTGATTTCCCATGTATTAAGAATGAACACCTTGTTTTTGTCATTCCTCTTACCAGTCAATTCCCTTGTGGTAGTTGTTGCCGTTGAAGAATTGAACTTCCTCAAAAGTTTTTGGGCTGGGGAGATTGCTGATAATGGAAGGATGCATCAGAAGGAATAAATAAAGGGCTGTCGTTCCTATGACAACAAAAAGAGATGCCATTAAGAAATACTAAAAAATAAAAAAAAGCACCTTTGACTTTGTAGAAACTTTTCCAAAGCTCTCCTTGTGCTTCTTACCTGTTTTCTGGGGTCCTATCACCAGGAATTTGGGCAGGTGGTCGCAAGTTTTGTCTCTGGACCAAATATCCCTGTGTCGTTTGTCATCACACGGGTTCTGAAGGACAAAAGGTGGTTGTGGCCATCACACTGGGGCATCCCAAATCTTTGCAGGGTCTCAGTGTTTTGCACTAAGGCCAGAGCCCTACACTGAGCAGCAAAATCCCACAGTGTGTGTACAATAGTTTTGAATGACTGAGGACTAGGTTCAGTCATTAGCAGAAAAGAAAAAGAAGGGAAAAAAAGATTGGAACATTGATTTAATCATGTTTCCATTTGAGGTTAGAATGGAAACCTCTGAATAGCTTTGAGGCATTACTTTTGGAGCTGTCAGAATGGTTTTGGATGCGCGGGACTTAGTGCCAATTTTAATTTACGTGAGAATGCAAAAGGGAAGGACAAAATAGAAATGTGGGATATTATTCATCTCCTTATCTTTCTACTACCTATGAATGCAAATCAAAAACCTGTGAACAAAAGGCCCCGCAGAAGAGGTTGGGACTGGCTGCTCTTCAAAGCAGTTATCATACAGATGCTGCTTTTGCATAGGTAACAGAGGATATACTTTGCTGGTGAATAAAATTAGCAAAATGTGACGGAGAAAATCATCAGCTGAAGGGAATCGCTGCAGCCCAGTGGAAATATTATAGATTTATACTTCCTTTGTGGCTCAGCCAAAAATAATAGGGGACATTTTCTGCATCTTTTTGCCAGTGTAAGCTCTAAACAACTGCACAGGTTCCCTTGGTGCCCCCCTGGATGCTTGCATAGCCAAAAGCTCAGTGTGGGTCACGGTATTCCAGTGAAGAGGCAGGTAGGTGTAACCATTAAATTACAGGGTTGAGATCACATCCCCATGCTCGATAAAGGCTTTTTAGAGGAAAAGATGCTTGTTCCAATGAGTGGATTGCAGCTGGAGGAGGAAGAGGAACTTTACCTGCCAGAGGGGGTCTGTCTGCTCGGGGAAGAGCTCGAAGTACTTCTGAGCCAGCTGCACGGGGGGCAGCGTCTGCAGCCTCAGGTTTGTGGAGCTCTTGACAAAGCTGGCAAGGTTGGCAAAGGTGTAGAGGCCCAGGCGGTCGTTCCCGTAGTTGGACAGGTGGGTCATGAAAATGCTGATCTGCGGGCAAGAGGAGCCTTTCAGGCATGGCACACCAAAAATCCAATCTGCTGTCTCCCCCCTGTGCTGGCTGGTTTTCCTAGAGTAGCATGGTTCTAAGTAGGGGAATAAATTCTGACACAGAAACACTCCCAGGCTTTGTGAAGGATGGTATCTCAGCTAAGTATCGCTGTCTTTATTTTCTCCTTAAAGCTGATATAACTTCTGTCTTTTTATCAGCTTTTACGTGGCCACTGCCTTGTAGATCTCATGATTTATTTCAGAGGGATAAAGAGAGTTTATAAGAACAATGAGACAAATGTATTTCCCAGCATTTTTTTCTCCACGAGGTGATTAAACTCAGTTTTGTGGCTGGTTTACCTGTAGATTGTCATTATTTACTTTTGTGAAGATGGCACCAAACTGAATGTTGTCACTTGGCTGTTTAAGTCAGTGCAGTGGCCTGAGACAGGATGGACTGACAGTGAAATTTGATTACAGCTGCAAACAGATTTGGGGGATTGAAGCACCTCATTCTGAAGAAATTAGCTATCAACAGTGAGGACACCTGGTTCCCAGGTAAAAGGTTTGATTGTGTCCAGGTGAGCCTGGACTCAGATGATTAGGAATGGGGAGGAGTTTATAAAGCCATGTGCAAAACAGTAGGGGAGAGGTTGTGGGAGAGCACGTGCCTCTCCCTCCTGTGGAAGCTGCTATGGGAATCATTTTCAGGTCAGTGCGTTTTGAGTTTTTTAATTCAAAGTGAATTGAGTTCATGTGCTGGAGGGCTGCTGGATGTAGTTGAGTGATGCCTTACACAATCCAGGCATGGGGGACAGTGTTTAGGCAGCACTGCTTTGGAGCCTGGGGTGGGGATCAGATATGCTGGAGATGTGCTCCAAAATACCTCTGTGTGTGTCTCTGGAGGGTTTTTAGCAGTGATCCACCTGAAGAGAAAGCTTTCCCTCCTGTAGGTTCCTGCTCTGTTGTCCCAGGCTTGTCCCTAGAATGTCCAGGGATGAGAAGCCACCAGCTTCCCACTCTCACCCTCTTGTTGTGCCAAGGTGGTGCTTCTTTAACCACCAGCCACCAATGCTTGAAAATGTGTCCATTAGTTTGTTAAATTATTAACAGGGCTTTTAGTACTCCTCCAAGGGGGAGACAGATGGAGCCTAGGAGAGAGTGTCCCTCATGGCCCTTTTGCAGTGGGATTGCATTCTGCACACTCTATGCCACAAAAGGTAATTTATTCTTCACTTTTATTCTGCTCTGGGCCTTGGCTAAGCAGAGATTGGAAGCTGTACAAGTTGTTTTTTTCTGTGAATTGATTTGGTGGATTCCAGTGCCCGTGTGTTTTATGACCCCAAGTATTTGACGTAAACAGAGTGAATCTTAAAATTACCCTGAACTTGGTGCATGTTTCTAAGTACTACCCCTGTAAGGAAGATAATAAATCATCCCGTCCTCACAAAATAAACCCAGCCAACACAAACAGATCCTTGCTCCTGCAAATGTGAACAGTTCTTCCTGCAAACTGTTTTAAAGTGATGAAAAGGAAAAAAACTTGTAGGAAATGTTGATGGAGAAAATCACCTTGTCTCTGGAGCATTTGTTTGATGAGTGCTAAAGGGTCTGCCAATGACATTTAATATTATTGCACCAAATTAAGTATGCAAGTAAATCTGTGTGCTCTTTGTGCTTTGTTTACACTTGAAAATGGATGAGATTGTTTTTAATGTTAAAATGTACTTGTAGGAGATGAGTATTAGCTTCTTCTAGGAGTTTCATTATGCTGCAAATCAATTTAAAAGATCCAGTTAATCACTCTTCATGGAGTCGAAAGATCTTGGACATCTCTTTTGACTTCTTCTGCTCTGTTGGTCTTTTTGGAAGTGAAAAAGCCCCAGATATGATGCATTATTCATGGAGTAAAATGGGATTTAATTCTTTGCCATCTACCTCCAAATCACTGGGGATGAAAGGCAATGGGTTTTAACTGTTCATGTTTAGAGCATGGATGATATCAGGTTGTTTGCAAACTAATGGCAGGACCATCACTCCATTTCACTATGTGGTTTTTGTTTCTAGGGCTATTTCGCATCACTTTCATCTAGAATTTAGATATACAGAGTTTTCTCTACATGGAATGTTTGTATATGCACACTTGTGTTATATAGGAAATGAAACCTACAGTAGCTAGTAGAGAGAAACAAAGGCTTAAAAAAATTAGTTGAATATAAACAAGTGCCTTGAAACTGCATTCTGTACTTAGAATTTGTGTGCTTGCTCTGGATGCACAGTCCTATTATTAGAATAAATTAGCAGAATAAAGAGCTTTTTTCCTTCTGTAACTGCCAAACTTAGCACAGCTTTAGCTAAAAGCACTTGTTTTTGGACAAAGATTGGCCACCAGCCTCTGGAGGGCACAGCTGAAGTGCATGAACACAATCTCCAGGATGGCAATGCCGTGTTGGGAATAAAATATTGGCTGATTCCTTTCTGTTGATATCTGAAACTCCCCCTATCCATCGATCAAGCACTTGCAATGAAAAAATCCATTAGCAAACTTAGGTATAGATGTGTTCCACCTCATCCTCTCAGCCATTCTGTAATTAAATAGGATCAATGTTCCCTTTTAGGTCCTTTCCTCCTGCTGCTTGGCCCATTGCTGGAAAGCTTAGGAGCCAGAGTTGGGTGTCATGTGGGAATTCCACTGTTCTGAGAGGAAATGGATGCTGGCTGTCTTTAGCGGGTTTTTAAACTAAGATTTGCCAGAAGGGAGGAATTAATGCAAGGGCTGTAGCTCGGCCTTGTGCACGGCAGAGCGGTGTCGGGCGATCCGTGGTGTTCTTGCGGGGATGTGCAAGTGCATTTTCTGCTCGGCCCCTCTCCCACCCAAATGAGTTCTGCTCCTCCGCGCTTTTCCATGGCGCTCGGGAAATGCCGAGTCCCGGGACGGGAGCTGGAGGGGGCGGCCCCTTGGATTTCTGGCTGTGTGAATGGGATGGCGGGGCTGAGGAACGCAGACCTGCCAGGTTTTCATGTGCTAATCCCGGCGGTACTGCCTCTCCCAGTCTGGAGTGTTTCATCCCTGTCCCAGCCTCCCGCTATGGATGACAGGCTCGTCCCTCCCGAGCCAGAGCCCCGCTCCCGGATAATGAATCCCCTCACGCAGCTGTTTGCGCGGCTAGGAGGAAGCTGGGAGGGAGATTTTTGTGTTGACAAAGCACTAATTTTAATAATGACAAATGGCTTCTCTAGAATTCAGCACTATTCATATTCATGACCCTTCTGCTGCTGAAGCAAAATCATGTATATGCCTGAAAATTGTGGTTGTTTTTTTTTTTTTTTGTTTTTTTTTTTTTTTCACTTTTGCTCTCTTTCCACTCTGCACATCTGTTTATACTTTAATGTTCTTGACAGGATAATCAAATATTTTCCAAATATAATATCTCTAAAGAAAGCAACAAAGTCAGTGTTTGGACAGAAACATTTTTGTCTTTGATTGAAGGGGAAACAAAAGCATTGAATGGAATTTTATTTCCTGTGCCCATATTCATTACTGTGTCTGCTCTCCACCTCGAGTGCTCCCAGGATGGGAGTGGGAGCTGCTGTCCATCAGTGGTGGGAAGTGGCCTTGGAGCTGCTGTACAAATGCTGTAGAGCCTCTATGTTGTTTGAAAATTCCCTATTGGAAGAGCAAAATTGTTTCTCATTTACCCAGGAACGCTTTCTACTTTTCCCTTGTTTAGTTGGCAGGATTAAATGAATTCCTTAGTATTGACAGAACAATCCTGTGCCTTGTTCCTTTCCTTCTGAGAATACAGTTGCTAGGTTTGATATTTTATTCTTTTTTTCTGTTATCTCTCCAAGTTTTGCTTCTAAAATAAAGGCTAAATCATGAGCACATTCCAACATAGCCACTGCTCCCCAGGTCATATACATTTTTGACACCACAAGGTGTGTGGGGTCCCAGATGAAGAAAACTGGTTGGGAGGTTCTACTCCATTAGTTATATATATTACTTATAGATCTCTTTTCTTTTTTTTTTTTTTTTTTCCAAAGATTGCAGATAGAAAAAAATTGGTTTTTTTTAGGTTTTTTTTTACTCTGAGCACAGGTGTTGAGAGGCTGTGAAAAAATAACTGCTGCTTCTGATGAATTTGTGCAATTGGTGTGTAGCTGTGAGAGGGTGGAAAATCTGAATGGATGTTTTATGGCTCTTCATTTGTCACACTTGTGTAAGTGATCAGCAGCACAGCTAATTGTGGCCAAAGCTGAATGAATTCTGCCCAAATGCGCTCCTGCCACTCACATCTGTGGGCCCCAGGAAGCCTTTGCAGAAGTCTACAGCATTTCAATTCTCTTGTTATTTCCATTTTCTAGTGAAATTCATGATACAGGAATTTGTTTTCTTGCCATCTGTGTTTTCTCATTAAAAGACTTCCTTAGACTATAAACTCTCTCTTAGAAAAAGAAATAAATCTACTCAGTTCAGACTTAGGAACAAACCCAAGTTCAAATTAAGGAAATAAAGCAGACTGCAATGGTTTTGGGTACTGTTGGTTTAGGTCAAGCTGAGCATGAAGCAGAGCTGTGGAGGACAAGGGACATGCAGGCAAAAAGAAGCCCAAATGATGATGAGTTTGGGTAAGTGCCCATAAAGGACAGTTTCTCTGCCATTTCTCATTAGAGATGTGGTAAATTAAGATCTGCTTCTAACTGGGCTTGGAATGATGGGATGAATGATGTCTTTTATCCCTGACATGACACTCTGTAGTCTCCAGGTGGAGGAAGGAAATGCAATCCTGGCATTCCCTACGGAAATGACTGCCCAGGACCCTGCACAGCACACCAAGTTACAATGCAAGTGTAAATCATTCTGTTTATTCTGAGCACTCCTACAAACACTAAGTAAGAGTTTTCACCAGGATATTTTCTCTTGAACTGCAAAGAAATGCCTGGCAAGTTGCTAGAGGTGGAGGATGCAGGAAATGTATAATTTGTTTTTATAACAGTTCTACTGTCATGTTGCTATCTTAGCAGTTTTCTGACTGCTCTGGGTTATAGAATGTTCATAAATGATGATTAATTAATCCAGTTTGGTGGCCTACTCTGAGCAAACAAACCTCAGAGTTAATTTAATTCTCCACTCTTGGTTTCGGAGAAAAAAAAAAAGGCAGCATTTTCAGTTCACCAGAGGATATAATATTCTCAAATCAGCCACTTTCCAATTAATTTTGAATGGCGAACACAGCGAGGAAATTCAGTTCTTGGCCATTTACTTCTATTAAGGATTCATTTTCAATAATCAGAGAGTTCTGAGTCAGCTTGTTTTCACCTGGAAGGCTTGCTCCTGACACTCGAGTAAATTATTGCAGGGTGTGTGCATGAAGGTAAGAGATTCTTTCCCTCTTTCCCCAGTACCCCCTTGTTGACACACAGTCGTTTACTGCTATTTCTGCCATCACCCAACTTGCTGGGAAGGAATTCTAGTAAAATAGCAAAATGTGTGGAGTGGAGCAGCAGCTTTCATGAGACAGGAAAATGTCATGAAAGAAGGAAAGGAGATGTGCTATCCTTGAAATGTTTTCCTCGTGCTCTGGGTTTCAAGCTAATTAGTTTCTAAATATGCTGCTGAAAGCTTGCGTTTCCATGGGATAATATTTCCCTGTAGTAGCTCTCTGCAGCCACGTGGGATGAGGTGGAAAAATAATGATTTATCAAGGAGGGAAAAAGATACAGGAACGTGAGGAAGGTCAGGGTGATTCGGTGTGCTTATGACTATTAAGATAAATTCTGATGTAACTTGTTAACAAAACTCCATTTTAGTTTGGTACAAAGAACCTTTCCCTCTTGTCAGGTTGGAGAGGGACATGTCTGTCCCTGTGGGCTGCACCCTGATAAGTGCAGTGATTTTATTGGGAGGGTGCCTGCCTGCTCTTTCCTGTCCCCGAAATGCGCTGAGATGCTCAGCCCACAGGGCCCTCAGCAGAACTGCGCTGTGAATTACTTTTGGATTGCAGCACGTTTCCTACAATGCCCAAGGTTATTTTTTATTCTTTCTATAACTATGTTCAGAGAAACAAAGCAAATAAAAAGAAAAACATTACCAACACTCAAGATGTTCCATAATAACATTCCCAAATCTCTTGTGGAAGGTATAAATTAACCCCTCTCTGCATTTACTTTTAATACTCCAAAGCAATAACGTGTGATTCTCCTCTGTCTCTGTGATGAGAGAGAGCAGGGAACAAGAACAAAATCTTCCAAGTGTGGCACACACGCGATGTGGAGAATGCAGATCTAACAGGCTGGAAATGAGCAAGAACCCTTTAGTCACGGTGAGAGTTTAAAAATGGAAATGCCTTTAAGTGGCCTTCAGAATTAAAAGCGTCCCATGCCACTTCCCAGGGAGTTGGAATAATAATGTACATTATTATGGGCTGCCTGTAGCTTCTGCTGAGTGGAGTTCAAAGTTACCTTTCAATCACAGGTCTGATTTCGCTCTTGACAACCAAATTCCCGCAAAAAAAAAAAGCTAATCTTCCTGAAATTCATCTGCCACGTTTCACCTCTGGTTAAAGCTTCTTAGGGGTGTTTGATTGAAGTGGGAAGAGAAGCCTGAAGAAGTGTTTAACTTCTCCCTTTTTCTGCTGCTTTTCCATTTTTAACCTGATCTGTCAGTTGCAAATATGTGATGCTTTGGTGGGTTTGTGGGCCAAATGCTGTGCAGGGTATGCCTGAGTCTAGATCCTACATGGTGAGGCAGGTGTAAATCTAGAGTAGGGAGGGTTATATATAAATAGGGAGAAAAATGACTTGTGCCCATTTTTACGGTGCAACTATGGAAAGGAGTCAGTGGGAGATGGAGTAAAAGCACCCTGTGAGAGGAAGGGGAAAGGAAGAGTCACCCCAGGCAAATTCCAGCATGACAAGGAGAGAAAAGCAGAGTAGGAAGGGTGCTGCAGGAAAAGGGTGGCAGGATTCTGGGTTATCCAAAAGCTTTTCAAGGTGAACAGGTAATGGGAAAATGTGCATCACATTGGCAAATAAATCCAATTCCCTGACTGCTCAACCAGGCCAGTGGGCGTTGCTGCTTCTCCTCAAAGCCCCATGTGCTCATTTTTGCCGTAGTGTTTGACTGAGGTGCCTTTTGTGCTGTCACTTGCAGGCTTAATAAAAAGCTCTCTGGTTTAAAGAGGTGTGTTTTTTTAGGAGAAATTACTCTCTCGCTGTTGTTTGTAGAGGCAATAATATTTAGGGCTGTATTTATTAGCTTATCTTGGCTGTTAAATGTTTATGGCTGTTGTTTATGGCCTGTGGAGCAGGGGAGGGAAAGAGAGGAGCCATCAAACAGATAGTGGGAGACCTTGTGGATGCTCAAGAGGTGATAAATAGAACAGTTTGTAAAAACTTTAAACATGTCACTGCTTTTCCCGGAGACTGAATGAAGGGCAGCGGTCAGAGAACCCACTCAGTTTTGAGCCTGACATTTGGATATGGAAAAATCCCCCTGAAAACTTCAACACCAATGGAGTTCTCTAACTTTTCCTATGAGAAACCTGCTTGTTTTTTGTTTTGCTGCGGGAAGCATTTCAGTTTTAGGGACTGTATGTTACAAGTGGGCTGCTTTTAATTCTGAATTTTCCTGGGTTTCATTTGGAAGCAAAGCAAGGGATTTGCTCTGTTGCTCTCTCCACCTCCTGCTCCATGTTTGGTCATGATGGCAGATGATGGGAGCCTTGGAAAATAGCACAGCTCCCACACCAAATTCCCTTTCCAAAAGAAGGCAGGCAGGTTTTACTGCTGGTTACCTTGTCTTTCTCTATGGAATGTGGCAAAACCAGAAGTGCCTGGAGAGTTGATGGGAAGAGGTTTAAAAGGAAAGGAATGTGGCACAGCACCGGTGAAATACACAATGAGGAAGGGAGATTTTAAGAACATACTCTGTGAGAAGAAAAAGTTATTCTAAAGCACAATTAAGCTAAGCAAATAACGGGAGGTAGAATTTTAAAAAGGCTATAAAAATAACTGAAATGTTGAACTCCTTTGAAATGCCATAAGTTTTTTTTTTTTTTCATCTTATATAACCCAATGAAGCAAATGTTAAAAAAAAATCTTTGGAAGCACCTCAAAGCACTGCAAAAAGTTGTAAAGAATTGGGAAGGTTTAGGAAGAGAGAAAATTACATGATGCTGTTCCGAATAGTTTTAAACAGAAAATAAATTTCTAGGAGTTTCAGGCTGACTTTGCTTCTGCTGCTGGAGCTGTGGAATGCTGCACTCCTGCAGAAAACCTAAGTATTTTTTCACAATGTTGATCAGAACCAGAGTATTTTCTAACCTATTTACATAACTGGGTAGTGTTATAGTCCTATTAAGGACATGGTAATTTTCTTGTCTGATGCTCTTTGGTGTTGCACTCCTGGCTTTGAAGATACATTATGAGTAGCAATGTAATTTTTTGAGTATTAATGTGTTTTCTTGGCTTAAGATCTAACTACACTTAATAGAGATACTTATGCTGTCACAAGAATCATAGTGTTGGGACAAGTTTTATTTTGCTATCAAAATTAGATTGGGCACAAAACCAGTTTTATAAAGCTTTTTTACATTTTGGTTGGTTGAAGTTTTAGATGTCATTTTTTTCCTCTTCCCTTCTTTCTAGTGAGTGTGGTGGTTTTGCTGCTCTATTTTCACTGCTGCTGTGCAAGTGCTGATGCTTCAGCTTTTGGGAGGTCTGTCCTAATTAAAATTTAGTGACTAACTGGATTTTGATGTTTGTCAAACCACATAGTAAATAACATCAAAGATGATTATAACTTAACTCTGATTGAACATCCAGCTTTGGTCTGGCAAGGGAGATAAGAAACTTTAAACTGAAATTTTTCTTACTCGTATCAAATAGTAAAGCAAAAGTCCAAGATGATAATATTTCATTTTCTGCCCCAAACTGTATTTGTATTTCTTATTTGTACATACATCTGAAGCTCCTTGTTATTGCTCTAAGCCTCCAAATGAAGGAAACCCTTCAGAGGGGGGTTGGATTGATACCTTTGAAGAGTTTCACTGTTTGGGTTCATTTCAAGCCCAGTCTGTTTGCTGAGCCTTCCCTACGAACTTTAATGAGCTTTGCTTTGAAGTGTTTATGCAAAGAGTAAGCACCCCAAACTGCAGACTTAGCTGGATTCTGGAAAGGTCTGCCTGGCATTCTTGTAACTCTCATTAAAACTCCAAGGAAGTTGGTTTGATTTCTGTCTGTCTTGGTGGAATTTATCCCTCCTCTGCCTACTACCAAATCATCTCTGCCAGACATGACTCATCTTTAGGATTCATAAATTAGAAAGTGAAAATATCTCTCTGAGCCAGGGAGTATTCAGTAGAAGCCATTTAAAAAAAATCCCTCAGAAGATCCCCTTGACAATCTCTCTGCAAACTTTATTCCAACGCAGTGTCCCTTGGGCACTTTCCAATTTAACCATCTGTGTGGTATTGCTTCATGGAAGCACAAACATTTTTGGTATTTGAGCCTAATATGCATTTGTAATACATTTGCTGAAATTGCTGACCACAACCTAAGGAAGGGACAGAGTTTCTATAAACCTTTTGAAAAACTGTTTAATCACGAGTTGATCATTGCAGTTTTTTCAAATACCACCACCAATATTTAGGGCACTCTTAAGTTATTGGGACATAACCCAATATGGCTGAGGAATTTGTTCTAAGATTTGCTCGTGGGGTTAGGAGCTCTACATGCTCTGCTGCAGGCTGCTGCACTGCCCAAATCTGAGGAAATCTTCCTATAAGTGAGACATGCACAGGTATTCATCCAAGTATGATAAAGCTCAGCGTGAATTGCAAGCTACACTTAAGGAAAGTATGGGAAGAAAAGCCAGCCTGAGAGAACTGCAAGCAATGGGGAGACAGGATCAAGAAGAGGGATCTGTTTTATTCTCAAACAAGGTGTCATGTGTATGGTATAGAAAAATTCCTGATGGAAATGTTCCATTGCTTTAAGACCACTGAATCCGACTTGGACACCAACTCACCCACCCAGCCAAAATGTTCTCTCACAAGCATCTAACTGTGTAACACCAAAAATCTATATTTAGTTGTCTAAATAAAAGTGACCTGGATTTGAGAGTCAGCTCCACCTGAAGTTTCTTTGGCTCTGCAGAGGAGTCAATGAGTCTGCAGTTTCAACTCACTGAAAATGAGGCCACCTGGCAAGACAAGGGACATTTATCTTGTGCCTGGTGTAGCTTGTTTGACTGGAATGGGAAGGAGGGAGGACAATGTCAAGAAAAAATAATTGATATATGGGGGGTTTTGGCTCTTACCTTTCCTCATTGCACCTCTAGGCTCCTGTCTTAAATGGTGCCATGCAGTTTTATAGCTGCTTAAAACTTTTTTTTAGGAGCCAGTGGTGGAGGAATGATATCAGGCCTGAGCCCTGGGGTTTCCACTGAGCTGTATGAGGAGTGCCTGAGAAGCCAAGCTCATGGAAAAAGGAAAAAAAAATTAACAAGATCCGCTTTTTCTACCCTCACAGGTCAGTTTCAGCTTCAGACATGTTTCTCAGGGGGACTTGGCTTCAGGCTGGGAAACAATAAGGAGCTGGAATTAATGCATTTTCCAGGAAATTGTTGCACATACAGTTGTAGCTGGAAATTGGCAGAAGACATTTTTCTCCTTTCTTCTTAAACTGCCTGTTACCTCTGAGCAAGGGGTCCTGTTTTTTATTTCCCACCTGATCTACTTCCCTTCCTCCTCCCTGTTAGCACATCCAAAATACATCAAGAGAAGGTACCTACGGGGTTCAGGAGAATGGTGAGGAACAGTTCACCTCCTCGGATACTTTTGTCCAGCTCCTGAGGACCACCAGGATATTCCTTGTAAAAAATAGTGTGAGTGAAAAGGCCACAGGTCTGTCGAGGGAGCACCTGGGAACAAAGGAACAGCAGCTTACAGGTATTGCAGTGCCAGGATCAACCTGGGGAAGGACCTTTGTTTCCCTTAATTCAATTCAATGCTTTATATTTTTTTACTCAGTTAAAACAACAACCAAAACCTACATTTAGTAGAGCATTTGGGTACATGTGTAAAACACTGCTGATTTTGAGTTTGTTCCAGCAGTAATTGGATTCTGCAGGAATTTGGTTTTGAGACACTCCCTCTGCCTTGTTTAGGGGATCACAATTTGGACTTGGTATGCACAGGCAATACTCAGATCAGCTTTTGGGACTTTAAAGCAATCCTTGGAATATTTGTCAGTTCACTTGAGCACACCCACTCTAGAGGTTTGCAGCTGGCTGGTAGGACAGGCCAAAGGGCTTGCTAAGCTTTCCTGCCCTCTGTGCACCTTTAAGTGCATGGGAGGAGCCTTCTCTCCCCTGGCATGCATGCACAGGGTGTAAGAGTCAGGCAGGTGCCCCAGTCCTGCCTCTGGGAGTTTCAGGAGCAGAGCTTCAGCCTTGCAGAAGTGCTGGAGGAGATTACTTACACCTGTTCACCTTCCCAGGTGATGGATTCCTAATCCTTTCATGCATAAAGATGAAGCAGAGCTGGGAACAGAGGTCTTAGGCAGTTTAATGATTTCTGAGATTGCAGCCATGACTCGCTTGGTAGTTGATGGGGCCACTTTTAGTTTCTGAGGAATACTTCTGCAGTTGCCTGAGTCTGTGTGACTTGGTTTTTCCCCTCTTTTAAACTGCCTAACAAATGCACTCTTTGGGCATCCTTACAACCGCTGCATCCCAGGGAATTTCAAGGATGCTGGCAAACTGGAGGCCTCCAGCAAAAGCAGCCCCCTTTGGGGTCCCTGCAGTAGAATTGCTATGAACATGGAAATGCAGTGTACCATGATGCCATTGTGGATGAAGCCCCGTCTGTACCGTGCAGGTTTCAGGTGCGGGTACTCTTCCGTGCTGGTCACGCGGATGTGCCACACCTTCTTCCAGGCCTCGTAGAGCTGCACGTGCACCGGGTACACCCCGGAGTGGTGCGGAGCCACCGCGTAGCCCATGCCCGTGGGGATGCCGTGCTCCTGCAGCACACCACAGGGAGGGACACAGTCAGGGACACGCAGAAAACCCCCATGTCATTATTCAAAGCTTTTTCCCCGCGCGCAGTTGTAAAAATCATCGCCCTTTGTGGCAGGGAAGAATGATGCTCTGACTCCATGTGATCAGAAGGCTATTTTATTATTTTATAATACTAGATTATGTTAAAGAAAACTATACTAAACTATCCTAAAGAATAGAGAAAAGATACTTACGGAAGGCTAAAAAGATAATAATGAAAACTTGTGACTCTTTCCAGAGTCCCGACGCAGTTTTCTTGAGACCATTGGTCTGTGATTGAAAACAACTCACACCAGAGCCCAATCAAGGCTCATCACTTCAGGTAAATAATTCCTAACACATTCCACATGAGCAAAACACAGGAGAAGCAAACGAGATACGGATTGTTTTTCCATCTCTGGGCTTCTCTCTGCCTTTTCAGCTTCCCAGGATAAAAATCCTGAGCGAAGGAATTCAGTGAAATGTGAATGCCACACATAGTGGCACTGGGGAAGTTGCTGTCCCTACACAGAGTTGTACCTACTGTAGCATGAGCTGGAAACAGGGGGCAGGTGGAGGGAACTGGAATTACAGTTGGGTGAGTGCAGTGAGGAGCAATCCTCCTGGATTATGTTCCATTGCTGTTGCATGGAATGGATTTGCCTCCTGTCCTGTTACATATTGCACGTATTTTAATGTACATCCTACCTGTCTGGTTCTTTTTAAAGATAGTCTAGTGAACCAATGCTGCTTACTTACTAAGCTTATAAACAGATGGAAAAAAAAGTGGCAGTGGCATACATGGGATTTTGATCCTAGTTCCAGCACAAGAGAAAGATTCCTTCCTAGTTTAATAAAAATATATTCTGCATGTCTTCTGAACCCCCTTATTTTTTCCATGGTATTAATATATAGCAAAAATTAGCTTGGACTACTTTTACATTTTATAAACATTATTTATAAAAAATATAAATATATTTTATAAATATTTTATATTTGAAATATTTTATATTTAAAATTATTATTTAGCTCCATCTCTATATGGAAATATATGCATCTTCATAATATAATCTATAGGTTATCTTGCAATTCTCTTCCAAAGACACAAATTCATCTTGCTCCTAGTACCACTGGACCCAGCAGCTCTTTTCTGCTCCTTTAAAACTGATGTGCAGAGGGAAATGGCTACAATATGAGATGATTATTTTATGGGTTTTTTTGTCCTTCCTCTTGTCTACATTATCCATTGATTACTTTAATTCCAGGAACAGCAGGCTCTGCTGGGCATCTTCAAGTACTTAAGAAAGAAAGAGTTTTGATTCATTGGCAAAAATTAAGTTAAATCTGTAGGGAACGCTCATTCCTACATCACATAATGCAACCACTTTAAATGATCCATTCCTTATAGTAAAGACCTCAGGTTACTGACCGATCCTGTAAAAGAGAAACCCAAACTCTATTTTGTAATTTACTGAGAACAAAATGTAATTTCAGTTTATTAATGCTGTTACTTGCTTGAGAGGCATGAGTCAGTTTAAGGGTGGAATGAGGGATAGCTCCATAATGAGAGATGGTAAATCACCCTGTTAGCTTTTTTTTTTTTCCCCATGAACATGTAAAAAGGAAAAAAGCTGTATCAAAAGATTTCTTTGAACCTGGCCATTTATTGCCATGCCTGGGAGGTCTGTGATGCTCAGACTGTCAAACTGTTAACCTGAATATCCTGTCTCAGCTTGAACGTACAAACCTTCACTAAATGTGGGGTAGGGAGTACACAGAAACAGATGTAAGGTAAATATGTGCTGGGGTTGACAATGAACACTGCTCTGGATGGCATATCCCAAAGTAGGGATCTGGTGAACATGTGTAAGATCCTGCTTATCTCCTTACTGTTTGATGCTGGAATCACCATAGCAACAGAATGCTGAAATGGTCATCTGCCATTCACAAATGAAATCAGGTGGTTTCTCAGGAGTTCTCAACTTAATACACAAGTTAGCTTCTGAATAAAACCTGCTCACTACATAGTTCATCACACAAATACATCAGGCACGCAGATACCCAATACGGAGTTAAGAGGAAACAACTATCAAATAACTCTGTTTTCTTTGGGCAGTTCTATTTGCAATTTACCTGGGAAGATTAAATACTGTGTGGTCCCCCCTTTCCTCTTTTCCTCTCGTTTTGTTATTAAACTTACATTGGGAGTGAAAACTCATGTGTTAAAGGAGGAGTATGGTGGTGTGTCAAGACATGAGAAATACCTGTACTGAGAATTTTTCTTGTGTATTCTAAGGAACAGTTTCCTGATTTTTGCATTCAAAATGCACATTGAGGTTTTTTTCATTTCAAAACTTGTGCTTGTTTGTTTAGTTTGGAATGTAGGTATGATTTGCCATTGTCAGAGAAAATAAGAATGCAAACTTCTAATTTAATAAATTTTATGTCTACCGTAGGTCTTTTCATGCAGTCAGTCAAGGTGCAGGTGTGAAGGTTTTTATTAGATGCAAAGGCTAAATACAACCTCAGTTAAATCTGCCCAACCTTTTGGCTTTGTCTGATAGCAGGTGACGCAGAAAATGAGTATTTCAGAAGAAAATAAGGTGAGGCAGAATAAATCTCATCCTGCTGCACAGGATGATGTTATCCTGTATTCACAGCCCATTTTTAGAGGCAGTCTCCTGTGGGCATCTCTCCTTCCCCACATTAAGTACAGATATTAATAATGGGACAAATTAGGCTCTTTTCATCACAGGTAGATGCTTTGCCTTGGCTATGTGGTCGCTGGGCCCTCGTATTGTTGGGATTTAATTGGTGTATTAAAAGATCCTGGTGTATTTGCGGTTTGAGCAGCTCAAGAGGTGCAGGCAGAGGATGTGCTAATGTGCATCTGCAGTTGGTTGTAAGTAGGAGGTGGGAGCCAAGGAGTGCTGCTAGACAGGTTCTCAATTGATTTTAGTTTTACATCTTTGTTTCTTCTTCCTATCAGCTCCCAGCTGCCTTGTACAGCCAGTGACAGTTTTTGCCCTGTCTCTGCTGTGCTTTGGGCTTTGTACTCACAAATGAGCATGGAAGATAATCACCGAGCAAACAAACCAAGGGATGGAATAAAGAGCTACAGGCTTTGGATTAGATACATTCTACTTGTTTTTGTCAGATAAGGATGTACAAAGGGGGAGGAGGAATATCTTGTTATTGATGACAGGGAAAGCTTGGTTTGTTTTGTTTCTGGAATATATGCTATCAGAAACTTTCCCTTAAGCAATTTTTTGCCTCTCTGTGTATCCATTGCATTGCCTATAAACAAGGAGAATAATACTTGAGGAATTATCAGTTTGTAAAATTTAATCTGAGATTTTGTTCATTAGTGTCTTTAAAGGATTCTGGGATCCTCTGGTAAAGAAAAAAAACCCAAACCACAAAAGATGATCAGCTCAAACCCAACTGATAATCAAAATAATTGTCATTTCCCATTTCGTTAGGCAGGCGTTGGAAGACACCATCCGTATTTACATAAATAGGATGACATTGGGACAGCAAAGCTTTGGGTAGCCTGTGACTTATTTTGCCCCAGTTGAAATCTCTGTTTCTTGTTCCTCTGGGGCTGAGGTTCTTGTGCTTAAGAGATTTGGCAGTGAGGACTTTGGGAATGGGGCTATGGATGGTGCAGCTGTAGGGCCCATCACTCAGGTACACATGGATAAGGATTTTGCCAGGCAAAACTTGCCCTGCTGCCTGCCAGATCCAGAGCAACGGGACAATGACATTTATTGCAAGATGTGAGGAAGTCTCTTCCTCTCACCATGTAGGCAGTGGAAATTATAATATCTCAGGGATGCATAGAAGAATTTGGAGGGCTCTGGGTGAGGGCAGTCTCCTGGTTCACAAGCAATGTATGTGGAAGGGAATCCTTGAAGACAGATGCAGAGAGGTGTCCATATCTGCACTGAAATCAAGGCAATTAGATACCTAATTAGCAATTAGCTCTGAGTGTACAGAACTGTTCAGGTACCTGATTTCTATCTGTGTGCTGTGACAGAGCTGTTTGAGGCAGGCTGCAATTGTAAGCTCCCATTTTATTATATATCCACCCTTGTTAGGAGGTGTGGATAGAGCCATGTTGAAACAGAGCGAAGGCTTTTATCTACCAGCCAGAGGAGCCAAAAGGTCTTAATAAACAGAACTTTTGGGTGTTATTTGGGATCTTCAGCAGCCTTGAGTATTGTTCTTGGATATAATGATGTGTTCTCCCTTCCTGAAAACCCTGTTACCTCCTTAGCCATGCTTTAAAAAAGTGAACAAAGAAATAGCGCATTAGGTGAGGAATTAATGTGATCACACTTCCAAATAATTACTGCAGCTTTCCTGGCAGAGGCTGACGCAAAGTGTCACCTCTATGTGCAGCCAAAACAGGAGGTGGGGAGATGTGGTCAGTTAAATGAGAGATGCAAGAGAAAATGGCACCAGCATCAAGCTGAGTATAATATTAAATAAAGGTAGCGGACAACAAACAATACAGGTGCAACATCAAGGAAATTTTCTATGTATTGTTCCAGATGTCTGATTTAAATTTGGATCCACCTTGTGACACCAAAGAATAATGAGAAGAGGTTTGCTTTAACCTGGAGGAGGTAGGGAGGTGCAGCTGCAGAACAGGGAGTTTGTTGCTTAAATAAGACACGATGCTGAGGATGAGAAAGCCAGGGAGGAATGAAACCAACTCTGAAGTCATGGCTGGGACCTCTCTGATAGCTATCAGGAAGGCTGTCATAGCAGGAAGATGAATTTCTCCCACAAGAGAGAATTTCAGAGGAAGCTTTTTGAAAAGAAATGTTCTCATAAGTAAATCGTACAGCTCATATAGATTCAAGGTCAAGGGGTTGATACAACCCCTGTTGAAATGTTAGCAGGAAATAAAAGTGTAATAACAGCAGCTTTTCACTGACATCAGCTCCTTATTTATAGGCCCCCTAAGGAGTCTCTATCCTTCAGGACACAGGCTTTATCTTTCTGGAGTTGAAGTTACAAACAGATTCCATTACCAGCTCTGTTTTCGGGCTGTGCTATAGATTTTACTCCCAAAGGTGGCTAGACCTGGATGACTCCATGCTTCCTGAAAATGCTAGGAGAATTTCCCCATAGGTTTAAAGATGAAGGGACTGTGTATTTTTGAGATATGGATTGTTTTAAAAATTACTCTTGCATTTAAAGTCTCAGCTCTGTTTGAGTCTCTGGGCCAGGCTACACAAAAGGCATGAACAGGCTGCGCCAGGAATGAGGCTGACAGGGAAGCAGAACTGTAGGAAGAAGAAAAGGAGTCATCCTGCCAAGCAGGGGATGGGAAGGGGGAGAAGTCTGGAATAACGAGTAAACAGTTAAGCCATTTTTAATTAATTTTTTTAAAGGTTGTTTAGGAAAATATTTCCATAAACAAAGGAATAAATTGCTTCCAACTGATTGTTCAGGCACTTGCCTCTGCCTTTTTCCTGATGTGCACTGGCTCCTGTGAGGGATGGGAGGAAGGGGCTTGGCCTTTTTGGAGCAGGGAAGGGCTGGAATTGCTGTTCCCAAAGCAGCTGAGAAAGCCCTACTGTGTCCCTCAGCTCCTGTGAGCTGCTCTGGTTGCTTGGCATTTCTGTGCCTCACCAAAGACCACACAGTGTTTTTCCCAAAGCCAGCATTTATAGATTTCAGGCTCTCTCCTGTCGTGTGCAATAAGCCAGCAGAATTATCCTGAAAAGGCTGTAAATAGTACAGATACTGTGAGGTCTGGGCAAGGGGGGAGGATGGCTCATGGAAGTTCAGAGCACAAATGAGGAAAAGGGAAGAACCATTATCTGTCACTATTAGCAAGAGGTTAGCTATATAAAGAGCATTTTTCAGGCAGGTCATTTAAAAAGGCCCAGTGAAATCCAGCAGCTTCACTTGGCTCTGTCAGCATCAAGACCTCTCCCAAACCATACACCACGTTCAGGGTTCACTGTAGCTTCCTCCCTGCCTTACAGAGGATGTTTGCAGCAGACTTCAGCAAGCTGATAACCTGTGTACAAACTGCTGCCCAAAGCTTAGCAGGTCAGCTGCTCTCTGCTGTGTTTTCACTGATTCTGATCCCTATGGTCCTGCCAGGATACTTGGGGCAGGGCTGCTCCCTCTGCAGAGAGCCTGTGTCAATATTGGGAAAGGCTAAGACAATTCAGTTGGAGTCACAAACAGGCTGGGGTTGGGATGAGTTTCTATTCTATTTCTATGAGTTTCTATTCTGCCTCTGTTTGCATGCCTCAGTAAATATATAGGTATTGTATAAAGTATGAAACCAGTGGGGAAGGCATGGCCATGGTAGTGAAGGCATCCCAGTAAATCTCTTGGGAATTCTTACTCACCATTGCAAACTCTTTGTTGAGGATCATTTGCTCCACCAGTGAGGACTCATTGTGGAAGAGGTGTGGCTGCATGTGACTCCACATGTGGGGAAACCACCAGAACTCATCCACAGATCTCAGCAGCAGGTCATCACCCTCATCCTCCTCCTCTGTCCCTGCAGAGGGAAGAAAGGGGCAAAAAAGATACTAGAAAGCAAAAAAGGCCCATCACTTTTTTAAACACAGATGAGTCTGCCAAAAGCCCTGGTGTCTTTGGCCTGTCTCACCGTGCTATTCTCATGTTTATAAACTATGGGAATATTAAATATAAACAGTAGGACTTTTTTCAGACATATATGATCCTAAAAATCACCCCCTCCCCATTTTCTCTATTTGCTTTATTTTAATGCCACACTACCTTTTTATCCCCATAACCCAGCAGCTTGGATTTAATGTGACAAAACAGTATCAGGAATATTAATGCTGTTTTCCAGGTCTTTTGAAAGCTGGGCAAATTATGATGTTCAGTATTAAAGAAAAGGTTCAGTATATATCACTTATTTTCCCGTTTGTCCTGATAATAATGTCGCTGTTAAATACAAAATATTCTCCATAAAGGCAACATATGGATAAAAATGAAATCTTATCAATGCTTCCCCTCTATACTCCTTGTAACTACCACTTTATTAGCCTTGGTTAATTGAAATCTGATAATTTCTGGTGAAGTGTGAACCAAGTTTTAAAATACAATTAGGTGGGAAGCATGAAGCTGTAATGGCAAAAGGCTTCCAAATATTTCTTAAGGTTCAGTATTCAATTTTGGCCAGATTTAATCTGAAGTAAACCCAATAAAACCTCCTGTGTAAGTGAAGGGTATCTGCTTCAGGCAGAAGTGAGGATATGTGGCTATAACAAAGAAAACCCTCCATTTGAGAGAGTACACAATGCTGCTCCCACCATCTGCAGACGCGTCTGCCCTGCTTTTCCAGCCTGGAAAGGCAAAATGACATTCCAGTAGCTTCACCTTCAAGCTACCCAACAATATTTGGTTTTTAGCACATTTCCTTTGTGTTCTTTGCCATTTGAATGCTTTTATTTTGCTTCAGTGTAAGAAATAATTGCCAAAATCAGTCTCCTGATGCAAACATAAAAATCCTGTCTTACAGGCCCTTTAATGTTTTGCAAAACTCATTGGAAGCAAATGCCTCCATGGATGTCACTGTTTACTTGGCAGGAACATCCAGAGATGCCTGTTCAGTGCCTGCACTTCAGCTCTTGGCTTTTATTTTCCATTTCTGTAGTGCTTTTTGAAGAATGCCACTACACAAGGAGAGAAGTACTTTGAAACTTTCTCCCAGAGTCACTGAATCCCTTTGCTCCCCTCTTTGCAACACTCTGCAAGTTCTAAGGAAGCTGCTCCTGCTGATGGGAGTGCTGCTGGAAAAAGAAAACAACCTTGTTTACTAGAGAATTCTATACTGAAAAGCAAGGCCTGATGGCTGCTCCCTCTGTGCCCTGCATTTTGGGAGTGACTGCTGGTTGGTTTTGGGCTATGTTCTTCACCTGCAGTCACTCAGGCATAGGCATGGGCAAGGGAAGAAACTTAGCACAGGCTTTCCAAATGGGACAGAGCAGGGAGAAGATGGAGTTTGTGAGGCAACTGAGGGTCTCTTTGATAAGCCCAGCTTAGGGATGAAGAGGAAACAAGGGGGTATTTGAAATACATAAAGAAATACAATCAAGATTTAGGTTAAAGTGTTATTTAGTGCCTTATTAACTTCTGTAGTAGAGTGTGGTTCTTGAAATAAATCCTACTTTTCCCCATTAATTTCTTTGTAAATTTAGATAGACACCTAATAAAACCTTGCACTTCTTTTACTATAACAAAAACCAAACAAGATGAAGCATAATGCTTTCCATTTTAAAGAAGAATAACCCCATCCTGTAGTGCCAGAGGTGAGGCAGAAAGGTTGAAAGTTTAACCTTAGGTGGTGGCATTGCTTATGAGATTAAATTTCCTTGCAAACCTTAAAAAAGACTGTTGTTTGATTGATGAATTCATGTTGTGTATGAATGTACATGTATGTTGTTTGATTTTATGAATTCTTAGGTAGTGTTATTTCCAAAAATATCTCATGCAAAGTTGAATGGAGAATTTGATGGGTGCTTATATTGTTTAAATATTTCTGCCCAACCCCTTATTCAGAGTATTGGAGGCTAAACAAGGGATCTTGAGGTTTTAATTTCTTGTGCAGTGAACATCCTTTCTATAACTTTCTTAATTTAATTTATGAACCGGGTGAGCATGTGTCTGCTTTGAGTGCACTTTACACACATAATAATTCAAAGACTGATTGTGCATAATATTTAACCCCGTATTTTAAAACTATGACTGCAGTTATATGGTTGGAGGCTGCTACCAATAATCCTTGTACATCTTAAATGCAAATCCTGGGAATGTCTTCATTTCAATGGCTGCAACATGAACAACTGCAAAGTGTTTGTTAAAGCTGCAGAACTAACAGGGTCTGCTCATTCTCTTTGTTAATGGTGTTAATGCAGTGCAGAGTTTACCAGCTGATGTGGCCTGATGTACTGCAATATCTGGTTTGTCAGCAGTGTGTTTTCATGAAAATGTGTAACAGTTGAATCTGCCAACACATCCCCACACTCATCTCCCTTCCCTAGTTTTAAAATGATGCAAGTTTGGAAAGGAGAGCACAATGCCATGCTAAGTTGAGTATCTGCTAGTAGAAGCCTCTGAGGGTCAGCAAGCCACGTGTAAAGTAATTAAAGAACACCTTTCCATGCTTTGTTTATAATGAGTCAATAAAAATATATTGCATGGAAAACATGCTGAAAGCTTTCCAGTAAGCTGATATGACAAAAGGCCATCCCCACCCCATAAATGAAGTGCTCTGTTAAAAACCCAGCTGCATCCAGGCCCCTTAATGGAGCCAAGGACAGGCTTCAGCTTAGGAAGCAATTCTGTGCTCTTCTGGGGAGCCTAGAGAGCCTTAGGAGGATGAGCACACACGCATATCCTCCTCTTTTCTCTCCCTACAGCAGTAGCAACTCTGAAATTGGTCAGCATTGTATCAGAAAACCCATGACAACGTGGAGGGTGTTGGGATGAAGGAAAGAAGGAAAAATAGTGGCAGGTCAGAGAGTGGGGTAATCACAAAGGCTGCATGTTCTCTGCCAGCCACTGCCCACTGTGTCATAATATTACCAGTAAAACCATCTTTTCCTCCATGGATCACCTTTCTCCACAGTGGATAGGAATGACTGATACCAGCTGTGCTCTGGAGATGGCCACAACCCAGCAGCTTCCTGCTTTAGAGCAGCTCAGAGCCTGGGGCTGCTTTTGTTTGCTTTGCTGCCTTGCTCATGTGTCCAGTTCATCTCCAGCAGGAACAGCTACACAGGCAGGTCAGTGTGAAGTGCTGTGTGTGTAGTTCTGTCTCCAGAGCTGCTCTCTGACCACAGGTCTGCCACTGCCTTGTTATATGACTCCAAGCAAGTAATTCCATCTCTGTCTGCCTCTCGTTTTTCCTAGGCTCTCCAGCCTGTATCTTTAGTCCAGGAGGTTTCCTGGGCAGCAGTTGCTCAGCATTGAGTGCTTGCACAAGGGGAAAACAGCCTGGACTTAGTGACAGTGATACAAATACAACATTTTGCCTTCTCTCTACTCATCCCTCAGAGGCTTCTTCATCTCCCTTTTCCCAGGGTGACCTGCTTTACTCTACAGCTGCCTCACGGTCTAGGAAAGCAGGGACTGCATCATTCCTAGGTTTTAAACTCACCCTCCCATCCTCTTGCTGCCTTCTCCCATGCTCCAGATAAGTTTCCCTGGCATCACTCAGTGAGTGTGGCTGAATGGGCTGACAGCTGAGGATTTTGGAGCTGGTCTCCAGAGGTAGGAAGGGTTATGGGGTTTGGAAAGAAGGACAGGAGGTTCTCCCTTGCAGGGAGTCTCTTCTTGCCTCAGCAGTACTAGGGAGCAGCATATCTCAGTGGCACCAGATGGAAGCCTGAGTGGAGGTGCAGCAAAGGGGAAGGCAAAAGGGGAGGAAAAGAAATAACATTTTTAAAAAGGGAGTATTGTGCTGTGGAGAAATGGAGAAAAAAGGAGAAGGAGTCACAAGGACGAGGAGGTGTGGAAGTGCCTCATCTTCCACAGAAGCACAGTGCAAGTGTGCAGCTTGTTACTGCACCTGATAGGGCAGGTTTCAATAGAAATTTCTTTTCATCATGTTTTCCTTTATTTTCCCTCCTGATTTGCAGATCACTGAGACAGATTACCTTCACAGGCATAACAAAATCTGGTGCATCCCATTGAAACACTTCTGCCTCCTCAGAGGTTCTGAGAATGATTTTCCCAGTCTTTTATATTTCATCATACCTATCACACCTGAAATACCTTACTCTGTCTTCTGTGCTGGCCTGTCTCCTGAGGAATTAGACCTCTGCAACTACTTTGCCTCCTTTATAACACTAAGATTTACCACCACACATCTTTCAAGAAAACACCAAGGGCATCCTTGTGTACCTGAGCAGCTCATCCATAATGTGTCTTTACCCCTTTGAACACTGAAATGGTGGACCATGTATTTCCCAGTGAGTCACTGGGTTATTTAGAAAGGGAATGTTTAAAGATAGATTTAAATTTCTGTCACCTATTTAACTGCATGAAGTTCCTTCTTACCTGTGTGGTAAAATTTTCCTGAAAATCCAAGGTTGAAGGTAAAATTTGCAACCTGAGTGCGCAGTAAATTTTGAGTCTCTAGTAAAGCCTGAAATAAATAAGAAATTAACATGGATTTAGAAAAGTTAATATTATTTGGGCTCATCTTTTTATAAGACTATTAGAAAGAGCTTAATTTATTCCATGAGAGTTTGATGGGCTAGAAAAGGTAGTGAGAGTGCCTAAGTATCCAAGGAGGTGATGGTTCTGTTGCTTGGCCCAGGATATTATCCACTGGGGCAGTGATCCATGGCAGGACTCAAATCCAGCCACTCAGAGGCAGCAATAGACTGAATCACTGGGTCACCCAAGCTCTGAGTTATTAGTGAAGCTTGATAGAATGTGCTTAAAACCCAAAATGAAATTAGGAGTACTACTCATCATCTAGGCATGAAGGCATTGGTATTTACTTACCTGCAGGACCATTTTGGGCTGTGTCTGAACAGTAAATTCAGGCTTAAGTGTGAATAAGCAAAGCTTCAGGTTTGACCTGTGTCCATGTCATAAATTAAGATTTAATTTAATTAATGTTTATTTTGATTCTCTCCTCCAAGTGAAGATAAGCCCACTGGAAATGAAATGGAAGGAAGGGGTGCTGCTAAAAGAAGAAATAGGTAGTTTTGGCCACTTGTCCAGTTTTTGTTTTGGACATATTTCCAGCTACTAGGAAAGAGAGAAGATGGTTAAGCCTGTGTGAGCTTTCCTTTATGTTTACTACTGGTTGTCAGCTCTGCACTGCTCCTAGAGCCAGTCCTTGTGCACCGATCAGCTTTGGATCCCCAGCCCCTGGAATTTGGGTGTGCTGCATGTGAGATGGGGAGTGCATTTCTCTCCCTATTGGCCTTGCCAATGCTGAATAGGTTATAAACTCTATTTTCATCAATTTTATGTGCCTCCATTATGTGGCCCTTGAGAATTTTTCCTATTATCTATTAATAACACTTCTATTGATTAGACCTTCATGTTCTTGCAGAGTTCAAAGATAAAATGATTGCAGGGGTTTACACACCGCCCCCAGTCCAGCTAATACTGTCCTTCATTTGAAAAAATTACATTCTGTATGGTCATAATTTTACTTAACTTGGCAGGAAAATAATTTTTGGTCTAATTTAAGCAAGGACCAGCACCCCAACGTGGGACCAGAAACCAAAAGTATCTCTGGTGCAGGATAAACAATGAAACCATGGTTTGAGCAGCTGAGGCATGTGAGTGTAATACAAGAGATTTCTAGGCAGGGTGCATCTGCCTTGTTTTTTAAAATAGAAACATACATAGGGTGGCAAGGAAGATGTAAAACAGAGATAGTGTTTATCAGCTACAACAGTCACCAAGCAAATTCCTCTCCTTGCTAAAGGAAATAAAGTAATCTTATGACAGTAAATCTTGTGCTTTAGCATTAAATATTAAGGTGGTTGTATGGTTTCCAGCCTATCTTGCCAGACATTTAGTAAGTTGATTATCTCAATCCTGTGACAATTTCACATGTGGGACTATATTTACATAATATATAACAAGTAAATGTTCACTAAAATGTGAAACCTCAGAAATGAACACCACTGTTAGCTGAGACACTGAGGAAAATCCCCAGCTGGTAAAAACAGGCACTAAATTGACACCATTAAAGTCAGAAGCATAGAATCTGAGTCATTATATTTTAGAACATAATTTTCCAAGCTATCTAGAGCATTTTAGATATGTTGAGAAAGACTGATGGGCTGAGAAAAATCAATTTAATTTTCCTTTGAGAGAAGAACATCTTGAAAAATTATCATCACTTAACGTGTAGTACGAGAAGGGGCACGGAACAAACATCATTTCATCACCTGGGCTCTCTCTCTGCTCCCCTCACATCTCAGTAAGGTGACAGAGCTGCAGCATAGGCAGGAGCCTTCCAGCCCACTGAGGCCTCATTAAAAACATAGAGCGAGGATTAAGATGTAAATCCTGGAACCTGCAGTGTATCAAGCATTTTCCTCAGTCTAAAGGGCAAATCTGCCACTCAAACTGGATTTGGCTTGGTCCTGAAGACTTTTTTTTGCCATTTCAATTCCCATATATGCATATTAATTTACATAATATGCAGCTCAATTTTGTTGTCATGACCTCCCCTCTTTTTAATGCTAAGAAGATATTGTCAGCTAAGACAGTCCAAACTTATTTTGTCACTGCTTGTCTGTTTGGAGGAAGGGCAGTAATGTCTTCCACACTCCTAATATGGAAAAACTTTTTAGGTGATTAGGGTCTGCCTTCCCTATCTTTAGTGAAAGAGTGGAGAGGCTGCACATCCCTGGCACACAGGGCCAGAAATCTTCCTGGGATTTGCACAGGCTCCATGGGAGGCAGAAGGTATTGATTTGATTTGATTCTGAAGGTTCTACGGGGTGGAGAAGGGCTATTGAATTTTAACAGCTGGAAGGCTGTTCCCTTTCCAAGGCCAGGTGCCACACAGCTATTCCCACTCTGCCTGCTCCTGTCTGCTGTCCCTGGCTTCACAGGTATCTCCCCTTCCCTGGGGGCTCAGTGGTCCCCATCTCATCCCTGTCTCCACTGCATGCCTGTGGAAATACAAGCAGCCTTCCCTGTTGAACCCACAGGTGGTTATTTTTGGACAGTTGAATAGATCATGCCTAATAATTATCCTTTGCAAGGAAAGAACAGTGGAGCACACTGTGCATAGACAAACAGGCACGTCTCTGTGCCTAAGCAAAGACAGGGGATTTTTTTTTAAGGTAATCTAAGTCGCTCTTTCGAATACAAGCCCTTAATTGCCTGGAATCTCTCAAAACTCACGGATTTAACTTTATTAATTGATTCTTTGCTTTGTCAGTGAAGCTTCTCTCTGACACAAGATACAGCTTCTTCATTATATTGCATTCAGTAGCTTTTTACATTAATCCATATAATTACCTTTTGTAGATTTGAAGTTGCTGTGTCTTTATTTTTCATAATTGGTGCATCTATTAGGAAGAAGTTGATATTTCCCTGCTATGTCCTTGTTAATTATAACTCTATCCCTCATTTACATAATAAACTTTTTGGGGCGATTTCTGCAGGAACATTTCATGCCTAATAGGAAGCAATTTGCTTTCCTTCATTAAGTACATTAAAACTTCATGCCCCAGACATCATTGACTGTAAACATTTGATTCTGCTCAAATTTAATGCACCAAGGCATTTTGCTCTGCCATATTAGGTTTATTTATGTGCTATGTTCTGGATTGTTAGCTGCTAATGAGACTTTGGCTCTTATTGCTCTAAGGCCTGAACAGTAACCTCATTTTAATGAGTTCATTATTTGCTGCCTTCTGAGTGGAAGACAACAAATTTTCCTTTTAATTAAAGGTCAAAACACCTCTGGCTGAGGGAAGTGTGGAGGTTATCAAATCCTTAGAGAAGGCAAATGAATGACTTTCCCTGATTTTGATGCCAAGCATGAGCTGGCCAGGCTGAGGTAGAAGGTGCCTCTCTGGGGAGCAAAACTCCAAATCTAAGTTAAGTGATAACAAAGCTAAAATGCAGTACTGGATTTCTGAAGACATTGTTAGGGCAAAACAGAACCTGAAAGTCAGCCAAAGTAATTAAAGAGGCTTTCCTCCTCACCCAAAGGTCTGAGTGGATCAATGGAGCTGCTAAAGCATGATCCCTTCCTTGCATGGGCAGTGGTGTTTGGAGTGAGGAAGGCAGATGCCACTTGGATTGAGCCAGCACAACAGAATTTCATGTTTTTATTGGGGAAAGTGAGGCAAATATTGGGGGTCCATATTGGGGCTGTTTGTAGGGAGACAGATGTATATGCAGCTGTGGGTTGGTGTGTGTGTGCAAGTGACGCCTGAAACTTCACTTAAACCTAAAAAGGATTCATTATGAGAATTGATGCACAGATCCTTGTCCTTTTTCTGATATTCTTTTAACCAGTATTGTTTCATGTGCCTTTCAGTCTGTTCCCACAGCAGGTAACAGCATTAGAGACAAGAAGGGTTCTTGGGAAAGAAAGGATCAGTGTCTGTGAGATCAGCAGGTGAAAACTTAGTCTAGTTTTGGAGGAAAAACACTGAAAGTCTCTGAAACAGACATTGTTTAGCTTGAAAACTGCAGCTGTCAGAATATCTTTGTGACACCTCTAAACATTATTTCTGCAAAGCAGAACCAAACTCCTGACACTCAGAGGTGTCTCAGGGACATTCCCAGAAATGGAGAGCATCAGGAAAAGCACGGGAGGGACACAAGATTTGCAGGACTTAACATTTCCCCAGTGTGGAGCGCAAAATCTGGCATTTCATTAGGGCTCCTGCTCATGCATGTGACCTTCCAGAGGCAATGCTGTGAATGTGAATTTTGAGAAGCAGCAAAACCTCCAGATCTTGGAGGTCCCTGTGTCCATGGCAGGATCTATGTGGTTGGGGTGCTCTGGGGCATTCCACGAGGGAGAGCTGCCCAAGGAAACATCATTGCAATTTACTACGGAGGCTGTTGGTGAGGATGCACAATGGGTAGGGCAGGTGAGAAAGTTCTTCACTCAGTCTGGAAGGAGATCTAGGCAAGGAGGGGAAGTTAGATATCCCTGCTTTGCAGTCTATCTGTAATTTGCTGTCATCTTGAGTTACTTTACTTGCTCAGACTGGTTTGAGGAAGTGCTTCTGGCATGGGAGGATGTGCCAGTGCCCAGCTTCCCAGGGGTGCCTGGCCAAGGTTACACTGTCCCATCACCTTCTGAGGGATATGAGTGAGAATCTTGTCAAAAATGGGCTCGCTTGCCATTACTCAAAGTCATTATTCATTTGGGAGCAGATCCTAGTGCTGGATAGTGATTGCACTGCTGCAGGTTCCTGCTCTTTGGTGTGTGTGTCTAAAATATGGATATGCTCACTAGATACACAGTACTTTTTATTTATATATACTGTGGACAGAAAATACGTGCAAATATTTGCACATATATAACTTTAACATTACCTCTGCTTTGAGCTGGGGCTTAGATTAGATCACCTCCCAAAATTCCTTCCAACCAAAATTGTTTTTCACTTCCAGACAGTTTTCTCAGGCTTCTATGGCACATACTTGTTATTAATACCAAGAAGTCTTTTAATGCATTTATTCATTTTTGTCCCTAACATCTGTCTTTAATGCCTGTGCAGCTACCATAGCCCTGAGGTTCATTCCCAAGCTGTTCTGTGCAGCAATTTGCTGGTGGTCTGTGCAAAGTTGGAGGACTACAAAATAATAGTTTTACTCTAAATTTCCAGCTGAAATTTTTGGAAGGAAAAAAGAAAAAGCAAAAAGTACTTTCAGCAGTGTTTCTTTGTACTGCCAGCAGCTGCTGTCAGGATGTGATTTTTTGATTGCCTCTTCGGGCTCTTGCTCCCTCCCTGAAATCTATGCTAGGATAAGAAAATCTGCCTAAGCGTGCTGTGGTCTTGGCAATTTTCAAAGCCAGCAGAATTGGAATTGATAGGAATACCACAAAGCAGTCAAAATCATAGTAATGACTGTAAGGAAGGTGTGAAATAACTAGCCGCTGCTATTTTCTGACAGGAAAGCTGTCAGTAAAATGTGATGTCTAGCCTGACATTACTGATGGGGTCACTGCCAGACTGGGATTCCAAGTTCCTTATTTTCAGCTTTCAGATTGGAGCATAAATTTCTGTCATAAGGGGCCAATCAACTCAGCTCTATCTGTGCTTGTTAAAACTCAACTTGGTGAAGAATTTATAAGCCCAGTGAAGCTGAGTTGATGATTTCTGTGTGGTGAGGATTTTAGCCCACTTCCCATGCTTATAGCAGATAATACCAGAGGGTAAGAATTAGGGAGAATCCATATTATTGACTCAGTGGCTGAAGTTTGAAAGCAGTTTAGGGGTTGGAATTAGTAAAATCTCTAATGGGATTTTGAAATCAGTCGCCCTATACTCTATTCCAAACCTGACTGGAATAGCAGGGCCTGGATCTGAGGGAAACTGCCAGACCTCATAGACCTGGAGATGCTTCTCACCCAGTCCTTCCTAAAAATGGTGCCATTCCCAGTGCTGCCTGTGGAGCACTGGGCACAGCCAGGGCTTTGGCCCTGCCTTCCCGAGGGCTAGGACTGCATTTCCTTGTGCATTTATTCCCGTGAAGTGCACTGCTAATCCATAGTGCCATATAAATAATTAACAGGGAGCTCTCAGCTGGGGCTGAACACAGCCAGCTCCGGCTGCAGATCTATTTTTTATTGTAGACCTATTACTCGAGCCTGTTCAGCATTTCCCTGGAGCTGGCTGCCTTTGTGTGAGGTCTGACAGGATAGGTGGGTTTCTTTGAAGCAAGGAAAGGGCGATGATTTGCACATATTTGTGTTATTTGTGTAGTATGCTTATTGGAAACAGAAAAAAAATTATTTTCCCTTCTTGAATGGAATACCCAGTTTATCAGATCTCTTTCTGCTGCTGTGTTGTAACTCTGTCCTAAAGGCAGAAAACTGCCAGGAGCCTACCTGCATTTAATTTGACTCAGAGGAGTGCATCTATCCCAGCAGAGGTTCAGCCAGTTCCAGCTAAAGGAGATGAATGGGGTGATACTGCACCAAATTTACTACTCACTCATGACTAAGTGGTGAATAACATCCCTGGGAACTCAGGAGTGGCTCTCGATTTAGTATTAGAAAAGAGATGATGCTGAGTGTGACACAGATACCCTGGCGGAGCACCTTGACCAACTGCACGAGCGTGGGCACACAGATGCATAAAAATATCCATGGCAATTATCCAGTCTCTCTTCTTGGAAAAAGGAATTCCTGGTATTGTTAGAGCATCTAGCAGCAAAAAGCTCAAAGGAAGAGCATGGGCAAAATGTATGAAATGAAAATAGTGAGCATGAAAAAAAACAGGGTTTATTTTAACCGGGGCCACACAGATGTTCCCCATTCTGGGGAGGATCAAAGGCATTTGGCCTGGCTGGGGGCATCCACAGGAGCTGGAGCTGCAGGAGCAGGGAGTGGCTGCAGTGGTTCCCTGCCAGCAGTGATTGCTGCTCTGTGTTGGCCTTACCTGATGAGAAGATTTACAGCCTATTTGGGAGAGCACTGAGGATCTTCAGTATCAATCACTCCTGATTCTGAAGGATTCTCCAGGAATACTAACCAAATCTGCTGAAAAGTCCTGGGAGGGGAAAAGCCAGCCTGTGCCCAAGCTGAGAGCAGGTGGCAATTCCCTGGGCGGTGGGGAGCCTGCTGTCACAAGCCCAGGGCTGAGCAGGATCCCTCCCTGCAAGTCCATGCAGCGGGGACAGGAGCTGGTGCCACTTGGAGCAGAGCAGTGAAGGGGCTTAGAGATTATTTCTTATCAGTTCTGACTTTTCAGAAGCTTAAGCATTTTCAGCAAAAGAAATCTCTTGAAGAAAGGCTCTTCAAGCAGGGGAATCAGGGGAAGGCAATCTGCCAGTGGGAGATCAAGGATTATTGGCCCAGTTTTTGAAACAACATGATCGGGAATGTTTGTTTTAATTTCAATGGCTCTGCTCCCCATGGCTGCAGTTCAGCCTGGTCACCACAACAGCCCCATGAAATAAATAAGAGATGCTCAATTTCCCCATATCCACATCTGCACGAAGCAGGTGGGGTTTGTCTGTCTCTAATTCCACTGCAGAGCTACCAAGAAAGAGGCCCAAGAGGCAGGGACAGAACCTCATGTCAGTTCTGATCAATCACAAAATTAATCCCTAAAATAAGTACTGAATGACAAAACCATCTCAAGGCTTTACAGGGACAACATCAAGGTCTAAAGCACTATGTTAATAAAAAAATGCATGTTGAGCTATAGTGGTCCTGTTGCAGGAAATTGTGCTGGTGTCAGTCACAGTGCTGCATGTCACTGACATGAAACCAGACTGGTCATTAGTTAGCTCAGGTCATGTTTAGGCAATGCCCAAAAAGAAGGATCAAAGCCTCTCTCTTCTTGGCACAATACAAATATAGGGTAAAAGACAAGTAACAGCAGCAACTCTATTTTGGTTGAGTTGTATATTCTTTCTTTTTCTTGTGTTCTGGTACTTCAAACTTGGTTTCTTTAGCGAAAAAAGGAATTACAAATAAACTCTACAACCTGTTACAGGTGGGTATTCAGATGTTATAAATTATTTAAAGGCTAGAATAATGGAGGCTACCTTATTTATCTTCTTTAATTTATGGACTTGGATCTACCAAGGTTCAATCAGAGTGGTTTTCTGTTCCTTTACTGCCCTTGGAAATCTTTCACTTGGATAACTTGCCACAAAAATAAAACTTCCTTCAAGTTCTCATCATGTACATTTATCTCAAAATTCTGAGCACCTACCAGCAATGTCAAATTCCTACCTTAAATTTACTGCTTAAAAACTAACTGCTGTATATGCTTTGTGGTGGGGAATTAAGGGGTTTTTTTTCAGCACACATTCAATCATAAAGGAGGGATTGGAGCAGGTGATATGTACTGAACTGAGGCGCGTCCTTCAGGGCTCAGAATGGGTGTGTTGGTACAATGATGGATCTGCCTTGTGGTTTTAAGAAAGTGCCTCCATATGTTTGGGGTTTTTTCCCTATGTGAGTCTGCCTGTTGCCCACCCTCTCCATAAAAATCAGAAACCAGGGAAGTCTGAAGAGCTGTTTTCCTTGGTTATTGCGAAACCTTCACTTTGCAGAATCTTGATGAGTAAGGGTGTGCTTTAAAAACCACTAGGATTGGGTGTTGCTTTTTAATATTTTTGAGATGTTTGATACTTGTCTGGCAGAGCTTAACTTCTCTGACCTTTCTTCCTTCTTTGTGATGCTGTCTTCCATTATCCAGGGAGTTCACTTCAGTGTTTTGATAACTAGAATTGGATGCTTTTGTGGAATGAAAAGGGAATTTCAAGGCAAATGTTCTTGCTTTACACTGCATCTCTTTCACCAGAGATCAGAGTGCTTCTGCCACCCCCTGCTCCTTCAGATTCAGAGCAGAGGGAGCTTAAACCTTTACTGTCCTCCAAGACAGGTTTAAAATTCCTCCATCCTGGAAAATCCTCCTGCTTACCACTGCTTTATCATCCTTCCCAGCATGAAGACAGCATAGTGAGCTGTCCAGAGGAGGAGACTGGAAGATTCAAAGTAAAATGGCAATGCCCATCTTATATTTCTACTCAATTCTCTTGAATAGAAACATGAAAGGCCAGTATGTTTTCCAGTAAAATCAATCCAGATCACCAACTGAGGCTGGCACACTTGAAATCAACAATTTCAGAAGTTCCAGTAGGTTACTTTTTCATAAAACTAGGTAATTTCAGGTAAAATTGAGAACCGATTTCTTTAACAGTCAAAGGTAATGTTTCAGGTTCAAAAGTATCACCACCCCTTTCCCATAAGTGGGAAAATTACACTCAGAGCAAAATCGAAGTACTGCTCTTCCTCAGATCACTCTGGAATAGAGCCTGGCAAAAAACTCAGACGTGCACCCTTGAGAAATTCGAGTGGTCCAAGGTAAATGTGGAAAAGTGATGAAATCTTTGAGTCCTTGCACTAACCTCCGAGGAAGGAAACTTCTGCTAACAGGAAGCCCTTCTACATGGCTTTTCCAGCTTAGCCCTGTGTAAGTGCTCACAGCAAGCCAGTTAGTCCCAAGCTCCCTGAGCAGACCCTAGCAGAGCAGTATATCTTCCAAGAGTAGTAGTGGCTGATGGCAATAATAATCCAGTGAAAAATCAGTGCTTGTGATCCTTTCCTAAGTCTTGTTGGCACAGTTGAAACTCGTGCCTTTTCTCTGTTCACTGGTTGTGAACCCTTGTGGTGAATAGGTCTCCAGCACTTGGGAACAGGGAAGAGAGCTGATCTTACCAGCACATGGAATACTTGCATAGCATTGTCTTAAAAAACAGAAGCAGCACAGAAAGGCTGGGGGGGAAAGGTTTGGTTTTTGCTTAAAACAGATTCCTATTTCAGAGCCATTCATAAGCATTTTGGTGGCAGCCAGAAAGAGGCATTACTGAGACAGTTAACTTTTAAATCTAGTTGCTTTTGATCTTAATCATTAAAAGCAGCACTTTTCCCTCTAAATATTCCTATTGAAAACTGTAGCTACTTGCAGTGTAAAGTATGAATTCATGTAACACAGGATCATTAAACTGGGAAAAATATGTTCAGCAAACTATCAAGCTTTTAATTATGGTTGTTACACTAAATTTCCACTCATTTCTGAAGTGAGACATTCTATTACTCTCACAGCTGAAGGGTAATGCCATAATTTTATTTAATATGGGAATAGCTGTTTAAAACTCACAAATACTGAATTGCTGTGACAGGCTTTGCTTAGGTAATGCTCTTCTAGCCAAACAGGACTGTTTGACTAGGTGTACATCCAAATCCTGGAAATAATTTGCAGCTGTAAGATAAGAAAGAGCTAAAAGCTGGGTGCTGTTTTTCCATTGTGGAAAACCTTTATTCCTCAAGCTCTTCTTTGAGTTGTGCATTCCCCCTGGTTTGCCCCCTTTCTCCTCTGCTGGGGTTCAGCACACCCCATGTGTTATGTCACCAGTGACATTAATAATCCAGAATACTTCTGTGTGTGGAATATCAACTGAGTTTCAGCAGATTGAGAGCAGAAGGGTGGTTTTAACCATCCTACAGTGGGCTCTTTCCAGGCACAGGTTTGCTGCCCAAAATTCTCTCTGGTCTTGAACACTCACCTCGGAATTTTTACAGCAGAGATGGGTGGGTTTTGTTTTCTGATAATGTTCTGGCAGCCCATTCCAAGTTACAGCAGAAATAAGAGGGAAAGCATATGGGAAACCATATTCCCTTTCCTAATAACAAATACAGTGGAATTACACTTGATAATACCACAGACATATTTGTTTATGATGCACATGAATCTTGGGATATGTTACTAGGAAGACACATGCAGAGCTTTTTTATTAAAGAATTCACATTCTGCAGCTGAACCTATATTTTAAATGTAATGCATTATTATTGTTATTGTTATTATTGTTACTATTAACCGTGCAGGGCATAGCCTCAGCAGTTGACATTGTCCCTGGAACTCCTAAATTAATACCATTATAGCGTATTTAATCTCTATTAATTATAGATTCATATAGATTAATACTTATTTATGCATGTGTATTCAATTAATTCCCAAACATTTGTGCTAATTTGTTGAAAAACCTACAGTAAATATTATTACAAAGCAGGTTTTCGGTCTTGTAGCTCTCAGGGATTAAATATTACTGGAAAATGGACAAAGCACTTTGATCCTCGTCCCCTGAGCCTCCCTCCCTTGTTCTGCTCTCCACCAGGCTGCTTTTCCCCAGGTACAACCTGCTGCCCACTTAAAACAATTGGGTCTCCACCAAAAAAAGCACTTGTGCTATCACTGACAGCTTTAAGAGATAATATTTCATGAGGTTTGGGCCAGGCAGGCAAATACAGTCTCCTGTCAAAAATGTGAATTCCATCATTTTTTATACCATTTTTTACTTGAAGGGCTGATGTTTTGGGGTGAAAAACACACAGATCCTGAAGCCCATGGCTTTAATTGAATCTGATTCAATCCAGGCAGTTCAAGTGGAATATTGAGACAACTTTTAGGAATTACCTCAGTGTTGGTATTTTAGATTTAATATGTAATGTAAAAGCTACATTAATAATTCTGTCTTTTAAGTAAAATGAAGAGGCTGCAAAAACCTGAAATATCCATTTCATGGGAAATTCTTATATTAAAGAAGTGTCTCAGCAAAGTGTGAATTACTTGCATTTTTTAATTTCAGGAAGATCAGCAATTCCAAAGCTACATTTAATTATGATCTTTGGAATTTATTTTTTTTTAATATTCAATGAACTGTCCCCTTTTCCTTTAGTCTGCCAGAGCAGATGAGCTGGCAGAATACAATTTTGTTTGAATCATATTCCAGTGAAACATTCTGCATTCCATAAATCAACATTTTGCCACAGGAAGCTGTTTTGCTGGAGCTATTCAGGTTGATCAAGTAACAGGAATATAAACTTCATTTTCCTCTGCCTTGTCACATGCCATTTTGGAAGGATTTTCCACCCATTTAGCATAAGGATAAAAGGCCAAACGAGAAGGATGAAAGGAAAATTAAAATACTAACCTCTAACTCTTTGAGTTTTTCCAAAAAATGGTCAGAATGTATTGGGAAGGTGGTATTAGTTTTAATAGATTTAGTTTGTGGTTTTCTAAAACTAAATGGCAAAATGCCAATTAAATGACATCAATTAAAAAATTAAACTCTGAGATAAGGGATTCAGCCTTTTCCAATCAGAAGGGTTAAAACTAGCAGGGATATCATGTGCCAGAGGAGCTGAGGGTGTCCCACACCACAGATCCCACTTGTGTTTGGATGCTGTCTGTATGGAAAATGGATCAGCAGACTAAGAGAGTATTGGTAATTAGCAGAAAGAACAGAAACACAGGGAAGAGTGTAAGGCTTAGAAACATTTAGAGAAATTTTCATGGCTTGGTAAAGGACATTTATAGTTTGTGCTTCTGAAGAGGGAAAAAAAAAACTTGATCCATGACTTTATTTCCTAAAGAAGTGTTTTAACTAATACACTGGTTTGCAGGAAATTCTTAATTGCTTATCCTTTAATTTTCTTGTAAATTTTGAAAATTAAATTCTTAATGGTATTAAAAATTGTTTTGTTTTCTCCTTGACATTTCTGGAGAGAAATTCTTAACTTTTATAAGGTATTATCTATAAAATGGGTGTGACTATTTCAGTTTTAAGTTACCGTATTTAACATGAGAAATTTTGTTGACACAAAATGACAGAGTTAAATTACTAAGTAGTCTTATATTAGAATTTCCCATCGGGCAAAAAAAAAAGCTCTTTAGTGCTTTGTTGTTTTTTTTCTGCCTGAATGGAAAGAAGACAGATGGAGGTGTAGAACACTGGAAGTAAAAGCAGTAATTGAAGGGATCTTTGGCCATATTAATAGAAAAGAAAAAGACTATAAGACTTAATTTCTGTGAGGATATGTATATAAAGCTATAGGGGTGGATGGATACATGGATATGTCTTAGAATTTGAAGTCAGATTTAGTCAAATACTTGGTTTTATACTTCATTGTGACACAGAGGTTGACAGAAAATGCCCGGTTAATTATTGCTAAATAATTAAAGTCTCAAATTTCTCATTTTCTCTTGGAGATTTTCTCTGTTCCTCACCTGTTTGTCCATCCCTCCCTGTACCCACCCTTTTCCTGGGCACTGCCACTTGCACATCATTTGAATGATGCCAACAGAGCTAAATTGAGCTTTTGCTCTAAGTGTTCCTCCTGCTCCCATTTGGATGACAAAGGCATATTTAAAGTCACTTAAGTAACGCTGCTCCTGAAGGAGCTGCATTATGGATGGGCTCCTGGTAATGTGTTTATTGCTGCTTCAAGTGCTTTTAAGGCAATAATTATGACTGCTCTTGCAGTCTGCACTGCCTGGCCCTTCTACAGGGCTATTCCATCATTTCAGGATGTTGTTTTCTGGGCAGGAAGCAACTGTTAGGGCTCCTTTTTAAATAATATGTGTTGTTTTAAAGCTCAGGTTAATGCAGGTCTCTCGAGGGGTTGATATTAAGCAGATGTGTTTTTTGGCTCCTATGGATTCCCTAAGTGAGGCTAAATTAAATAGAGTACCACGTGTATCCTGGGAATATACTCCATTTTGATATAACCTATGACTTCAGAATTATTTTGCAGAAAGGATTCAAGAAATAAGTACAAATCCAGGAAATCAGTGCAAGTGTAGAAGAGGAATGTGCCACAAGTCAGTGACACAAGTCAGCTTGGCACAGGATGTGAGCACTAGAAATCTCTGAATTTGACCTGCAAGACCTGCCATTTCTATATTTTAAAGTGTATTGTGACATTTTTTAAAACATCAAATTTTTAAATCTTTTTCAAAATTAAGTTCTCTTGAGTTCTTGTGGCCAGAATTAAGGATGATTTCTCCTTTTTTTTTAATAATTAATTTGTTGTTTTGTGGAATGTTATACTTTTTTCCTTAGGGAAAAAAAACACAAATATCTGAGATTAATTCTGTGATTAACAGAGATTATTCTGAAATTAACATCGAGATTAATTGCTTGTACAAACAATACCAAAATGAACTCCTTGGAGTCATGTAACCCTACAAACCAAAAACCAGTGTATTCTCTGGGACAGAAGAATACCGAGTGAGTTTTCATTCAGGAAACTCTTGCTAGGGAGATAATTGTTCAATAAATTCAAGAGGTAGAAAATTTGAATTGTTTTCTGGAATCTGTTTTCTGGCAAGACTTTATGAAACACTGTCAATATCTGGAGTGGGAATCTGGCAGATGAGAGAACCCCAAATCTATTAGAATTCAGGGAGGGTACTTGGTTAGACAGTCAATCCATCAGGCTGCCAAGAAGAATACAGGTTCTGCTGGTGGCAAGGGAATTGTGTTTTTTAACTACATTGGTACTGAAATTCTGAATGAAAGAACAGGCCCTATTGAAACAAAAGAATTATGAAACATTCTGTCTGATGGGTCTTGACAAGGCACTTCAGCAGTATTCAACACTCAAATTATTACAGAAAGAACTGGGTGATTCAAGAGACCTGAACAAGAAAAATATTGAATTAACTGTCATCTCTGATGAAGCAGAATGGAGCAGGCACTCCCATTAAAAAAAAAAAAAAGATTATTAAAGTTTTCATGTAATGCCTCTCAGCTGCTTTTTGAATTAATTTTTAAAGACTTTAAGACTGTCCAAAAACAGGAACTCCAGATCTCCACTCCATTGTGTTCTTCACTGTCACTCTCAAGTGCTGTAAAAGGTGACAGAAGTGCCACCCAGCCTTCAGTGATGGATGCTTGGCTGTCTGCTCTGGGCTCCTGTGCTCACACCTCTCCTGGGCTCAGCTTCTCCCTGGGCTGGCCATGGCTATGGTTACTTTACTGGAAGGGGCTTATCATTATTTAAAGGGTATCAGGGTAACAGTTTTATCTCAGGACTGACCATTCTGCCATGCCTGCTGATGTGGCCCAGACACTTCCAGTAGTTCCACCTGAAAGCAGCTGTCTTTGCACAAAAATCAGGGATAATCATATGCTGGAGAGATGGAGCGGTTTGAGCTCAGCTCCCTGCTGTGCCAGTACTTTTAATTTGGAATTGCCAGGAAAGATGCAACTCCAACGTGAATTCTTGTCTTTAAAACACTAAAGTGAGCCAGAAATCACAGGCTCTAATTGTTCCAGGCATTTTAATGATGGTGAAGGTCAGAGACAAAAGGCAGACTGTGGCAGTGAGGAGGTGTCAGAGACAAATTCTTATTTCCACTGAAATTTCCACTGAAGGAAGTGGCTCAGAGGGGGAGGCTGCAGGGAGAAGGAAGCACTAACACAAAGGACATTCCTGAGCATGGCTCCATCATTTTACTGGAGCTCAGAAAGTCCAAGGATCCTCCCATCCCTACAGTGACAATTAGAGGGATTACAGAAAGGAGAAATAGAGGTTTTAGAGAAGGGGGCTGTGGGGTATGGTGGTGCTGGGACAGGCAATTTCTCCTTGATAATCTTATCAGATCCAGCTGGGTGAGTGGGAGAAGAGAGGGGAATAGGTGGTTCCTGGGCTTTCCCAGAAGAAGGTGTATTGCAGTCTAAATTCTAGAGCTAAGAGGAGGGTAGAAAGTGAAAGGCTAAAGCTTTTTGCTTCATTTGGAGTGTTTTTTTATCTGCTTTATTTATTAAAGGGTAAGTGCCTTAGCTTGCACTGTGCTCTTGCAGGGCTTTTGAGTTAACAGTAGGATGTGTACTTGGAAAAGTGTTGGAAAAGCCCTGGTGGCTGCATTGAGCTCTTCCTGAGTGAGTAAATGTTGTACTAGTTCATACTATGGCAAAAGAAAAAATAGAAATACTTCAGCTAGTTCTTACTCCTTGTTTGGGAAATGCAGCCCTCTTTGTGCTCAGTTAAAAGGAAACTTTAAAGGTGAAAGCTTTGTATTTTTCCTGTGCGGCTCTCTCAGAGAGAGCATAAAAAGACATTTCCAGGGTTTTTTTTTTGCCAAATCACTGATGCCAGTGATACTGGACTCATGTGGCTGGGAACCAGTATCATTAGAAGTACACAAATTCACTGTTTCTGCAAATTAACTGAAGAATTCTTTTGCCTTCTAAAATCAAGCACTGAGATAATATATTGGCAGGCAGGAAAGGGAGAAATTCATTTGCAGAGGCTTGCTAGGCTCAAGATAGAACTCCACAAAGCTTGGAAAAACAGCTTTCTGTGGCTCTGCTGAGTTCCTGTTAATTACTTAGCCAGACATGACCTTGAACAACTTCTTCAACACCAGGGACTGGGAGATCTTCTGTGGTAAACAGAGCCCATAATAACCCTGTTCTCTAATCTCTGTTTCTGTAGCTGATGCCACCCTTTATAAAAGTGTGTGTGTGTGTATATATATATATATATATATCCCTGAGGCACCTAATTGGGAAATGGCTTTGTGAGGGAATAAAACCATTTGGGTTGCAGGAAGTAATTACACAGGCACAGGTTGACTTGTTTGATTACTGTTACATGCCAGCATTGTTATCAGGAGACTGGCTGTGTATTAAAGCATTCCTCTGAGGGATTTGGGTAGGCATGGCACCTTTGGAGAGCCTAGGAGAGAGTCCCAAAATCTCTGCTCTCTGTGAGCAGCCACAGTCACTCCTCCCAAAGGCAGGGCAAGGCTTTGCCATCACTGAAATATCAGCCTCCTAAGTGGTTATTTTTGCCTCTCAAGCAAAGCTGCTGTGCCTTACGAGGTGAAGGCAGGTCTGCTGGTTCTTAATTGCCTCCTTCCCCCAGTGACTTGGGAGATTGTTCTCTAACAGGCTGTAATTACCTTTTCTGTAAACTAACCAAAGTGCACTCTGCTTTTGGTGTTATGTTCATTAACAGGGTTGTGTTCTGTGGGTTAATGTATGCTGGGAGTGTCCAGTCTGTAGCAACAGACTGATTTGTGTAGCAAGTGTTTGTGAAATACCCTGAGGAACAAATCTCTGCCAGGTTTGAAATGAAATCCATGATGTTGAGGACAGAGTATGGGTGCTCAAGTTGCAGGGTGGATTTATGTGTAAAACATTCACCTAAAAGGGGGAAATAAACTTTTTATTGTCCTCGAAAGAGAGCTTGAGGGGAAGGATGGTTCTGAGCCTGTGCCTGCAGGAGATTTCTGCCTGTGGTTCGTGTTTGTAGCATGACTTGTGTGAGGTGAAGAGGGGATTTATCCTGTTAGTGACATTTGTGGTGTTTTTGTGAGGAAAGTGGGCTGCTAATTTGGCACTGGACAAATGTGGGAAGAATGACAGCTTCCCTTTCCCTTACCCTGACTCAGACATAATAAATGAAAGAAGGCTCACCAACTATTGCCTAAAAAAAATTTAAAAATTAAAAAGGTCTGAATCCCAGCAGATGTTTTTCCTTGTTATTGTCTAGATATTCAGCAGTGTGGACTGGTTGGTTTCCAGATGGATAAAGGCGTGCAGCACATAAATATAATTCTGAATGCTTTTAACAGCATCCAGCTCCTACTGCAGCCCCTGGATGTGAAGTTTTCTGCTGTGTCTCCTGTAATAAGCACGGAAGCGTGGCTGCTGTGGCAAGCACAGCTGGAAAGGTTTGCCAAGCAATGTTGTTGACTGCTGGATAGTAATGGGGGTGACTCGGGTTTTTTCCTGCATAATGAGATGATTGCAGGAACTCCGCTCTGGATCTCCAAGTGTCTCTGTGTGGACACTGCTCTGCTGGCAGTGGGGCCTCTTGAAGCGCTGTGGAGCAGTAACAGGCTTAGTGCAGCAAACCACAGCACAAACACGCTCTCAACAAGGTGCGGGCGGGAAGCTAGTGCTGAAAAACTTGTTTCACAATTGCCTTTGGAGTGCACTTCCTCTTGTGTAGGAGCCCTTGCTCAGAACATTTCCCCATGTATTTCCAGACAGAGAGCACTTGATCACTGGGCTTGTGCACAGTGCTCAGATCTCAAAGGCACCAGGCACTCCAAGTGCTTGGTGCTCAGAATCAGCCCTGATGAGCATTCATATGCCTGGTTTGGCTAATGGATATACCTCGAGTGTTCTGATGTGCAAAATGGTTTCAATTCTATGTGAAACTACTGCTCTTGCTGGGTATTTGGATACCCCAATGGTCTAGAGAGGAGGCAAATAAATATAGAAATTGTAGAAATGGAAATAAGGGTTTAGAAATGAAATAGAACTCTGCTTTTAAAAACAAACAGCTTGCTTATTGTTCCTGAAAGCATTGGGTATTTACAGGAAAAACCCTCCAGAATAAAGGCTGGAGAATGTGATATTGCATGCTTAGGGATTCAATTAATCTCTGACTAGGATTCCCACATGTGGAAAATGACAAGAAATAACTGTCATGCTGTTGAGCTCTGTCTATTCTTTCCAAGTTGCACACATCTTTGAAAATTACTCTGAACAAATTTAATGGTGTCCCTGGATACTGCAGATCGGGAAAATAAGTGTAGAAGAGCCCCCAGTGAGTAGTCTGTGGGCCTTTCACTCTATCAGATGCTTATGTCACTTGCTCAAGTGCATGCTGTGCTTCCACCCTGTAACTGGTAACTTTAAATGCTTACCTGCTAGTCTGGTAATGAAAATTATCCTGCTAACTCTTAGAAGTCATGCTGGGGCTATGACTTCTTCAGGCTCTTTTTTTCCTTTTGTTCTTTTTGTTATGTTTTGATTCAGTGATGGTGAGGTTTAAAAAGGCAACCATCTTGTATTGTTCTGGCTACTTTACAGCAAGAGTGAGAGAAATAATACAGAAAAGGCCTCTAGAAGATATTATGGGCAACATACACGTGTATGCCCCTACATATACACATCCATAAGTGCATTACTGTATGTATATGGGAAAACCAGCTTTTAATTTCAGGTTGTGGTTTATGTATCTACTGGCTGCACTTGTGCATTTCCAGCCCTTACCAGGAAAAAGAGCTTCTCAGCTTTTCCAAGCTTTGCCTCTTTTTAAACACCCATTAGCACACACACACACATCTGGGATGGTATCCCCCAGTTCTTGCCTTACCTTCACATCATTGATGTTCATCCTTGTCCCCTCCTTCCCGACAAAGATGTCATCAATGTCAACCAGAATGTACCTCTCCAAGGAGAGTGTGAGCTTCTTCCCCGACAGGAAGGAGATGGCATCGATGAAGATGAGCTTGTGGAGCCAGAAGGTCAGGTTGTTCCCAAACAGGACTCTCTGGATGCCGTCGTGCAGGCCCAGGTCCTGGATGACGGTTGCATAGGGAGCAGCCCTGGGCAGCGTGGCCGGGGTGGGCCTGGCGGGCTGCAGCTCGCTCAGGAGCACGGGCTGGTAGGTGGAATGGTTGAACTGGAACACTGTCCAGTCCTCGCCGGGCAGGGGGCCCTTCTCCACCCTGGGCGCTTTGGTGATGCGCAGCAGGGGCGACTGAGGGTTCACCACGCAGTCTCTGAGTGCCACGTTGTTGTACAGCTGTAGTGGCAGCCCTTTCAGTCTGGTGCTCGGGGAGCTGTTCTCGTTGGCTTTATGAAAACCAATTATGCTAACACTGTATTCCACACAGTATTTTTCCAGAAGCTCTCTATTCCACGAGTCCATGGACACGTACTTTAAAATATTCTCATATATAACAATCGTGTACTTCCCTCTGCCATTGTCTGTGAGAGGGGGAATGTCCCCCTTGGCTGGTGCGATGACCATGTGGTACTGAAACTTGCTGGACTCGAGGATGGCTATGATGTCTTGCCCCAGCTGGGAGTACTGGCTTTCCACAAACAGGAGCACAGTGGGATCAGTCCTAGAGGGATCAATTGGCTTAGGTGTTCTCAGCTCTGCGGACCTGTAGGGCAGAAGTTTGAGGTCCTCGCACTCCGCTTGCCCAGTGGTTTCCACGAGGGCCATTTCCTGCTTGTAGCCAGTGTAGAGGTAATAGGCAGAGATGACAATACTTGCCAAGCAGAAGGTGGCCAGAAGAATGACCAGCGTTCGGAAGCTTCTGCGGAGCTTCCCGATGAGATTCATCTTTTGCAGGGTTTCCAGCTCCTGCTGGACTTGCTGCTTTTCCGGGTGCTCTTCCTAAAGTGCCATAGGAATGAGGAGTTGCAGAGGTTCCCCTTCCAAGATGTTCATGTGACCATTGCAGTGCATTTACGAGGTGTTCAGGGAGGCTGTAAGGCTGTCGGAGCGGGAAGTCAAAGGATCCGGAAAGATAAATTGAAAGAGGTTTTCTCAGAACGCAGCAGCTGCCAATAATCAATGAAGAGGACTCTTAACATTATCTGCAACAAGAAGTAAAAGAGGAGTAAGTAAAACAAAATCCATAGAGCAATTAAAAACACACATTAATAAGGCCGGTGATTGATACTGGTAATCTGAGAAAAGAAGGAAGTTTCTGAGTAGTTCAAGGAGCACGGAGCACTCAGTGTCACTTGCTTTCTTGGTGCATTAAGATAAGCTGCATTAAACAGCTCCCCCGTGTTCCCAGGATACAGAAATGAACTCTGAACATAACTTCTTGAGGATGTGCATCTACTTATCAGCTGTTCTTATCTAAAATGTGTCGTTGCTATTGCAGATGGGAACAATGGAAGATTTTAGGGGCAAAATTTGGACAAAAGGCATCTTTGTTAAATCTGGGACCATGTTCTATGTCAAATTCAAACTGCATAAGGGATAAATTCTGTGTTGGATTGGAAAACTAATGTGACCCAAGTGAAAGACATGACAGGAGTTTGAGGAAAGATTTGAATGGCTTTCCCTCCAGTTTCCATTCTGCGCTCGGAGCGTTTCGAGTTCATGGTCCAGTTTAGGAACTATAAAGATTCTGTGGGGATTTTCCAAGTGAATGGGCAGGCTGCTACTACTGCAGGGTGCAGCTGTGCATGGCTCTGCCACCACCAGGGATCAATGGGAGGTGTTGTGTAGCAGAAGTACCTCAAGGGAGCTGTTGCAGTGCTAGGTGGTCAAGTAGTTGGTGTGTGTACTGGTCCATGACACCTCTGGCTAAATCCCTCAGCCTCTGGTCTGCCCCCGTACAGATGAAGTGTGAGGTGCTTAAACCTCATTGCTCTGAAGCCCTTGTGCAATTCCTGGAAGTCCATGAAAAATTGCCATTGTTAACAGTAAACCCTATGATCCAGAGGCAGTACAAGCTAACTAAATAAATAGCCCATGCTGCTCTATGGATTTAAGTAGGAATTAACATCTTTGTGAATTATTGATATTGTTTGTCTATTGGAACAATGCGAGACAGTAAACAATGAATGATTTTGGAACTGCAGAGAAGAAATGTTTTTTCCAGGCAGATACTTGCCAGTTGACGTGTCCTCCTCCATTAACTCAGATTACACTTTTGACTTGTGTTTTGAAAACTATTCATTCATCTTAAGATTTGCACCTAAAACTGGAAAATGCTTGTAAGAAGCATTTAGAGAGAAGGAGTTGTTTTCTGAGACCATTTGTGATTCTGGCAGGTTCAAGCTCTTAGCTGATTTACCTTCCTCAGTTGGAAGCTTGCAAGGAGATATTGATACCCCTGGATTGAGGGCTATTCCAGCAGTGATCCTGCTCTGTCACACAACTGGACAAAAAGGGAGTGAGGTAGGGACAGAAATAAAAAACCTCTTCTGCATTTACTCCTTTCTTTTGTGTGAGAACAAATGTAAGAGAAATCACAGCTACCATTAGGAAATTGAAGTCATCCTGATAATCTTAAGAGTATTTGCCCTGCTTTGGTGCTTCCCTTGTTCTGCAATTGTCTGCTTGCTAGGATTTCACTTCTTATTAAACCTTCAATTAAGATGCCTTCAAAAGATAACACTGGATCAAGTGAAGCATCCTCTGCAAGACAGTGTTGGAGTTTGGGTGACATTGAGGAGTCACTCATCCCGACTCCAGGATTTATCAGGTCAGGACTCTTGCTCTCCGTGGGAGGGGCAGCCTCCAGGGCTGGGTGATGTGTCCCCCCACAAAGAGCTGACTGCGAAAAGCCTGTTCGATCAGCACCAGACAGGAAGGTAACTTGGAAAGAATCTCGAACTCCCGCTCCTCGGGCTGTGCATCCTCGGCTTGCTTCGGGCACTAGAGGGCAATCGCTTCTTGCTTTTGCGAGGCAGCACATGCTCTCCCCTCGCTCCCCAGCACACGGCCCTGCCTGCGGCCACGCTCCCGCCAGAAGGCTTCGGAAATCCCCAGGGCACGTAAAACACCTTCATTAAGACTCCGATGTTTAAAATTAAATAAAAGCCAGGAGTTCTGCTCTAAGAAATGTGCCGCTGGATCGCCCTGGATGCTTTGCAAATGTTTCAGCCTCCACCTATGGCACAAGGGAATAGCTTGAAAGGCGACCTAAAATGGCACGTTTTTCCCTCTGGTCCTGCTGGATCTCCTGGGTACTGGTATTGCAAGCTGTCAAAACAAGAAACTTCACGAATATTACAGCCTGTGTTACTAAAATAGGAGAAGCCCCTGACTCTATACTAGTTGAAACAAAATTATGGTCTTCATCCTTAACTATTTCCTCCCAATGACACTGGTAAAATCTCATTGAGATAAAATACCAATAATCAGATTTCATGTTAGCTACTATCTGTTGTATGTAGATGTTATAATTAAGTGCAAGTATTCCCACTTACTGAGATATATAATTACATAAAACTGATAAAGAATTTAAACTTGCATAAGGAAACCTGGCATTGGAGCAGACCCTTTTTAGTCTGCACATTGTTTTGGAACTGCTCTGCTGAACTGATTATACTGTTCAGTAAAAAAAAGAATGGTGTGAAGTAATTAAAGGTTATGAAAATAAATCAGCTAAATTAGCCATTAGTGGAACTTTCTCCAAGGCATAATTGGAAGTTAAGTGCCATTTGTGCCTTTGAAACTCTCCCCCTTAAAGTTCAACAGCTTTACATTCACTCCAGAATTCCACTATCTTTGGAGAGTTCCTGAGCTAGATGAATTCGAAAAACATGAAAATAGATCATATTTCATAATTGGTGTTACTAATGGAGTTTCATTTTGGTAACTGGTATTTGAGGTCCTGTGTTCCTGTGGTCACTGATGAGCATTCACTGGCTCTTCAGGGAGGTAAAGCCCAAAGCCAGACACATTTGGTCAAGGAATCAAGGCTGCATTCATCCAGACTTGGTCTTTCAGTAGATCTTGTCCATTCAGCTGATCTGCTCAATGGGGGGGCCTTTGCCCAGCAAGAGCAGAACGCTGCAGTACGACTCTGTTGTGATGTCAGAGACATCTGCAGGGAGTTTAATTTTTCTTTATTTCAGGCAGCTGAAGAAAAATGGAGGCTTAAAAATTGCTGCCTTCTTGCTAAATAACACTTCCTGCTTGCCCGCAGAAACGCGTTTGATGGATGACTAAAGCGTGCTGATTCTGAAGATGATTGATTGGGAGATTAGGCCATGACTATTTAAAACCGATAGCACGACAGCCAAGAGAAGCAGCCCCTTGCTAATGCCATGTGTTAACTGAGCAGCAGGAATTAAAGCTGACTCCCTCGTGGGCCAGCTCCCACGGGCACAGCTTCCCCCAAGGCTTGGTGCAGACTTGGTGTGTGGGCTGGAGGAGCTCCTCTTACCTCTGATCATGGGTAGGCAGAGCATCTCTGAGCTCCTTGAGCTTGTGGGAAGTAAAAATATTGATATGAAGCCATCAGCTGTGCTGGCTCACCCTGAGAATGGAGCTAATGGACTTGACATGTGCAGTGGGTTCAGAGCGTGACAGTGCCCAGCAGAGGAGCAGGACCCTCATTGTTCCAAAGCAGTGAGGCCATTCCCAATCTCCTGTCTGCACCAGAGTGCACTGCTGGGAGCAATTCACCTGGAGGCAGGCCAGAGCTTTCCCTTTCTTATTCCAGCATAAATCAGAAGTCAGAATGTCTTTACTGTCTATATATAAAACTTCCCTTTAGGCTAAAAACCTCATGTAAAGCTTTTCCTCTTTTCTTTCCTTTCGAAGCTTGTATGACTCCTGTCATTTACTAGCAGCCCAATGAATCATGATAGCTGCCTTGCTGCTCCTTGCATGGGACTCCTCATTCATTACAGAAACAAGCAACCTGATTTGAGTGATGAATGACTCCTGGTGACCATTTGCAAAAATTCAGGGTTTCTGTTCACTGCGGAAGGAAAAAAGAGCATTTTTCTTTTCTTTCTCTCAGAAAAGTTTCCAGGAGATTTTTTGACTGAACTCACAAAGCTTACATCCTCTTTGAAAGTGACTTTTTTCCCCCCCAAACTTAACAGAGCTGCAATGTGTTTTGTGTTTGTAAATGTGGCTTTGCTTGAGAGGAGTGTTGGTACCAGCTCCTCATAGCTCATCATAAAGTATTAGAAAACTCTTTTTACCCAGGATGAGGACAGCTTCTCAGCTGATAAAGGCTGTTGCAGACCTTCTGACTTGTATTTTATATTTCTGAGTGGAGAGGCTGCTCAGTACTTTCACCTCTTGTGTTTCTTTTCAATGCATAATCATGTGTAAGTTAAACCCCCAATTTTTCGGTATTTTCAGCTGTTTGATCAAGTCTATATTGCACATGTAATCTTCTGTGATTTCAGAAAGCTAAATGATGCCAGAGGGTGAAGTCAATAATCAATGAATATAAAGCAAAGAGTGTGAAATACTTCAGCTTGTGTACTTGATGAAAGCTGGTGCGATTTTAGCGTGAAACAATACTTGGAAGGGAGCTGTTTGACCCTTCTGACTTCTATTTCTCTTTGGCTTTAAACTTTTCCAGATGATTTCAGAAGGTGGTGAACAGGCTCCCTGGTGGAGCAGGGGCTGGAGGGTGATTTGGACATGGGTTTTGCCCATATGGATATTCTCACACGTGTGCACACCTATGCTCATGCACATCCTTTGACTCCCCAGCCCAAATGTGATGTTTGATGTGGCTTAGCTCCTAGCAGAAATATTTTGTAAGACTTAGCCAGACCACCCTTCTGGTGAGTGTTGCCTGATGTTCAGCCTCACTGCTTCCTTCTTCTGACCCATTAACTTTCAACAGTCCCATGGTCATTTGGACCACCCAGAAAATCCCATAAATATCCCAGCTGGGATGTTTCAGTGAGGCTTCCTCCCAATGGCACAATTTATGGGTCTCTAACGTGTCAGTACTTCTGAACATAATGGGTAGTTGCAATATTTCCTCAGGAATTTCTGACTCGTGCTTTCTCTGGAGTGTCAGGAGTGGAAGCTCCTAGAAATCAGTAATTTATGTGTAGTCTGAGGAGAGCCATGCATGGAGAACCTATGTATGTATTTTTTGTTTCTTGACAGAGTGGCTCTAGTGATCATCACAACAGATAAGTGTAAGTGACCACACTCACCCTCTGAGCAGCTCCAGATGTTGTGTGGTGATACCAAAATTATCACAATACGCATAATATTTTGATGTCACAGGAAAAACCTCTTAACTCTCAGGCCAGACTTAAAATTATCTAATGATTATTTTAAATGCACCTTCTCAATGCAGTTTCTAATAAGTCTGTCCCTCTTGCATGAGTGATGGTATTAAGATCTAGCACTTATCATCAGTAATTAACCAAAAATTCAAAAAGCAGAAAAAGCATTAAAGGGTACAAGCCTGACTTTGCCGAGGTCACTCAGACACCCCGTGGCTGAGCTGGAAACAACAGCCCCTTGCATGATGCCCTTCAGCAGCTGTTTCTTGATGTGTGTAGGAAAGCAAAAGGCTGAGAAGATGGTGTTGAGAGATGATCTGAAGGTCAGCAGCTTACTGCCAAAGCCATGATGACAGAGCCAAAATGTTGGGGCTGTAGTCACAGATGTGTGTGCCCTGCAGGACTGAGTCCTTGCTTTGCTTTCCTGGTTGGATTAATGAAGAGTGCAGGTGGAATCACCACTCTGTCAGTGCCCCAGCCCAGGAGAATGGAGCTGGGAATAAAAGCAGGCTTTGCACAGAGTTCTGAAGCAGCCCACAAAACATTCTCCCTGACTTGATGCAACAAATCTCCTGCTCTCGCTTGGTTAATGGCTCTTCATCACTTTTCAATTCATAGTTTAATGCTTCAATGGAAGCCAATTTGAATTCATCTAACTCTTCAAATAAAACTTTTGTGAGATGCTGTATCAGATGTTTTATTACAGTCCATCTATTCTGATACTGTTTTCCACTTTCCTAAGGCTGTCAATTAGCTATCCAGTTCCAATAGAATGATTTGTGTTGTGAACTCAGCTGAGACACAACATTTGTGCAGTAGAATGGCTGCCTAACTAGGACTCCTAAAAGTCAATCAATGCAGTAGCCAAACTCTGTACGTGTTGTTTGATTGGGTAGACAAGCTAAGCCATTAAAAAAAAACTGCTAAAAATCTTTCTTATAGTTCTATTAGCAACCAAGTAATTGCAGATTTTCTGTATTGATTTTGAAAATTGACCAAGGATTGCAGGTTTATGAGTGATTACTAAAACTTTACTTTTTGGAGGTTTCTTACACAAAAAAGAGAGATATAGGCCCAGGCTCTTGAACAGCCAGTTAGAAGCTAAAGTATTTGGTCTTTATGCTTCTTTTTTTTTTAGTAGTTTTTCCCCACACTTTCTGTTGTTCTATTGCTTTTCTGGGAGCTAAAAATGTTTGCCACCATGTGAGATAATTAAAATGTGTCCACTCTTGTACCAATGCCAGTATATTTCACTGAATAACATGTTTTGTGGTGTCTGTATCCTGTCACAGGGACTATTTGTGAGCAAGTCAGATGTGGTCACATCTGTGCTAGGAATTAAAAGGAGGCCACTAACTTATTTCAGAGGGAATGCTGCTGTCACATAGTAGTGATCTATTGCTACTGCAGAGGAAGTCTATTTAAACCCAGATAACAAAGACTTTGTACTTAAATCTTTCATACAGCACGTTTGCCACAGAGCTTAATTCTGAGTTTGCTCAAGCCCGATTCCAGCCAGTCAGACACAGTTTTCACACTCTGTGTGCATTAGTTCTCATTATAACAGCTTCCCTTTATTTATTCTTTAATTTCTGCTGGAGTCTCCTTTCCCCATCTTTGTCCTCACTGGCTAAAGGGTTTTGTTATTGTTGAGAGGATTTGGTAGAAAAGGAGGGAGAAGACACAGAGCTGGGTCCCACCAGTCTCTGATCAGAGCAGATGTGAGGGCTGGAGCATCATCCAAGCCACCAGTCCTGGTGACAACCTGGCAGGGCTTGGCAAGTAGTGACTTCCAAACAAAATGAAGCAAGGAGAGTAAATGAAGCCAGGGTGACCCTCCAGGTGTGCCTCCTCTTTTATTTTGGGTGTGTGTGCTTTTTGGACTTCCAAACAGCTTCTAAAGAGGAAAATTCAGCCACTTCCACCTTGCTCATAATACTTGCATTTATCACTGTTTTTGTTGCATGGCAGTTTGGGAGCAAGAAGTTAAGTCTGTATTATCTCTCCTGTCTCTTCCTAGTCTTAGTTCTAGACTAGGTTCTAGGCAGCCCTTCAAGAAAATTTTGAGTCTTAGTACCAGTTCTTTACAGGCAAGATGAGCTTTTTGGGGGGACCACTTAGGGCTGCACATATGACTGTTGTCAGTAAAACTAATTTAGACAGAGAAATTTGGTCATGCAACCAAAATAATACAGTATCCAAGAGACTTTCCCTTTAATGTACTTAAGTGTTGCAGACAAGACAGAGGAAGTTTTATATGAGATCATTAAGACAAATTCAAATTCTTACCTTGAAATGACTGGAGGGGTACCATTTGCCTACCAAGAGGAAAAATGCTTTATGGTGAAAAGATAAGGCAGGGAGTAAAACCTTTGATTTCTGTCTCTGCCACTATCATGTTTTGCCCTCTGGAGGCCAATGATTATTTTTCAGTATTTCATTTTCCTTGTCTTTGTTGAGGGAACACTGGTCTTTTCTACCTTTACATTAGCTGTAAAATGCTCTGATTCATGTTTGGTTCAGATGTGTATAGCAGGGATATTGCAAAGTGTGCTTTTGGGAAAGCCAGTGCAAAATTCATACTTTCATGTGTAGGCAAATCTGTTTGCTGTGCTTGCTTCCTATTTCTTCTTTTTTGCTGTACCCTGGTTAAATTCCTTTGTGTTTATTCCTGCCACTGTTTTATGGGGTTTCTCTAAGAGAAGCCACTTTCAGAGAAGTCAGCCAAATGAAAGATCTCTTTAGAGATTTCTGGTCTGTCATCTGTGACCTATAGATACTGTTTTGCTCTTGGTTCAAAATATAAACAAATGTTTCCTTTTGGAAGATCTATTCTTTGTTTTGTCTAGATAAAGTTCAATTTGAAAATGCTACTAGTAGGATAAGGGTCCTGCTTGGGAATTCAAGGGATTTTTTTGTTGAGTCACGCTCAGCTCAGAGACTGGAACTAGAACTAATACCATTAGAGCTCTGTGATGGAATAGAGAGGCTTTGATTAACCTCTTGCTTTTGTGAAAAATCTCTGTTTATCGAACTACTGAGGCATTCACTTATTGCTGAAGGGGAGAGTGTGGAATAAAAAAAAAATCCAAATGGTTGTCAGTCTTTCTGAACATACTGCCCCTGAATCAGGCTGGAATTGTCTTTACATTCCTGTCCTATCCTGGGGCAGAGTGCATAATTCCAGTTGGTTTTCAATAACAATATCCAGGGTGTATCGTGAACAAGGAAATCCAGCCTGGCTTTCTGGGTTATGGAAGGGGCTTAGAAAATTATGTCTCACCATTTGACACAATATCTTGTAATCCATAAAGCTCATTTTAAGGTAACACATACATAGAGACTTTATTTTCTGCCTGAACACAAATATTTATTTCCATGGAGGAGAGAGCCTTTTAGGAGGTCCTTCAGTTAAAAATCTGAGTGTGCAGAATGATTGCCTGTGATGGATGGCAGCACATGGAGCTTGCACCAAGGCTGATGGAGAGTTAGTCTGATGTGGGCCTGTCAGGTATTTTGAGGCATGCATGGTTCACTCTGCTTGCTGTGTGGACATTGGATATCACAGAATTCTCTTTAAATGTGATTTTTGAGGTACAAATAATGGTACCACGCCCTTCTGCAGGTGATTAATTCACCAGGATTCTGATGTACACCACTCTAAGCAGCAGGACTGTAAGAGGGTAGAATAGTGAAGCCATTTAAAATTGCACCCCAAGTATGATCTACAGAGCAGCAATGAATAAAAATGCCCCATAGTTATACCAACTATTTAGGTGGGTAGAGAGTGCAGGTAGTCTGGCATAATAGCAAGGCAGAGGGCCCTGCTTTTTTTGGTTTAAATTAAAAACCCCAAGAAGCTCTGAGGGCTCTGAAATCAAATGTGGTCAATAAGTCTAATTTCTATATCTTACCCAGAAGCCTAGAAGAGTGCACTTGCTCTCATTTCCAAAAATTTCTCTGTGAATCACTGACCACCTGCCCTCCGTTCTGGTGCTTTAGGGGGTGATCTATACCCCAGTGAGAGAGAATAAATTCAGGAATACCCCGAGGGTCTGGAACTTGAGCTTTGGCCTTCTCCTTGCACAATATGGTCTCATGGAAAAGGACAAGATGTTGGCTGAAATAGCCCCTGAAAGTAGAACACAGAGGAGTTGGGTGCATATTTCATGACAGACTGTTTTAACTTTCCAAACAGCCGCCTCTTTTACGGCCAGCAGCAACTATTAATTATTTATCAGAACACTTATTTATACACTAAAAACTAAATGCAGTCCTTGCAGTAGAGCCTGGCAGAGTGTGGGCTGGAGTAAGTAGCTGTGGATAGTCCTTCAGCAGGGGAGGTTTCGTGCAGAGCTCTGCTCAGGGAAGAGCCTGTCCACATGATCCTCTCTGCTGTTGGTGCCTGGTAGTGATATTTACATGTGGGAGGTGAAAACCCAGCCATTAGTAAGAGTCTGTAGCTGTAGGGGCATCAGCCTGATCTCCCTTGGCCAGGTTAAATAAGCCAAGTTCTTATGTCACCAGCATCCAAGGAAGAAGAGGGAATCCCTTCCTTTGTGCTTCCTTCCTCATAAAGGAAGCGCACCCTGCCCTGGCTTCTCCTGTATTTGCTCTGGCTCTGTAAAACCCATCCTTGCAGCAGAGGAAGGAGGATTAATTTGCTCCCGTTGCCTCCACTTGGGGAGAGCAGTTGTGACCCCTTCTATAGCCAGAGGGATGGAAATAGGTTTAAATAGTTCTCTGTTCCTTACAGAATTGAGTTCAAATGGCCATCCATGACTTCTGGTACTAATGTGTTTTCCTCACCAAACAGTCACATGGTTTCTGCACTGGTGTGCTGTTGCCATGTAGTTCTGGTGGCATTGCTGTTTAGGTAAAATATTATTATTTTTCTACAGCAGCAGTTAGTTTCAGTAGGAATTCATATTCCATTGTAATT
>WBNO01013551.1:14413-114105 GCA_013400575.1 Peucedramus taeniatus
ATCGCCGGCGCCCACCCGACCCCCGGCAGCCGCCGGCCCCCGGCAGCACAGGTACGAGGCAGCCTCGGGTGAGCCGCGGCACCGCCGGGCAGGGCGATGCCGCCCTTTAGGTCTTTTCAAGCCCCACGGCTAGAATCGGGATCCTCTTTCGCGGGGTGCAAAAGGGCGGCTGTGGATGCTTTGTAGAGCCAAGCCAGCACTGGGGGAGAGACGAAAGACGGCGGCAGATTTTTTCTCGCGTCTCATCGAGCCTGGCTGTGCCACCGGGCTGCACAGAGGCTCCTGCTCGCCACAATGTCCTCGCCGGTGACCGCGGACTCGGTCTGGCCGCGGGTGGCAAAGCTGTTCCTGCTGCTGCTCCTCCAGCGGTGCGCCCCACGAGCCTCCCCGCAGCCCCACCGGTGCCCCGACGCCTGCATCTGCACCTCCGACCTGCTGAGCTGCAGCCGGCAGATGCTGCAGTGGGTGCCCCAGGCACTGCCGCCCACCACCACCACGCTGGACCTCAGCCACAACGCCCTCACCCACCTCCACGACCACTGGCTGGCTGCCCTCCCGCACCTTGAAGCCCTTCACATCAGCCACAACCAGATTCGGGACCTTTCTCAGCGGGCTTTCCACAATGCCTCCTTCCTGCGGCACCTGGACATGTCCTCCAACCACTTGCAAGCTGTGGAGAGGCACTACTTCGAGGCACTGGTGAGCCTGGAGGAGCTGCTGCTCTACGACAACCACATCAAGCGGGTGGATGAAAACGCCTTTGCCAAGCTGAGTGATCTGCGGAAAGTCTACCTGAGCTGGAACAACCTGACCACATTCCCCTTCCACGCTGTACAGGGGCTGGGAATCCACAAGCTCCGCACACTGGACCTCTCCTCCAACAGCCTGAGCAGCATCCCCGTGGAGGTGCTGGCAGCTCTGCCCGAAAACATCGGCAATGGCTTGTACCTGCACAACAACCCCATCAGGTGCAGCTGCCCGCTCTACCTGATGCTTCAGCGCTGGAATCAGCGAGGCTTCAGCTCCGTGAAAGATTTCTCTGAGGAACACACCTGCAAGGTGTCTGACAACGTGCCCCGGTCCCTGATCAAGTTCCTCAAACACAGACACATGTTTGAGAACTGCTCCGTGAGCACCGAAGATGCCCAAATCTCGCACTTGGAGGTGGTGGTGGGCCAGCCTGTCCTGTTCACCTGTAACACCAGTAACACCAGCCTGCCGCACGCTGCCACCACCTACATGTGGATCACCCCTCACCACGAGCCCATCAAACACCCAGGAAACAGCAATCGCTCCCTGGAGGTCTATCGCAATGGCAGCCTGAGGATCACTGCAGCCAAGCCCTGGCTCTCAGGGGTCTACGTAGGTTTGGCCATGAACAGCCCCTACAACTTCAGCAGGATGTGCGAGTTCAACATGACTGTCCTCTACCCCAAGGCAGCTGGGGAGACCTTCAGCACTGGCCTCACAACCCTGCTGGGCTGCATTGTGAGCCTGGTGCTGGTGATCATCTACTTGTACCTCACGCCGTGCCGCTGCCTGGGCTGCTGCAAGAAGCCGGCCCCGCTCAGCCCCCCGCAGGAGTGCAGCGCCCAGTCCTCCATCCTCAGCACCACTCCCCCGGCCACCGACGGGCCAAACCGCAAGGCCAGTGCCAACAAACACGTCGTCTTCCTCGAGCCCATCAGGGAGACACAGAATGGCAAGATCCGCCTGGCCCTCGGCAAGGACTTCCCCGACCCCAAGCACGCCAAGGTCCTGCAGCTCAAGTCGGACTCAGAGTCCATCAGCTCTGTCTTTTCTGATACCCCCATTGTGTCTTAGTGGGACAGAGCTGGGAGCAGAGCCGAGGCCTCCCGAGAGCTGGTCTCCTCCATTGCTGCTAGATCAGGATTATTGGGCATCCCGATTTCCTGGCTTGACCACGACCCACAGGAGTGACTGACATCACCCACAACCACTTCAGCCATGGGCTCCTGGTGGGTTTTGGGCCATGGGCACATTGGTGCCCAGCAAGAGCGCCTTGCATAATCTGCTGGCAATGGCCTTGTTAGCACACAGGTAATGCTGATGAACCCAGCATGCTGGAGAAACACCCCTCCATTTGGGCACTCACCCTCGCTGATGTGACACCAGGCCTGGGGGTATGTTATGTCCCCAGGCATGAGACGCCCAACCTGACATCATTGCCACAGACTCCCAGGCCAAGGAATAGCTGTGACCAATGGGACACTGTCCTGGCTCATGCTACCGTCCTCTCCCAGCACATGCTGGTCAGCATCAGCATGTCATGGCTGGGAGCAGGGGACTGTGACCCCATCACAAACGAGGGGTACACACCCCACCCCAAACGTGGCCATGCAGGAGGGATGGAGGGATGGCGCCTGACCAGCCACTCAGCCAAGCAAACCTTACAAGCTTTTTTTGCTTCCCGAGAAGCTGTAAATCGTCAAGGCAGGATTAGGTGACGAGACACAGCGCCCCAGCCCGCATTGCTCAGAGCTCGCCGTGCCACCAAGGACACTGAGGTCTCCGATGCACCACGCGCTCCTTCACTGCTTCTCCTTGAGGAGGACACGCGCTGCTCAAGCACAGCTATTTAGGCAGTAACCTAATCAGCCTATCGATAAATGTGAGTAATCCTCCCCTCTCCTGGGTCATAATTCTCTAGTTCCATTGGAATAAAAATGCCTATTTTTTTAAGCTCACGCTGGGCTGAGTGTCTCCTTGCCCTTGCAGCAGTGTGCAGCTCACGGGCACAGCAGTGGGAGGCTGAGGTCTGAGGGAGCCCTGAATTCCTGCAGGCCTGGCACATGGAGCCAGGCAATCTGCACTGGACTGGCAGCCTCTGCTCCCATCAAATGGCCTTCAGGTGGCCTCAGCAAGGGGGTTAAATGTGCTGGTGGTCTGCTGCTGGTAAGAGAGAAGCGTCCAGTGGTTTGTCTTTGGGAGGGCAGATCCCCAAAATGATGCCTGGGAGCTGGGGAAGGAGTGGCACTGACTGACACGAGGGCAAATCCAGACCCCAAAAGGAACAAGCAGGGTTTAGATGCAGGAGAAAGACACTAGGGATAGGACTGGCATTGCATTTGGCAAGGCCCTGGTGCTCCCTGCAGATGAAGCCCCCCACTTGTTTCACCTGCGCTGCCTTCCCTGGCACCCTCTTTGCCTATACCTGAAAAAGGGAGAGGTTCTGCTCCCCCCAAAATGCCTGTCTAAACCCACAGAGGGATAAGGGTATCCTACCTATCTGCCAGTCACCAGTATCCCACCCACAGCTGGAGCAGGAGCATGTGGCCATCAGATGCAGCACAGGGGAGGCTGGGGCTACGGGCTGTGGGCAGGAGCACAGCTCAGCTATCATGGGAACCAGGACCCTTCAGAGAGCTGCAGTTCCCTCCCATGGCTGGACGCCCTGGTCCCAAGAGCTGCTGGCAGCCCTGTCACCTCACAGGAAGAACCCTGTGGTATCGGGACCACACTAGCACATACCCTTTCAACTTCTCTGGCTAGGAAACAAGCAGCTTTTTTCCCAGCAAAACCTCAACTTTGTGCCCAAATAAATTGTCAATACCACCCCCCCATGCAAGGAGGGGTGAGTGTTGGGGAGAGCAGCTCTCCTGAGGCAGCCTGGCCTCCCAGTCCCGCTCCTGACAGTGACCTTGTGCAGCTCCTCGCGCTCCGTGCCCCGCGGCTGGAGGTGACGGATGCACAGCGACAGCCCCCGCCGGCTGTGCCCTCACTGCCCCGCGCCGCCACCGCTGGCCCTGTCACCTCGCGTTAGTGTCCTGACGGGCAGGACGCCGTGCCAGCCACACGGGGGCTGCCGGGGGTGACGAGGTGTGTCGGTGCCGGACACAGAGGCGAGCGGCACCTGGAGGGTGGAGCTGAGGTGCTGCCATCGCCCTGCTGCCATCCCAGCACCAAGGCAGGGATCCCGTGGGAAGGAAGGTCTGAATTTAACCTGGGAATGTCTGGGAAAGAGAAGCGACCCAGCTGATTACACCCAGGGCCCAACCAGACAAGGGCACTGATCTGAGTGTAGCCTGCACCTGCTGAGACAGTGCCAGCCCGTGCCAGAGCATGTGCCACATCTAAGCACATCTTCCTCCAGAAGGAAAGATGAAGTGCCGCTCTGGGACCCAGAGTGGATGTTACCCACACATTTATCACCATTCTTGTCTGTCTCCCCAGAAATCTTCCCCTTCCCCACTGCCAACAGCAGCTTCCCAGGCATCAGTGTTCCTGCAATCCTACATCTTCAGCTGAGGATTATGACTGAAGACTGGGGAAAGCTCAGGGAATGTAACAAAAGCTCCCAGGGGCCTTTCCAGGGACACACCAGCCTGAGAAAGCCCAGGAGAGCTCTCCTAGGCTGGCTGCAATTCTCCTATCCCTGCAGGAAAGCTGAGGCTTGCTCTCCAGGGACTTGCTCTGAGATTTCTATCCATGTTGCCCTCAAGGGATCCCTCCGCCTCTACCCAGGAAAGTCCTGCTGCTGCTTTTCACACATTCCTGATGCTCAGAAAGGATCCCACACCACACTGCTGATCCAATGAGCACTGGGAGGCGGTTTGAACTGTTGAAGCAGTTCATTAAGCAGCCTGAAAGGCAGAACATCTCAGCAAGGAAAAACAGCCAGGAGCAAAGCCTCTCTGACAGGCAGGAGCTGGGAAACCTAATGGATATTCCCCAAGGAATACACTGTCCTCTCTTGGCAGCCATCTCCACCATTACACCCCTGGCCCCCTGCCAAACCTCCCTCCTGCTCCTTGACTCTGCAGGGAAAAGTAATGGGTCAGCACAAAGCTCACTGGGCCTGGCACACAGGGACCTGTGCCAGTGTGTGTGGGGATAAGGACTAGCTTTGGGATAAGGACTAGCTTTGAGGACCAGTGTCCAACACTGACTCCTGTCTCCTCTGGCACTTCACACCTCAGCCAGGACAACGGGGGTGCACTGACTGTCAGTCCCATCCTGTCCTCCTGTCACCAAGGATGGACATGGCACCGCACGGATCCTTTCCCTATAATGCTCACAGTCTTCCAGAGAGCTCAAATCAGCAAAGCCTGGTGCTGACCAGCACAAGGCCTGCTCCTGCCTCCCAGCATGTGCCTGACAGCCCCAAGGGAGAATCCAGCCCTGGCAGTCCCATCACTCAGTATGCAGCACTTGGAGCTGGCAGCTTGTAAAAACATTGACCACACTCCTTTTTTAATCATGAAACCTAGGCCAGAGCTAATAATTCTTCTGCGCTCTTCATGCTCACCCCAATCTTACACAGTGCAAAACTGCAGTAGCACCCATTTTCTGAGCTTTTTTCTGAGATTTTTAGTTTTACCTTTTAGAGCAAGGTACCAAGGACTTCTTTAGACTGTATGGTCCATGAAATGTCTACTCCTGCCCCTCCTTCCATCACAACTTGCTCACCAACACTGTTGAGGGAGCATGAGCGTTTAAAGGATCAATCATTACAAAGTCTTATGGGAACTATCTAGAAAACTGCCATGTCCAACCAAGCCCCCAGGGTCCCAGCAGCACTTGAGCACACAGGTGGGTGGCCAGGCTGACTAAGAATCTGCAGACTGGGATCTTCTGATCTTTCCATGGGTGTGATCCCAAAAGAATTTAGCAATTGAGCAGTCTTTTTAGCCTTCCTCTCCCACCCAGTCTTGTGCCTCCTTACCTTTCTGCTCACCAGTGTGTTTCTTCTGCCCCAGGAACTCCTTTGTCTCCTCCCAGCCCATCTCTCTGCACTCATCTGTAGTTTGCAAAGGAGGGGAGTGCAGAGACCCAGACAGAAATCAAACATCACACCAGCCCAGTGCTGCTTCTGGCAGGTCCCACTGGCTGCTGCTCAGCATCCCACTGGCTCAGCATGGTTGTTTCTGGTCCAGGATGCCTGATGCTCTGATGGCCAGTACCACCATGATCCTGGTGAGGACAGTGCTTTTCCTTCTGTCTTCTCCATCTTTCGTGCAAAAGTCCCAGGGAGATGCACTTTGAAGGCTCTTTAGGACTGCACAGACTTTTGCCAGCTCCTTGCATGTGTCCCAACCCTCTCCTCACCCTGACAGTATCACCTCCCTGCCTCTGAGGGGATGGAGGGAGCATGGGGGAAGCCTGAAGAGCAGAGCAGTGGCCCTGCCCTGACACAACATAGCTCATTTCCACTCTGGGATGGCCACTCACTTCCCACAAAGCCAGTCCTAATTACAGCATGCCCTCACACACAGGGGACCACAGCCTCACCTCTGGGCCTCACCCCTTCCCCTGCCACTCGCTCTCACCAGGATCCTGACACCAGCTCTGGCCAGTGCTGCTCCATTAGCTCATTCTAAAAGAGGCTTAATAGAAAATCTGCTCAATTATTTAGCAAGCAGACAAATGGAGGGATGATACTGCCTGAAGACAGCCGGGGTCTGTGGCGTGGATTCAGCCCAGCTCCTGGCTCAGCCTGGCAGATTTTCTCCTCCCTGCTCAGTCATTAAGGCTGCAGAGGGAGCAAAGGGACATCCCTGCCCTCGGCTCTGCCAGCCCCTGACACTCCCCAGTGCTGCCCAACAGCTCTCAGACCCAAAGGCTGGGAGGAGGCACTCACCACGAGCAGCACCAGCCCATCCTGCCTGACCCAGCAAGGAAATGCACCTCTGCTCTCTCAAAAGCACAGCCTGCTCCATCCAGGGACCACGGTGAATGATGGATCAGCTGTCTCACCACAGCCTGGCCTGGGCAATGCTTCCTTTCCTTGTGCTTAATGGCTCTGTTTGATGCCAGGAGTGCACAGCAAGAGGACTCAATGCCTGGATGAGTGTCCTGTGCTGGGAAAGGAGCAGCTGAGGCATCTGATTGCAGCCTGATAACATGACTGGATGAGTTGGCAGGGTCCTGGCTCTTACTGACTTACTTAGCTTCCCCACTGCAGTGTTCTTGTCCCATAAATGGGACTTCATTCCTCCACCACCAGATGAGCCCATTCCCTATGTCCCAGATATTTGCAGCACCTTCCAACCAAGTGCCTGGCACAGTGTCTGCTTGCTGGGTTAGAGGCAACCAGAAAATACACAGCCAAGGCAAGGAAGTCTCCCAAGGTCCTGTCCCTGCCCTCATCCTCTGGAGCACAGCCTCCTCACAGGGTCAGCCTGTCCCTGGTAATTCCCACAGGGACGTTCCTACATGCAAATGTGGGTTGGGAATCTCTCTGTTAATGACTTCTGTCCGTCTGGGAGTTACCAAATGGGACCTGGAAGAGATTTCTACCAGCTTTCAGCACTGCCCAGGCAGAGTACATCTGGGGAAGGAGGAAAGCCAGTCCTATTGTCCTGCTTGCTACACTGAGAGAGAAAGGAAAAAGGAAAGCTGTCTACAGATGAGTTCATGTAAATGGGTCTGCTCTGGAAAGCCTGGTTACATACAGGACCCTTTAAATCACTTCAGCCATGGCAATCATCTCCCATGAGAGTGTAAAGACCTGAGGAAGGTTTGAATTCTCCTGTTCCATTCCTATTACTCATGCACCTGGATACAGATGCTTCCCACTGCTGTGCTCTGGGCCAGCCATCATTGACATGCACCCCATCCCTGGGTTTTGGGTTATTGTTACCCCAGCTGCACCTCTCAGGTTTCAGCACCCTGTGGTGATGGTGCCTTGGACAGAGGATGAAACCAGGGCTGAGCCCTCAAGGAACACAAAGGCAGCAGAAAAGCCTCAGCTTTTTTTTTGTTTTCTCCATCCCATCTCTGTTTGCCATTTCTCAGTGTAGCTGCACAAAGCATAACAACTCTGTAAGTGGGGTGCAACACCCAGTCCTCAATTCAAAGTGCTGCTAAGAGCATGGAGGCTCAGTTTTCCCTTTCCCATGACACTCTCCCTTTGATCTCTGCCTAGTCTCTGCCATCCCCTCTGCTCAGGCAGCAGTAGAGGGTCTCCAAACCACCTGTCTTGGTTCTTTTGTCTTGATTGACCTCATTGGCTCCCCTCCAACATTTGCTTGCCTTCTATAGATCACTAATGTATCAAACCTCAGGTTTAGTGCATGGCTTTGCAAAATCACACAGAAGAATTTTGCTTTATGGATATTTTTCCCTGGGCTTCCTCCTGTTCCACCTTCTGCTTCTCCTGCTCAGTCAGGTCCACCTTAAGGACATGATGCTTTTCACACATCATTCCACTATTTTGCATTTATTTCTCCTTTCCAGTGCTCAGAGAAATGACTACAAAGCCCTTGAACATCAGAGACTTGCCAGTTCCCTCGAGCACAGTGTCTCTGGTTTGTGATGGTGCAGCCCAAGGCATGAAGGACACTGTTGGCACACAGGGGACAGAGCCACTTGGTGATGACACTGGCTGCCTGGAATTCACAAATCCAAAGCACAACAAGCCTTTCAGGGAAAGGATAGAGTCTGGAAGCTTTCTGTCTCTCCAGGACTCCCTGCAGGCTAGGAAGGATGTGACTGAATCCCACTGCCATCTTCCCAGTGCTCTTTGGAGTTTGATAAACTGAAGGACAACCCTTCCCCTTCCCCATTTTGACCTGACAAGTGATCTGACCTGGGACACAAGTTCAATGGAGAGACAGGCAGGGAAGGACTTCTCATCCTGGCATGCAGGGAACTGTTTTATCACCTCCCCCTTCCCTTGAGGAAGAAGTGTCTAGTTGTGGCATCAAATTCATGATGTTTGCCCTTTCCACAGAGCAAGGTTCTGAGGGCAAGCAAAACCCACCTCTGTTCACAGCCCAGAAAGGCCACTGATCAATGACCTTGTGCCCAGGTTTTGGCACTGTCACACTTGGGGCTGTGAGACTGGTGCAGCAGCCACGGGAGGCAGGTTATAATTAGATGTATTTGTGTACATCTTTGAGTCCTTGAGAGAAGAAGCTGAAAGACTGGCTGCAGGGCTGAGCCACTCAGCCAGATGGGACTCAGCTCTCTGCAAACCAGACATTATTGTGTTCTCCAAACAGGAAAACAAGCAGGATGTGCAGCACAGGCAGAAGAGCCCCATCTCCTAAGCAGCCTACAGTGACCAGGCAAGACACCTGCAAATGACACTGGGAGACAGCAAAGGCAGGGCTACAGAGTGTCTGAATAAGTCTATTTGCAGGACTCAGTACAAGCAGAGGCAGACACATAAATGATCAGGTTAGCTGTGGCTTTGTCCAGCCACAACACTCCCCTAGTGCTGCCTCTCTGAATAACTGGCTACTGTAAAGACAAGATTTGTTTCATCTTAAAGTCAGCATCACCCAAGTGCCTGGAGAAGACTCGTCTCACCTTTGTGGCACACGTCTGGGCAGCCAGAGAGCTCTGCACACATTCTGATGCCTTCCTAAGAGGGGCCCAGGGTAAAGGAGCTCCATTAAGCTCCCTTCCAGCCATCACTTTGTGCTGCAGCACTTTGATGTGTCATCACATCAGCACAGCTCTATCACATGCAGCACCCACATCTTCCACCAGCAGCTGTCCTGTCACACAGTGCCAGACCTCATCCCAAGGAGGAAGGTGCACATGTGCTGTCAGTACAGCATCTCACAGCCACCTCTTAGAAGGGTTTTCCATCACAGCCACCTCTCACAAGGGTTTTCCATTACCACAGGAAGGGGCTTTGCACCCAGCAGTAGCACTGGGATGCAGCTGCTACAGGCAATGTGGCTCTTTGGTTTCTGCCTGCTCCACACTCATCAGCTTCACCTTGCTTTAGTCTTCACACCCCACGTTGCTCCTGCAACACCTCCCATGGCCCCACTGCAGCACCCAGAGCAGTGCCACACAGAGACCCCGTGCTTTGGAAGGCAAAAGCCACTCACCCCTGAACATCAGTGTCCACCAGCAGCCGGACCAGTATCCCTGTCACAGCCACAAGGATTGGGTAATGGTCCACGCTCTCCAGCCCTATGGAAGCAAAAGAGAAAGGTAAGAGCTTCTGCCACCGTGAGACAGGCAAAGCAGGGCAGTTCTGAGGTCTGATCCCATCCAGCTCTGCACTAACCTTCAGTCCAAGGCACCCCTCCCTTCCCAAGGGCACACTCCCAGCATGTTTCCCTCGAGAGGGACAGAGTGGACTCACCCGGCAGACGGAGGTTGACCACTCTGTCAAACAAGTTCCTTTCAGCTGTCACACGGTTCAACACCTGGTTCAAGAGCTGTGTAGGAAAAAGCAGAGAGGGTTTGTATTTTCTGGATGGGCCTTTCTGTGAGCAGCATCTGAAGAGCTTTGGAGCAGCATGTCCTTATAGAATGGACTCAGTGCCTGAGAGCTGGTGGATGCACAGAGGGAGGCTCACAGCACACACCTAGCTGGGCCCTGGCATGGAAGGAGTGGTACCACATCACAGTGGTTGTATCAGACCAAAACCTCCCAGGGAAGAGTCAGTCTGAGGTCAAGACACCTGAATGTCAGCATCTCCCACCTAAATCTGAATTCCCACCTGCAGAAGCCAAGCTACTTCTGCAGATAAAAGCTCCAGGCAAGCAGAAGCTACAGTCCCCAGGACAGCCAGAACCTGTGAAGAGTGAGCTGGCAGCTGTGAGCAAAAGCAGTGTCAGCAGGGTGAAGCACAGTCCAGGTCCTGCCCTGCCTGGAGCTGGCAGCAGGATGGACCCACCAGCTCTGAAGCACGGGGTGAGTGCAGAGAGCAATCTGCAGAGATGGAATCAGCTGTGACCACATTTAATTAGCCACCATTAGCTCTCACCCAAGCCCCCAGTGGGATGAGTAGGGACTGCTCCAGGCTTGACACAACTGCTGCAAGCTGAGCACCATCTCTCAAATGCAGCATCCCTCTTTCTGCTGCCCCAATGCACAACAGCAGAACACTGCACCCCGTGTGGGCCTGGTCAGTGGTGGGGCACAGCTTCATAACAGCAACAGGTAGCAAGTAGGAAGCTGCAGCACCCCATTCTCTGCTGCACATTCCCCAGCTTGCCTAAGCCACCTGCTAAGGGCCCCTCACTTTCCTCCTCACTCAGCTGAGCACTTCTCTCATGATTATGGTAGCAGACCCCACTACCTCTTGCTTTGTTTCATCTGTTCAGAGCCCTGAGCCCAAAGTATGAACCTTTGTGGTACTGCTAAGGTACATCCAACTGCTCTCTGCCAATCCAGCTTGTACAAGGGCAGTCTGCCCTCAGGGCTTTCCAGGACTGCTCATGCTTTAGAAAAGAAACTAATTTACTGGAGCCTAAGGGGTGTTGTGAGTTGGAATTATGGCTGTCCCAGTTACTGTGACAGGAAAGTGGAGACATTTGGTACCATATTCTAGGACTGAGGGATAAAAGACCAAGATGCCTGCCCAAACACTGGAGTGTGTGCCCTGTGAAACCAGCTACACTCTCCACAGCTCCTTACCCAGAAATACCACACCTTCTCTCCAATTTTCATGGCACTGCTTGTCACAGGAGAATTCAGTGTTTACTGGCCCCTCATAAAGAAGATTTAAGCAGCTATCACCCTCCCTCCCAGCAGAGGTAGAAATCAGCTGTGACCAGAGCAGTTGCAAAGGAGGGGAGCAGTTGATGTGTACAGATTTTAGGGAGCACCACCTGTTCTGCAATAGCTCTAAGTACTACAGCACTTGCAACAGGAGCCCCCAGCTCACCACACATCCATAGAGAGGGCAGAAGGGTCCCCATGCCAATCTAGATGCTGCTTCTCCACACAAGATGATACCTGGGCAAGCCTCCGAAGCAGCAGCTCTGACGACGGGCGATTCCAGTCGAGGAAGATCTCTGGTGCCAGTGTAACAGTCATCTCCAGCACCCTCAGCAGGCTCACTGACAGGTCAAAGCAGGTGGCACACACCTTCAGCTGGCGGCTGTCCACGAAGTTCCTCTCCAGGCGCTCTGCTGCCTGCTGGATCTGCCAGGCAATGGAGACAGCTTAAAAAGGAGCCCCTTCCCAAAAGGAGGGCTGTGACCCCCAGGCCAGTGAGTCGTGCCTTCAGCCCTTCTGTGTGCAGGACACAGTGCCCATTGAGTGCTGCATCCTACAGCCCTGGTGCACACCCACCTCCTGAATCATGCCAATGAACTCGGAGAAGGCCCAGTTCAGCTGGTTCAGGACACTGTTGAGGAAGCTGGGGGCCAGGTCGTGGTCGCTGCGGAGCAGGTCTGCCATGTGCCGCTGCAGCAAGGTGGAGGGACACGGCTCTGAAACCAGACAGCAACACCTTCAGGGGCCTGGTCCCAGGGCAGCCACGAGTGAGGGGCAAGGGCAGGCTGAGAGACCAGTCCTGGGCTTGGGAAATGCTGGCTTGTGCCTTACAGTAAGCAGAGATGGCAGGACACTGGGAGCTGGCACAAGGACTATTCTGAGCAGTGATTGTGCCTGCTGGGCCTCCCAGCACTTCTTTCCAATGCCAGCCTGAATTAACCAGGGAAGAGCCCTCTGTGCTTGCTGCTGCCCACATGCACAGGAGCACTGCCCTGCAGCTCAGAGCATCCCTCTTGCTCAGCTCTGCAGAGGCCCATGGTCAGCTCAGCATTAATTGCTCCTGATAGTAGTGCGGCAGCAGCTGCGCGGAGCCAGCATAGCCACCCTGGACTCACACGGCCGTGCCTGCCTGCCTGTGCCAGGGGAGGAAGGTATCCAAGTAAATCCCCCTCCTGAGAGGCTTCTATATGGAGCTGAGGCTGGTTCTGCCCTTAGTGGGCTCAGGCAGAGCTGCCCACACTCTGCAGCCAGGTTCAGCCCAAGCACAGACACATCCCCTTGGTTTTGTGGCATCTCATCTCTGGACTTTCTCATTATCCAGACCATAGATGAGGTCAGGCCCAGCTGGGAAGCACAGTCAGGGCTGTGTGGGACATCAGCCCCCATGGATGGGCAAGGAAAAGAAGGGGGCACAAATGGGACAGATGCTGCTTACCAGCAGAAGGACCCACTGTCAACAAGAGGCTCACAAAACATTCAGCACTACAAGGGAAGGGTATTGGAGTTCAGCCCAAAACTCAGGGCTTGGAAAGAGAAACTTGAGCATATTTACCTACTATAGGGAAAAACACCAATCTAACTACATTTTCCTCTACTAGCAGCTATTAGAAACAGCAGGTGGAAACCCTGGCAGCACCAGGACTGCCATACCCAGAGGAACAAGCTGTGCTGTGACTGCAGAAGCTCTCTGGGGTTGAAGCCTACTTGAAGGGCCAGCGTGGCAAAGCAAACACAGGACAACTTCCATCACTCTGTAGGGATCAAGAAGCAAGGCATAACTACAGGCAGATTGCTAGCTGGGATTTGCAAAGCCAGGAAGGGATGACAGGAGACTGTCATCTGAAATGGAAACAGGACAAATTATTCTGTGAATAGCCACTAGCAAGTGCAATGAACTTCTGTTATTATGGACACTCACTGAATCTCACAGTGCATAATCACCCCAAGCAGGCCAGTGGCCCAGCTTTGATCCTGCCTAAAAGCTCATTTTTGGGAGGGATTTCATCACAACAAATGTCTTTGATGTCCTACTCCCACACACATGTACTTTCCCAGCCTTTGGCTACACGTGGCTCAGGGACTGGCCAAGCCAGACATCCTTTTTACATATTTATTTGGTCTCTGGGGATTTCTTGCCCAGAGTCCTCTGAAACTGTATAAGCCTTTAGCATTAAACATGTCCCAGAGCAACATTCCACAGTTCAGCTGTGTGTAGCAGGAGGAATTCAGATTGGAGCTTGGCTCCTACTCACTTTATTTGTTAATATTTATTCTCTGTAACCCCTTCCTTCTGGTGGTAGAGACAGCAAAATGCTCCTCTCCAATCACCTCCTCCAGCTAGCTGTGATTCCAGTCCTCCATGACAGTCTTTTAAACAGGATCAGCCCCAGCCAGTGCAGTTTCTCCCACTGAAACTGTCCCATCTTTGTCCCTTTTGCCACACTTCCCTGAAGCCCAACATCTCTCCCAGGTTTTCTTTGGAGAGGTGGAATCAGAAGCACACCCAGCATCCAAACCACAAGCGCGTGGCAGATTTGCACAAAGGCATAATGTGGTTTGGGTTTTGTTCTGGTTTGCTTAACTCATAATTCCTGTTGTGTAATTTGTTCCTTGGACATCAAGCTGCTCTTCTCTAAAAGATTACAAAAGGATGCCAGTTCAAGGACAACCCTCAGGAACTGGTCCTGAGGCACAAGTGGAAAAGCCCAGCAGTCAATGCTGGGGCACACCTTGTCTTGCCTGTCAGTGATGGGTGAAGGGGCACAGCACACTCTTACTCCACCACTCTACACTTGGTGATGCTGAATTCTATCCATGTTTTCCCTCCCAGTCATTCAGAATTGAAAGGTCATCTTGCAGGGTTAAGTTTTTAGTGTATTCTTTTCCCCAGCCTTCCTTCAGCACATAAAAACTGCTTTTTGTTGAAACTGCTCATGTATGGGTCCCTTTACAGCCTTCAAGTACCAAAGCAGTTCCAGGCAGAGATCGCAACTCCTCATGGAAGAACTCTGCATGTTGTCCTGGTGGTCTGTTGCCAAAGCCTCTTTCACTAACATTCCAAGTCAGGACAGATCTCAGGATGAACTGCCCAGCCAAAGTCTACCTCATTTGAAGGCAGCTTCAGTTTTTTGAAGGATGCTCCTATGCTTGTAATAACTTGCCTTATCCTGATTTTTAGCCAATGGCTATTTTCTCACAGTGTTTTTTCAGTGAGTAGTGTGATTCTGCAATTCTGGGTTCTTAAATGCTTTCCCTGGTGCTGGCAGACTGTGCCAGACTTGTAAGAGCATTGAAAACTGTTGCCTTTTGTCAAACCTCTCCACAGGTAAATAGGTTTATTGCAGGTTTTAAAACTAACATCAGGAAACAATTATTTCCTTGGCTATTGTTGATCCCAAGAGGATGCTGAATCTTAAGATGCTAAGATCACTGCTACTCTTTGAAAGCATCATAAGGAACAAGCACTGGAATACAGCACAAACAGCTTCATTCCTCGCACAAGTTCTCAGATGAGGTAATTATTACTGGTGTACAAAACCCAGTCCTGGTGCTGTGTCCATCTTCATTTCCAGTATGTTCACCTTTGCTGGGACATTCCCACCCACCTGAGTTACCACTGCCCTCCTGAGCAATGCCACATCCCTTATGTGTCACTGCAGGCAGGGATGTCACTTCACAGGGAGCCTGTGGATACTCAGTGATGGGGAAACTATCTTGGTCCTGGCACTAGTAAGTCATCAGTGCTTCAAAATTTGTACCTCCCTAATACAAAAGCCACTCATAGCAGAATTAGTCTTCGTTATGACAGATAAACATCAGTCACTGGAACAGAAATTGGCAGTTTTTCAAGGCCAGAAATTTTGACCTCAATACATTTAATGTGGGCAACAGAGTGTGGAACCGAGGGGTTGTAGATACATCCGATGTTTCTACAACAGAAACTTCCCTGCAAAAATATAAACAGAATAGAGGAAAAGAAAATCTAGGTAGGGGAGATGGTGAGTTAAAACACAGAGTTCTTTAAGAAGATTATAAAGGGCCAGAAATTCCAGTGCTCCAGCAAGCACCTGGGTTAAAAGGGTCACTGAGAGCATGATGAAGCAAAGACGTAAGTTAAAATATAAGAGGTAAAGTGAACGTAATCAAACACAGGCAATGGTAGGCAAAAGCAAGGAGAAAAGGGGTAATGGATAGAGAAGACATAGAAACCATCCTTGACTGATCATGGTAATGCAAAGTTTTTTTAACTATAGGAAAAAAATAGCAGAATTATTTAATAGAAGTAGTAATGGCAGAAAGTCTAACAGTAGCAGAAGGCCATTATTAGAGAGAGTTAAAAATTAATAAAGCAGGCCAAGTGGAAGCCTTCAATAAGTGCTTCTACTAGATAATGGTAAAGAAGCAGTAACGTACTTTCATCACAGGAAGGTAATTATGCACTTTTATAGTTTGCTAATGACCCAGCAAGATTTCTAACAGGGCTAATTGTGAGGCCTCGAGGTCAGCAGCCTGAGGGGGTGTGTGGACACAGCAGCATTTACAGTAGAGCTTGAGCACAGAAGGGGAAAGCCCCAAATCGACCAGATTCAGGAGCAAAGCAGCTCCACTCAAAGCCAATCTAAGATTTTGAAAGGCTCCAGATGTATCTGTTAGCCCACTCAGAGATGCATTTAGAGAGGACCAAAGGGGAGGCTGCAGGGCGAGGCAAAGGAAAGCAGGCAGCACCTGGGGGATGAGCTATCCATAAGGTTGAATGTGAGGCTTCAGGATGGCCCAGGGCTCCTGGGATCCTTGTGTGCCTCCAAAGCAAAGCCCTGGCAAACCAGTTAATGTGACTTTTGGCTCTGACCAGTACATCAGGGAAGGTTCCCACCTGCATGATACCAAAACCTCTGGGGCTGCTAAAAACATGGCAAGGGTGAACACCCCACAGGGCTCACAGAAAAGCAAAACCCTTTCCCGAATGAGAGGCCATATGTTTTTCACCATTGAAAAGGACCAAGAAATGAGTTTACCCTGGTACACAAGTGCTTCTGGAGAATAAAATGTTGTGAAGTAGAGAAAGGCAGGGCAGCAGCAGTGGAAGACAGAATGGGAGGTTCAGTAGAAGAAATGGCTTCAAACTGAGAGAGAGCAGGTTTAGATTAAATACCAGGAAAAAATTCTTTATTGAAGAGGTGGTGAGGCCCTGGCACAGGTTGCCCAGAGAAGTTATGGATGCCCCATCCCTGGAAGTGTTTAAAGCTAGGTTGGACAGGACTTGGAGCAACCTGGTCTAGTAGAAAGTGGCCCTGCTCATGGCAGGGGGTTGGAACGAGAATGAGCTTTAAGGTTCCTTCCAATCCAAACCATTCTATGACTCTCATCAGGAATCATAAGCTATGGATATATTTCCGAGGGCGAGCAATCACCATCAGAAGGGCTTGGACAGCTCAACTACTACCAGTTGATGCTTTTGGTGCTGTCAGATCAAAGTGGAATCTCCTCCTGAAAGTCCTCTTCAGGTTAGGCAATTTGCTGGACTTGGTAAGGGGATATGGGTGAACTCTCTGGCCCGTGTAGCACAACATCTCAGCTTGATGATCTCACAGTCCCACCTACCTTCTCTCTACCTGATGGGTGTGTGGGCAGAAGGTCTGGGGCAGAGCAGCCCTGTGATACACTCTGAAACCACCCTGCAGCTCCTGCTTTTCCAAGCCAGGCTGGGCCCAGCATGGAGCCACCGCTGCTGCTCCCGCTGTGCATGCCAGGACAGCACCTGGCCTTGCTTACAAGTCATGGTGAAAGTAAAACAAGTCTCTGCAGCACCACTGAGCTCAACTAAACCAGCTCTGAAAAAGCCCCATCTGCTCTCAGGAGCCAAACTGAGGGAGAGCTCTGCTTGCATGAGAGCTGCTCAGTGCCAGCAGAGCTGAGGAATACCTCTAGGAACAAGCAGGGACACAGATGGCCTTTCTGAGCCTCTGCCCCCTTGGGCTAAGCCAGACAGCATCCATTGCTCACCCTCAGTGAGCACAGCCAAAAGGCAGTGGAGGAGACCGGGTAGTCTGTGTTCTGGGTGTTGTGAGGCAGCATGGGCAAATCTCCCCCACCCATGCAGTCTTCCAAGTCATCCCCAAAGCAGGACAAGGCTGGAGCACCAGAGAAGAGGCATTTGCCTACACTCCCTTCAGAGTGTGCAGCAGCAGACCCAGACAAAGAGGGATTTCCTTAGTTCAGCAGTTTGTCCCATTGACTCTGCCAGTGCTCAAACTGCAACAAGGTGAAGACTGATGGGTGTGAAGGGGAGGGGGGGTCATCTCCTCCTCCTTCCCTGGGCAGCATCTAAAGGACGTCTCTGAGTCCCCTCTCCCTCTTCAATTAAATCAGCATTCATTATTGATTTGGTTGAGCCTCAAAATAGCCCTCCCAAGAGTAAGTCCCCAGTAGCCAGCAGGGCCACTCTGGGCTCAGTCTCAGACTGTGTGGAGCCACACGATGTGTGGAGCAAGGCCTCGACAGCTGGGGAGCTCTGCTGCTGCCCCAGAGCTCCCCAGGATGGGCTGAGTTTGATTACCACCCCACAGGACTGGTGACAGCCACTCGGTGCCTTGGTGAGGGAGGGGACAGCCATGAGATGAGATCCCTCCTGCGTGTGTGCCAGGGCTTCTCCATCTCATCTAAGGATGAGAGGAACCCCTCCAGCAGGGCTCTGACCCCAGATGTTTTACCCCGGGTAAAACAGGTGCAAGAGCAGGCCCATGATGCAGCCTCAGAGACTGACACACAGGCACAGCCCCCCTGGCTTCTCCCAGGAATGGAACTGAGGAAAACAATCATTTTCCTCAGCCTCATTTTCCTCAGTGAAGCTCTCTGCCTACGAAGAAAGGTCTCTCTAGGTAGAAGAGGGGAAGCAGGGAGCTCTCTAAAACTACTCCACCAGACAAGAGAAGGCCACACAACAAACTTACTCTGGAAACTAGCAACAGAGAGATCTCCTGGGCACCATGGGCAGGAGAGAGAAAAGAGAACAAGAGTGCTGTTAGAACAGAAAGGCAGCTCCCTGGACAGGGCTCAGCATACACTTCCATGTGCCACCTGTCCTTCTCCCCCCCCATCCCTGAGCCGCTCTCCAGGAACAAAGTCTGGCACAAAGCCTTTTCCACAGCAGAGGGGGATCAGGAATGTATCCACACAAGCCCAGAACCTGTGAGGGTAAAGCTGGGGACATGTTCTTCAGCTCAAGAAAGGCAACTTCTCCCCACATCTTTCTCAGCCACAACAGAGCTGAGAAACCCCTCAGCTCAAGGACAGTGCTGAGAACCAAAGGCAGGACAGGCTCTGCCAGGCTCTGAGAGATGCCAGGATAAAACACTCCCTGACTGCAAACTTATACAGTGCCCTGCCTCCTTGGGCACCTGCTCCCTCTCACAGGGCACCTGCTGCTTGGCAAATGTGACAGCTCTTCCCCACAGCAGCTGTTCACTGTGCACATGGCAGAGCTTTCTCTCAGGCTAAAACTCTGGTAAGGATGCAGTCCTGGGCCTCTCTCCTCTCCTTTGGAGGGCAGAACTCTCTACTTATGATGGATGCAACTCATCACTTGGGATGCTCAAATCACCAGTAGAGAGGCTGGGGATGGCCAGGCTGTAAAAACCAGGCCTGGATATTTGGCCAGGAACACCCTACTTTGGCAACTATTCCAACAGCTGGCCTTGCCCATAGGGACAGCTGCTAAGGAAGAGGCTGGTCCTCCCTCAGCACCCATCAGAGCCCTGAGTGCCAATCCCTGCCCCACTCACTCTGCAGGCTGGGGAGGCTGGCATCCTCAGGCTTGGTTTTCAGCAGGTGTGGGAGTCGTGTGTATCTGTACCCAAAGCCACAGCCCTGGAAAAAGAGGTAAGGAAAGATCTTAGTGGCTGAAAAACAGTTTTGCTGCTACTGGGAAGTGAAATGTTCAGTGTCCCAGCAGCCCCAGGTGCTGAGAGGGGCAGGGATGCAGGATGCTCACCCGCCACAGCCTGACGAGGATCCAATTGGTCTGTGCCCAGGGTCGCTGCTCATAGGGAGCCAGGAGGTTCTTCATCATGGAGATCCGTCTGCCAGACAGGGACACAGGTCAGCCCACAGGGTTGGGGAACAAGAGATTAAACAGGACACACAGCAGGACCCGTGAAGCTGGGGCACAGCAAAGCCACTGGTAAAAGGGTGACAGAAGGCTCCCAAATCAACTCCACCACCCTGCTGGCAACTCATGGACCTTCAGTGGTGCTTGGCAGCCCTCCTGCTCGCTCACCCAGCCCTGCCACCACCCCAGCCCTGCCCCAGCTCCCCAGGAACAGGCAGGGCAGCACTTACTGCTCTTCTGGGATCCTCTCTACAGCACGCAGCGAGTGGGGGTAGCAGACGTAGCTGGCCAACGCCTGCATCAGGGAGTCCCGGATGTCTGGGGAGGAATGACAAGGGACTAGGCCAGGCACCCAAGGACACACAGCACACCAGGGAGCACCTGAATGCCACTGGCCCAGAACGACTGGCCCTCATGTAGAGGCACATTGTCCCTGCTGACATGAAGAGCATGGTTAGGCTTAAACAGCTAAGAAGTAAGCCCAGACTGGATGTGCAGGTAGCTGGGACATGAGTCCTGCTCTCAGAAGGGTATCTACCCTGCAATAAGCAGGATAAGGACAGTACCCAGCCTCATTTTGAATGTGAAGGCATAAGCACTGAACAGATTCAGCAGACACATCCCAGCAGAAGACTGGTGAGCCACTGGCAGTGGCACTGGTCACACCTGTGACATTATCACCCCAAAAGCACAGGAATGCAGCCTTACCTGTGCCCACAATCCTCGAGTCAGCAAAATGCTTGGCCAGGATGGCAGCGAGGCGCATAAGGGTCTCTTCATAACCTGCAAGAGAAGGAGGGAGCAGGGTCATGGCAACAGCCTGAGGGGTAGCCCTGTGGTCCCAGTGCTCCTGTGGACATGGCACAGGCCATGGAATGTATTTCTGCTACAGCTACCTGCAGCTTAGTTGTGTGTCTAGTTGTCAAAACAGAAAGCTGGGAAGACACATTCACCTCCAGGAGAGCAGAGACTGAAACAGTTATTTAGGGAAAGATAAACCATGCAATAGAGTTGGATGGCAAGGCAGAAGTGTCTGGTGCAGAAGAGGCTGAGCAACACAAAGAACACCCTAGGTCTATGCAGAAAAGCTATGTCCAGCCTGCATGCACTGTAGAAATTGCTACTGCTCAAGTCTGCTCTTGCCCAAACAAGAGCACTTCAGCTATGTCCTACTAGTGGGAACAGACACTTTTCTTACCTTCATGGTCTCTGGAAAGCACAGAACTATTTGCTAAGAGCTCAGTGAGGCCATTTAGCCAGGAAAGCACAGAATGTGCACAGATGGAATCCACCTAAACACAGACTCTTGGCATCAAGTGGGTGGTCATCTCCATAGGAACATCTTCAAATTCCAGGAGAATTCAAAAGCCATCCCAATTTCTGCACTCATGGCACATCTTCTTCCACCCAGAAACCAGAAGGCCATGGTAGAAATTGCTGAGGCAATCACATCTTATAGCACCCCAGCCCATTCCTGATACCTCCCTGAAAACACAATCCATAGCTGCCAGTGATTTTCACTACAGCCAGCCCTGTGACAGCTTCAGACAAGGCATGGGCTCCCTACCTGAGCACAGTGACCACAGCTCACCACTTGCCCCACAGCTCAGACAATGCACTGGTGCAGCACATCACAACCAGGAACGGACACAGAAAGGAAGACGCCCAACTACTGCTTCACCATAAGGATGTGCCTTGCTTTTTATCAGGCCAGAATCAGGAAGCTATCCCCATCCCCTCACCTGGAAGTTCCTCCATGCTGTTGACAGGGCTGAAGTAGTTCTTGAGTGCACTGTAGCTGTTCATAGCCACGCTGAGGTAGAATTCTGGCATGAAAGCGAAGAGCGAGCCCGTCCTGTTGCCGTGCTCGATGGTGCGGATGCACACTCGCAGCAGCCAGTAGATATCCTGCATCTTCTCCTGCCCAGAAAGAACACAATTCCCAGTCAGCTGACAGCTTCTCTTGGGAGAAACAACCACCAGCATCACACTCAGACCTCAGAAACATCCCCATATTGGAGATCTTGCTCAGACATCTTACTGCTCCGAGTTCAGTAACCAGAGCTATTTGGTCTTTCCATAAAGCCACAGAAGTGGCAGCTGGAAGAAACAATCAGAGATCTCTACACCAACCTCAAGCTCAAAGCATGACTCTCTCAATATGACAGTTTTGTCTCACCAAGCCTCAAGACCCTCCAAGCACTACTCCTTACCAGGGCATGTGCAACCACACAGGCCTGACAAACAAGCATGTGAGTTTTGATTCCAGGGACACTGCTGAAGGAAAGCAGGCACTAGCACTTTCCAGAAATCTGCTGGAAAGAAAGCTGGTCCATTGTAGTGATTAAATGGGAACAGGCTGAAAGCTCACACCAACTCAGATCTTTGCAATAGGCAGCCACAGCCCTTCAGGTTCTGTGCCAGCCATTCAACCAGATTTACTGTCCTGAGGAACATCAGCCTCTTGTCTCTCTAAACAAAAATCAGAGGGTTCTAAATTAAAACCAGGAAATTTAAGGTCATCTACATAGCTTGCTATAAAAATGGGCACCACTAAAGCAATAAAAAGAGGAAATATTATTTCATATCCTACAATGCCAAGAAATAGCATAAGCAATAGCTACTTGCATAAAAATAGAGAGAGAAGGGTTACGCTTCTAATTTAAGAAAAAATTAAAATCAGAGGTGCAGATAAGGCATTTCATCTGCTTAATGTCTTTTCTAAAGTATGTTGTTACCATCTTTGGGAGATTTTCATGGGTTTATTCTGTAAATTTGGCTGAACTAGTACAAATCAACTAAACTGACTAACAGACATCTTTTTCTCAACACTGACCCACATCTCAGCCAAACTGCTACTTTCAAGATAAAAAGCAGCTGTGCAGAAGAACATCAAGGTTGAAAAAGCTGCATTTGGCTTTAAGACTTGATAACCTCAAACATCATTTAAGGTATTGCCAAGCTAGAAGAAAGTCTACACCAAGGGGATACAAAGATGTGATTAGCCAGTGAGATAGATAAATACAGTGTTGTAATAAAATAAGCTGCAATAAAATAAGCTGCAATTCTCACTGGGATGTTTTGAATACAGAATTATGTGCTTTAAAACTATGAGTGTTTTTAAGCAGTAGCACTCCCTTTTGTCTAACCTTGAATCCTCCAGAATAAACCAGTGGCTAATTCCTTTGAGGAAGGAGCAGCCTCTGCCATGCTCTGACATCTCAGCACAGAGCAGGACTTTGCCCCTAGACAGAACCAGGCTCCTTCTCTCCAACAGCAGCAGCTGTGATCATACAGATGAGATCCTCCAGTGCACACAATTCCCAGAGATGCAGGAGCTGCTGGATGGATGGCCCCATTGGGCAAGAGCAGGGATTTGAGATGACTGTGAGATGGAGCCCTGAAGGCACAGGTGCTGCCACATTCCAAAAGCTCACTGGGCCCCTGGGGCACATTCCTGTTTCTCCCTGGGGGCCATGCAGGTCAGGATAGCAGCACAAGCCACAATCAGGGAAGGCTGTAACCTTCAGTCCCACAAGCTGCTGATTCATCAGGAAAGGTGACACTGCAGTCCTGGTTTAGTATGACAATGGATCATCTAGAGACATGAATAGTGTTTCTGCTGGGCCAGCACAGTGATACCTGCACTGCACCCTGGTGATGTCCCTCAGCCTTTTCAGAGCAGTCTGGGAAGAAGGGATTAATTTTTGGCAAGCATAGGCTATGCTAATCCAGCTGGAGAGCTTTTGCCTTGCAATCCTGCTCGGGAGGGAAGGAGGGGATGAGCAAATGAGTCAGAATCAGCCACTGTAGTCCTGCCAGATGTGCTCATAGGACCTCTTCTTCCCCTCCCTGTTTACATCCTTGGACACACAAAAGCCACAAAGAGAGATAGGGCAAGGCAATGGAAGTCAGGAAAAAATCAGCAAAACTGCTTGTGAGAAAACAGACCAGAGCTTTTATCCTACAAAATCATGAACTTGGGGGGAAAGGGACAACCTGTGCGAATAGCCACTGCATTAGTAAATGTGGAATACACACTCTGCATGGGAACCAAGTGAAGAATGGGAGAACACCTGAACAAGAACCCCTTGACTTGGATCCCACAAGATTCCAGGAAGAGCTGCAGTAGTGAGATCCCTTGGGACACAGCACAGCTCAGGGAAATGATTCACAGTAGCTTCTATCCTCTGACATGTCCTGAGAGCTGAATCTCCCTTTGATCTGCACCCTTTTGTCTGCAGTGCCCTAAGGGAAAGCCTACAGCACCATGCACAGCTCAGATCAGATTGGGCTGATCACTATGGGACACAGGGGGACAGGAGAGGGGTTAAGCCTAGAAAGGAGACTCCAATACACAGCAAGGGAAAAAGCAGGCCCAGAGATCATTGACATTGCTTCAACACCAGGAAAATGACACCTGTGACATGTGAGCCAAGCAGCAGAGATGCAGAGGCTCACCGGTCTCCTTTCAGCTGCTCACGTTATACTCCTGCCCACCTTTGAATAAATGGTGACATTTATCCAAGCGAGGCGCCGGCTCAGGTGGTTGAGCTTCTCGGAGAAGACCTTTTGGCTCTTCAGCAGTTCCTCATGGATGTCTCTCCTCTGAAAAGAGTGCAGAGATGTGAGGGCAGATGTCACTGCCATTTATAGCATTCTTTTTCAGTGCTGGACAAACAATGCAAAAGCACATACCACCTTGGGGCTAGCTAGGGAGTACTGGCATGGGGGAAAGGGGTCAGCAGCCTTTCTGTGGAGGGAGTGGGAATCAGTGCTATAAAAAGCACTTATAAGTCTCAGCTGAAGCCCACAAGGCCTGATGCAGATGCTGGTACAGTTGGGCAGCAGCACTTCACCCTGCCAGATACTGAGGCTCTGCCAGAGGAGGAAGCTGGGAATCCAGAGTCACTTACCCTCTTTGGGCAGCGGCTGATTTTTTCCTCTGTGTCTTTCAGTGCCATGGCATATTCATTCACATCATCTGACACACCAACCATCTGAAAAGCAGCAGATTGCAGCAGTAAATAAGGGGTTTTTTTCACCTAAACATACAAGCATGCAACCAGACCCCCAATGGAGGTTGGCAGAAGGAGAGGGCACACACAGTCACTAAATAAACAGAAAACAGAGTTGGTGTAGAAGCATGGACACTGGGGGAATGGATTCCTGCACAGCATGTACCACTTACCTTCCCAAGCTGCTGGTGGACACTGAGGTTGTACATCATCACTATCCCATCCAGGACTTCCAGGAGGGAGTTCTCAGTGATGGGCTGGTCTGGCTCTTCCGGGGGTCTGCCCAGTAAGAGACCTTCGTTTCCATGGGTGCCTTCAACTGCAATGCATTCCCAAGACAAGAAAAAGTTCTTAGCAAGGCATTTTGGCACCTCAGCTTCTGCCTGCTTCTCTCTGAAGCCAAAGCCCTCCTATGCCTCTGTACCATGGAGCTTCTTGCCAGCCCATGGGATTCACTAGGTACCACACTACCACACCATTCTCATCTTGCTGCCTCCATCAGGGTGACCTGTCAGATCTGTTCAAACTGACCCGTCACACAAATTCCACTTTCTGAAGCCCTATACATGGCCTACACATGCTTTGGAGGCCTGCCTGGTCCACCCAAACAGCAACAGTGCTGCTGCTGCACACATCCTCTGGCTGGTCTGTCTTCAGGGCAAGTGTGGCTACAGCTGCCTCTGAACTGCCTTCCTGCAAAGTCTCACTGCATTTGGAGAAACCAAGGCAGCATCTCCTTACACACAGAGGGTGATAACACCACCAGTGTCATGTTCAGGATAGCAAAGGGGTCTTCTGTGTGTCAGCATGCCCTGGGAATGGGAAGGGGCAATGCTGGCAGTAAGAAGAATGCGTTCCTCTGGGGAGCTGGAAGATGCCATTCTGCCAGGACCCAGCTGGGCCATGCCAGCACACAGCAGGAGTACTCACTGTCCTCCCGTGTGCGCTGCTCCGCGCGCAGTGTGAGCACTTTGATCTTCTCCAGGGCTCCAAGGGGCCGCCGCGGGTTCATCAGGCTGACAGCTGCCGTGCTCAGGAACCGGTTGGCCCGGCCCAGCGTGGGGGAGCTGAGCCAGGCAGGCCTGGCAAGAGCTCCACCAATGGCCAGGGCGGCAGAGGGGCGCTGGGACTAGAAGGAAATCAAGGGAGAAACAGTTCCAGCTGTGTTTGGCTGCCTGCCGTTCCTCCCTTGACCCTGCAAGGATGTTGGTATAGATACAGTGGCCAATGGAAGATGAGCAGGCAGGGTAGCAAATGGGTAAGTCCCTCCTCCAAGGGCACATGCCAGGACCAGCAGATCTGCACAGCAAGAAGCTGCTCTATCTACATCACCTTGCACCTTTCCAAATGCAAGCACCAAGAGCTGCTATGGAGTGGAGACAGCACATTCAGATCCGTGGGTAGTGAAGGAGCAGGATACAGAAAATTTGGTGCACCCAGGACCTCACTGATCTCCAGTGACTTTCATTCAAGTGCAGCTGTTTATCTGGTTGCCCATTGACTGGTTACAGTCCTGGCCCAACCCTGCCTTGCTGTAAAGCAAAGCCTTTCTAGCCAAAGGCCGAACTTGCTGCCCCAGCACCAGGGCCCCCGCAGGTGAATAACCCAGCTCACCTGTGCTGCTGATGTTGCTGATTCCTCATCCTCATCAAGATCATCCATAGTCACTGCCTGCAGCTCCGCAGGGTCGATCAGGATGTTGGCTTTTGCAGCCAGGTCATCTGCACAGAGCACACCAAAGCAGCAATGAATGCATGAGTCACTCTTCACTTACCATGAGGAAGACTCGTCCTCTTTCCAGCTTCTCAGCAGTAGAGAAGCAGCCAGAAACGTTGGATGCTCTATCAGAACAAGCTCACCTGTCCCAAGCTTCCTTACAAGGAACAGATCTTACAAAAAGAACAGAGACCAAGCAGCAGCAGGTGCTGCCCTCCCAGGACCCATTTCTGCTCCTGGTCCTACCAGCTACAAATAGGATAACTGAGGAACCAGGATACAACCACCAGGGCCAAACTGGACTAGTGCAGGAATGGCAACTCTCTGCCTGAGACCATCTTTTAAACACCCAGCTTTTCAATGCTGTCCCATGATGTGTCCCTAAGTCACTAGGATTGAGACACACCCAGAGGAAGGCTATGGTGATGGCTACACTGTACAAAGCCTGAAGAATGTGTTCTTTAGTCCACAGCTCGGTCTTTAAACCTGGCCAGGATACCTTGGATTTACAAACCAGAGGAGATAATGTGGTTCTCAAGCTATGTAATCTAATCTTGAACATCCAGGGATCAACATGAGACAGAGAAAATGGTCCTCATCTTGTAAACACACCAGGGAAGGAGAAGAGACATCTCAGCCAAAGGCAAGCACCACATTAGCCAGAAACCAGGGACAAACCAAGTCCAAGGGAATGCCAAGGGGTTTCTAACCCTTGCACAAGGCAGGCTTTGGAAGCCTAGTGCCAGAGGATTGTCCTGTACACAAACACATAGCTCCAGTACATACACAGGGCTGCTCCTCCCTGCCCAGAGTAATGCACCAAGTAAATCCTGGGCATCCTTCAAGCCCAGCAGAGCCCAGCTGATGGTCAGTGCTTTGACAGCTCCCAGCCCTTGGCTGTGGTGCAGCAAGAGCACACACTAGAGGATATTCCCAGACTATCTCCTTCCTTCCAATTGCCACATACCCAATTCAGGGATACAAACAGTAAACTGTTAACTTAAAGGACACTCCACCTAAGAAGTGTGGTGTCTTCTTCAGAGTAATTTGAATCTCATTAAAATTCAAGTTTCCTCTTCCTGAATTTAATCAAAATTCATTACCCACAACTCCCTCCCTGGAATGTCTTGCATGAATTCCATCCAAGACCTGGATTTAGGTAGAGGCAATAAGAGCACTTACCTTTCAGAGTCTTCTTAAGATGAGACAAAAGACCTCCAAGACGCTGGAGGTCAAAATAATCCACCTTCCCATTATAGAAGAGTTGAGGAGGGACATAGGCCTCTAAAACAGAGGAGGAGATTTGTTATTTTCCACAAGTCCCATGCATAGGATCCACAAAGCCACATAAGGACTCCTAAAGCAGACCCCAGGACCCACATTTAGGACTAACATTTAGGGACAACTTTTGTTGTAATAAAAGCACAGGCCATTAAGGCAGAGGTGATTTCCACAATGGAACAAGTATTAGATCAATGTAGAAAGAGGAGCAACCAATGGCCATCAACAAGACAGCCAGCACTTCCTCCCTCCAGCCACAGTCACTGGGGTAAACTGGATCATCAGAAAACTTGGCAGCTCTCCACCTGGCTAATCCAGCTCTGCCACTTAGTCCCACAGGGATAGTCAGGCACTTACTGAGTCTAGGGAAAATGTCAGCCTGAAGTAAGAAAAGGAAATGCCAGTGGGGTCTAAGAGTGGGAAAGCAACTGGCACTGATTTAGTTTCCCCTTATTTCCACAGTTTGGGAACTCCAAAATCAGAAAAATATCTTCCCCAAAACTCTGACTAAGCGATCACTGAGCTGCCCTTCCACAGACCCACAGTCAATAGTGGACTCTGCTCCAGAGCAGATGGGGGAACAGCAAACAGTACAGGTGTCCTTTTGCAAGTCTAAGATCTGGATGTTGACTGGAATAGATCTGCACACAGAACTTCCCAAGGTGAGGGAAGGCTCAAGCACTCATTAGAGACATAAAATTTCCAACATCCTGGAAAGCACTGTGAAGAGACAAACCTTGTCCTAACCACATAAAATCCTGCAAGGTCTCTCCCCCAGGCCTCACCTTCACTGCTCAGGGAAGCTGGGGTCTTTGCTTTGTGGCCATCCCAGAAGTAGCGCAGGGCAGCGATGAGCCGGTGCAGGAAGCACACCATGTACTCTGGTGGGCACAACACAGCCAAGTTCTAGGGCAAGAATGAGAGTCCAGCATCAGGGCAGGTGTGAAAGTGCATCTTGGGCCAAAGGGCTACATGGAGCAGGCAGAAACTTTTGTGTTCTCAGCCTTGCTAGCATCTCTAGCTTACAGCTCTGGCAGAGAGCCCAGACCTGATGATGGGCAGCCGTTTCCCCCTCCCGGAAGTCCTGGGACACCTCTGTCACTGGTCTGACAGAGAATGAGGGATAACACACACTCCATCATGAAAGATTGGGCTGATGATGAACACAGGGATGCAGGAAAAGAAAGGGTTTCCTACACAGCAGATGCTTGCCTCCCAAAGCCTCAGGCCAACAGCCTGACCCAGGGCCAGAGGAACAATCCTCACCCAGGCAGTGAGGAGGATGCCAAAGCCAGCAGTCTCACTGTGGCAGAGCACTCCACAGCCACACTTCCTGAGGGGCTATAGGAGGGTATTCAGCTTCCACCTAAGACTTCCCAAGGACCACATTCCTATAAATCACTGCACAGGCCTTATCTAACTTGCCTGGTTTCTAGCCTCAGATCTCCCCCTCCTCATTCCCTGTCATATCTAGACCTCAGTGGATCAACTGCTGGAAGCAGCCTGACCAGAAGGGCAGAGTTCCCAGCCTGAAGGTGCAGAAAGCCCTCAGGGTCAGACTCGCAGGAAGGCTGGCCCTCTGACTTACCCCTCTGTTGCTAGCATTTTCCTGAAGAAACTTCCGGAATTTGTTTAGGAAGATGTATCTGGAGGCTTCCCCCTGGCAGAAGAAAAACCAGGTGGTAAATCTAGGATTTACAATGCACACCACATGAAGATATTGTTACAAAAGACCCATAGAGTGCTTACCCCTCCTCTGTCCTTGTTGTTCAGCAGCAACTTCAGAATCTGAACCTGGAGACCTTCCACCACTAAAAGAGGGACACACATCTGCCATCAGAAAAGCAGCACTGGAGAGCAACTACCCCTCTTAACCCCGACTGCAGTACCCTGTCCCTGGAGAAATGCTCCCTCCTCAGCACAGGGGACCCACGAAGAACCAGTGACAGCAGAGAGTTAATCCCACCACTGTGAATGTTCTCCTCCACCACCTAGCAACAAATTCATCCATAGCTAAAAAACAATGCATAGGTTTGCTCCTGCCCAATCATGGGGGGCTGCAGGTCTGTGCAGTGGGGTCCCAGCACTTCTAATATGCCATCAGAACAGAGCATGGCTGGCCCCCATCTCTGCACCACAGCCTGTCCTCGCAGGAACACAGCTGTACTTCACATAGTGAATGGGATTTAGAAACAGCTCCTGGCTGCACAAAAGGCGTGGAATCTTGGCAACTTCCTTCCTTCCCCACAAACCTTCAATGCGTTTCTTGAGCCGCTGGCAGCCTCTTTCATACGCCCGACGCCTCAATCTCTCCTCAGCACTCTCCTCCTTCACCTCCTTACTCTCCTTGCCCTGGATGGGAGACAGACACTGATTAGTAGGAGAGTACTGCAAAGGGAAAATGTGCCAGAAATTCCCTTAAACAATGCGAAACGGAGAGCAGAAACTCCCTGAAACAATGTGCCAGTGTGTGACTGCAGCTGGTAGCACACCTAAACAGGTCTCCTCCAGCCTTGTAATGAGTAATGGCAGATCTTTTGAGGACACCCCAGTCAATTCCCTAAATTTTGAGTTTCCCTTCCAAATCCGTTGCCACAGAAAACTGTCCCCCCTCCCCTGTCTGAGCATCACACCTCAAACATACTCTCTAAGGGGACAAAAAAGATGACAGAGGAATGGAAAAGCTCTAGCTCTCAAACTGTAGGACCCACCAGTGCTAACACAGCTGGAAATAGGGGCCATCCAACTTCCTCAGCCAGAAAAAGATGCAAATGGCAGGCAACAATATTTCCTCAGTCTCCTCGGTGGAAGTGCCTGTACTCACCTCCTTGGTGAAGCGGTTTGGCCACCACGTGGTGGGAATGAGCTCCTGCAAACCTGCCTCCTCCACTCGCAGAGGGCTCTTGATGTAGAAGAACACAACGGAGCGGAGCACGTCAAAGCTGTGCTGGAGTTAAAGCAAGCACAGAAGCTGCAATGGGAAAAGGGACAGGGCAAGACTCCAGAGCTGTAGTGAGAGACTCCTTTCCAAACTACCACCGCAAGATCCAGAGGCCTCTGGAGAAGCCCCACACAGCTGTCACAGCAGCTGCCCAAATGCTACCACAGAGCTGGACTGCTCTGAAAATGGTTTTGCTCTAGGGATATTAGAGGTCAGTCAGGTAGAAATGAGCTCCTGTGTGTTAGTAGGATGTGAACTATACAACACTGCTCCCTCCCCTCAAAGCATTTGTAGGAAATGGTGTCAGGCAGAAGAGACCTGAGAAATGACCTCTCAAGACAGGGTGGCTTCTGCCTCCCTGGACCTACAGGTCCTTGAAGTGTCCTCGGCTGCATTATTGAGGGAAGGGAAAACTGAGACAGGAGGAGACACAAAGGATACAGAACATTGCTGAGTAGGTATTTCCTAGATTTCTCATGCTTCAAGACTGCAATGGTGAGCCGGAGGTAGTGGATCTAGGAAAACAGGAGAAGCAAAAGTGACTCCATCTGCAGAACATACAACTCTCCAATAGCTATAGTGTGACGAAACTGCCATCTTTGGATCAAACAACTACAGAATCCAAAACATCATGTACCTTTGAACAAGGGGACATAACAGAAGCTGGCTAGTCACAGATTCCTGGGGATTCAGAAGTGCAAACTCACTTGTAATCCCAGGTCTGGGATGATTGGGGAGAACCTGTAAGCCCGCAGCAGGGACATCAGTAGCTGCTTGAGGCACTCATGCACTTCATACTCCTGAGAAAATAAGAAACACATTAAAGAAAAACAGCAACGAGTCAGGAGCAGCTATAGCTCGCAGAGTGAGATCTTGGAAGGAAGCATTCATTTCTGAACTGAAAAAGAAGGTGCTCTGAACCCACAGTGTCCCTCTGACTCCACAGGAGAGAGTCCATGCAGAAGTTGGTGCCAGTGCTTTGCTACAGGAAAACAAGCTTCTGCAGAAAGTCCAACCCAAAAATTACCTACAAAAAGCCAAATCCCAGGCCCTATTTGTTGGGCAGTCACCAGTCCTCTTATTCCCTGACTCTACCCAAGACCAACCCAGAAGAGAAAGAAGTAAGTCTTGGGTAAATGTGATGAGAGAAGAGTTGTCTGTTTGAACTCAACTCATAGCCAACCAGCAGGATGAGAGCCAACTCTTCCACAAACACAGCAGTCCTACCAGAGGGTCCAGTTTCACTGCTAAGATGGTGGGCCTGAAGGAGCCATGACATTTTTCTATTAAACTTCTCATGGCAGCTGGCTGGGCCAGTGCCCACATCTGTTAACTGTTACCCAAAGGGCAGATGTGCTGTCTCCACGCAGATCTAAGCAGTGACTGGCTCTGTGTAACCCAAGCACTCCAGCAGCAGCAGCTCCCCAGCTGCCTCAAACATGTGTCCCAGAAAGGAGTAAGCTCATCCAGCATGGATAGGAAGGGAAGTTGGACGAGGCTTTTCCCCAGCAGTGCTGGAGATGGTGAGGATGCACTGCACACTCTGATTGATCTCTTCAGCACATGGCAGCACTTAAGACCTCCACAGTCAAGTACACATTAATAACAATAAGAAGACTATTGTTATTGAGAAATTTGATGTTTCCAGAAACAGGAAGTTATTCACCATCATCAGTTCCTTTAGCAGTAGGAGAAGCTTAGAAATGCCTGGTTAACTCATTGCCAGTGTCTGCAATCAACCCTCAGTGCCTGGGTATGCAGCAGCAGCCAGATGAGCTAATTGAGAGGGTGGTCTAACACAAAGAAAAAAGAAGAGAAAGATACTGAACACTAACAGCATTTTGTAGGGAAGGCTCCTGTCCTCAGCACCTCTCAGGGTCTCCCTGGGATTCTTAGGGAGGATCTAGCACCCTAGCAACTCACCTCCATAAGAAGCCACATGAGATCCAGCAGCTGCTGAATAAGGGGATGGGCCTCCACTGCCCCTCCTCGCTCAAGGATGCTCAACAGGAAAGTCATGAGCACATCTTCCACCAGGTACACCTTACACTGCAGACAGAGAGGCAAGTCAACATTCCTCCATGGCACAGTCACTTCCCAGCAAAAGCTGGGGATTACTTTGCCTTGCAAGAGCAATAACGAGCATTAAAGAACCTGGCAATGGGCAGGCAAAACTTACCATAAGAGGGGAGAAATAATTGAAGATGTGAGCTAATGTAATCAACACTGTGGGTTCTCCCTGCAGCTGCCACATGGATGTGTCTTTCTCCACCAGCTTCCCCTCCTGCAATGACAAACCCAGAAAAACACATGGCTTAGATCCAGCCCAATCCACCTGTACACCAACAACTGAATGAACCACATGCTTGGTTCTGTTGCTGTCCCATGCCTGTCTCCAGCTGCACCAAAAACCTTGAACATTCAGAATGCCAAAGAAGCCAGGCCTATTCCTCTGGAAAGCTGTAGTGCAATCCAGATGTCACTATCAACCACATGCAGGCACTTTGACAATGTTCTTCTAAAAAAAGGTTCAAGTTTACATGATAATTTGTAAATGGGAACACCTACAGAGGAGGACAACTAGCAAAGCAGACCTTCATTCAAGCCAAGACCATAGCATATGGCATCCCCTATGCTTTGGGCATAAACAGATCATCCCTCATCCCAGTGGAAAACAGTGTTTCCAGCAAACAGTGCCACAGCCAAAACAACTCTCAAGGCAGATCTGCCAGAATTTCATCACATTACTGAACGGGACATCAGTAAAAGCTTACGTTATGAACAAACTGATTTCAAGGGTGCAAAATCAAATGCAGCGGTTGTGACCCTGACAAACATCACTTCTTGAATACTGGCAATGAAATTTCATAGGACTGAGAATAACAAAGCCCAGTATGGCTTAAATTAAGTCCTGGAACTATCAGGAAGCTCATTTTGCAAGACAGAGAGCTCCAGGGACATGCATGCCCCATGCATGCATTTAGACTCTCAGGGGCATGGAAACATCTGAGCTGGCAGCATGTGCCAGGGAGAGCAGAACCACATTTCCCAGCATGGTGCCCCTCAGATCCACCCAGTGATGCCAGCCTACCGTCACATCTATTCCAATATGGATCACATTCTTCAAGTAGCCCAACAGCTTCCGAGCCTTCACCAGGTCTGCCACAGGAGGATCTTGCAAGGGCCGGTAACCTTCCACTGGATAAGTAGGGAAGTGTCAAGGGAAAATGCAATCTGATCCTTTTGGGACTTCTTTTGTCTGTGCAAGGAAAAGATTCTGTCTGCTTTACTTTGTACCCCGTCCCATAGTGCCTTCTATATGGATGATAAGCCACAAGCTCTTATCTCCACCTCCTCAATACTGCAAGCAGAAAGTATTTCACTTCTGCTTGGTGTGAAATACTTTTTTCATCAGAAAGACCAGCTGGAGCTCCCACTACAGCCATCAACAGGCACAGCCAGGACTGCTCTGACAGGAGCTCCAGGCTTCAGCATTCACACAGCAACAGGCAACACTAATACCATGTCAGAAGTCCCATATGGCTGGGAGGTAAAAGAGACGAGTGACCAAAAGGCTCAGCAGCACAGCAGCATTAGGGTTTCCAAAACTGCAGAGTGAGAATTTTTGCAGGATCTGAGTGTCTGGAAGCAGGCAGCCCCCAGTTGTAGCAGCAGCTGCTGACTCAGAGCTGAAAGCAATTCTCATTTTAGAAACTTGTGTTTGTGTCCTGGAGTTCTGCTTCAGCTAAGGAGGTATTTGGTTCTTCTCTCCCTGACTCAGCTCTGCACACAAGTGCTGACAGCAGAAAGTGAACTGCAGTCAGGTGTGTATATTCTACAGCCCCAAAGATGGTCTCAGGACAGGCTCTTCTCCCTTCCCTTCCCTTCCCTCCTCTCCCCACACCTAAAGGATATCGGAGTGGACGGCTTCCGAAGTTAAAAGCAACAGATTCTTTGAAGGAGAGGCTGATGGCAGGGAAATAAGCCATTCCAGCACCCCTCGTGATGTTATCAAAGGCAGTTCCCAGAGATATGCCATTCCTGAAAGAAGGAAAACCCACAAGGTTTTAGTCACAGCAGGAGGGGGCTGAGGTCAGCTGGGCAACACAGATATCAACTTGCCAACATGGACACACCAGTCAGTCATGCCTCCTGTCACTCTTAACCTGGCACACATGCAAATGTCACAGCTCTGCTGAGTGACAGCCACGAGAAACACAGGGTCACTCCCATTTTCATATGAGCATGGGAAGGCACTGGAGTCTATATAACATGCAGAGCCCACTCAGCTTCAAGGGCAACCCAAATCTGTGAGACACCTAAAGCAGCAGGACATTTTAAAGCATACAATTTTTTGGCCTCATCTATTTGATGTTGGTGGCAATCAAGGATAATGCTTTCAATCTACTCCTTCATAAAAGATGACACAGACCATCTAACAGTTCTTAATTGTAACTGACTTGTTGCAGGCCAGGGCCAGAGAACAATTCTCATTGTGCATGGGAGCTGGAAACTGGAGATTTATCAACCTTTTCACAGCTTCTTGTGAATTTAGGACAGGCAAGGTCTTCACTGACTACAAAAGCAATCAGTTAAAGCCAAGTGTAGCATTAAGCATCACAAGAGATGTCCTTCCCTCTAAAATCCTGGCAAACTTTACAAAGACTTTGTAGCTTGAACATCTTCCTGCCAAATGTTTTCAACTGAACTGAACCGAGACCCAACAATCCATTCAGATGGTTTCTGAACACAAGGCAGAAAAACAGAGGCCAGAACTACCAAGGAGCATAAAGGTGAGAGAGCAGAAATAGGGCTCAGCAACCTGCTGAGGAGTGAGGAAACCTTTCTGTTACATACAGACATACAGACACAAAGAAAGCAGGGAACGGGGCAAAGATACTTACAAGCAGAAAGCAATGGTGCCCTCATCAAGGTCTATCAGACAGCTGACGATGTCTCCTGCTGCCCAGGACTGCAGGAAAGGGAGAGAAGAGGTTAAACATTTATTTCCAGGGTGTTCCCACATCACAAGAAAGACTGCAACCCAACCAATCCCCTGTGATTCAGGGTTAAAGAAGAGAGAGCTCCTTCTCCTAGCAGCTCACATAATTTTCAGGCACTTCTGGAAGCTGCACATGAAGCCTGATTGAGATCTTTTTCCCCTCTGGCAGTAGGAATGTATATTTATCCAAACAATGCACCATGCTCTGATGTGCTACAGAGAACCAGAGCCTTCCAGGGACCAACAGCAGCACTACACTGGGAATCAGTCTGCTGGGGCTGCTAAACAAAGCACTGAGACAGCACGTCCAGCACCCCTAAAGTACAGACAAGTGCTGGCACACAGACTAGCAGGGAGCAAGGCCTGAGGGCACTTCACAAGGCCCAGCAGAATCCAGTGAGCAGAAGGAGTCACCTGCTTTCTGCTCCTTCCTCTCCATCCCATTCCTGGGGGACAGCTACTCACTTTGCCATAGTTTGTAGTAGTCACGTTCCACTTGCGCACCCTGTTTCCATCATAGGCATACGAATCTGGCGTGTCCCCAACGCCTTCCTGCACCAAAGCATGAAAGAGGAGACTCAGACCAGACTAGGCATAGAGGATTCCTCTCATTGCAAGAGAACCTTTAAGGGGGAGGCCAGTAGACAGGGAGAACAGCTGACAGCACACATGCTCTGCTTGGGAAAAATCCTCACTCTAGGAATGAATCCAGTGGCCTGTGATCTTTGGTTCAGAGAAATGCACCACTCCCTACTTATTTTTGGGTCAGAAGAAGAGTACTGGCATCTGACACTTCTTACTTCTATCAAAGCAGCCCCCCGGGATGCCCATCACTTCCCCTCTCACATACTGCAGAGTGACAAGTTAGTGAAATTCTGCAGCTGACATCCCTTTCCAGCACCAAACATCCCACCCAGATGAAACAACATCTCACCCTCTCCTGGGCAAAAAAGCCCTGTGGCACCAGCTGCTGAGGCCCATCCCAAGGGACAGGCTGCCAGCACTGCAGACACACACACACTTTTTGGGGAAGATACCAGCTGAAAGTCAATATGCAGCAGTTCTGCAGTTCTAACGTGCAGCAAGAGCACATCAATATACCCAGTACAGGCTTTCTCACTGAGCACCATCCTGTGGACACAGACCAGAGAGTCTTGTAAAGGCTCCTAAAATAGCAGGCCTGGCATTTAGTGTGTGTGTATGGCATTTCTGGTGTGAATGCCAGCAGTGCACAGCACCAATGCAATGCTCTACACTGACCAAAAAAAGCAGTGGAGGAGCATCCCCTAGAGTAGCTATACTACCTCCTGATTAAATCTGCAGTTGAGAGTACACCAGCCAATCTGCATGAGTCCCTGGGAGGAGATGAGCACCTCATAAATCCATTTCCCTGAAAGAAAAAGAGAAAGAGAAGTCACACAGTGAATTCTTATTCCCTGGCTTGTTATTAGAGAAGCTGAACCTGACACTGCTCCCACAGAAATATATGTGGCACGCAAAGAAGGTTCAGGACATCCCCAGGATTCCCCTCCCACCCCTTTACTCTGGCATCACACCATCCTCCATCCTTCTCATTCCCTGGAAAAGTTCAGTGAATGAACTGGGGAAGAGGATGCTCAAGATCTGGAACATATTCAAGATTTCCTGAGCTCTCCAGTTATCTAACTCCCCATATACTCCTCCTAGGGTCTTTTCTTAAAGCAGCACTGGTTTATCTCCTTACCTTTATACACACATGTTGTGGCCCTAATGGACCCAAAGTTACTGTGGCCAATCACCTGGATCAACAAACAGAAGATATTCTAATGTCAGGCAAAAAGAGAGGCTTGTTCAGTCCTTCCCATTCCCTCTGTCCTAGCATTCAAAACCAAATCAAGATGGAGACCTATTCACAAGGACAGTACAGGAACAAGAAGGGACATCTTCCCCACCCCAGCAGCTGTACTTGGAGCCAACTGGCCCCAGGGAATCATTCAGGTCCCTCCCACAGCTCATCTGTACGTCATAAACCCCAGCGAAGCACCCAGCATGGCAGCAGTACAAGGACAACATGCTGACAGACAGGTTCCCAGTGAATTGGCATGGAAGTGTATATAAAAGTGATTATGTTACGGGAAAGATATATCAATGCTGGACAAGTTAGAACAAAACTATAGATTCAAGGTGTCCAGACCAAAGGCCAGGATTGACAGGTAACATGCTGCCTAGAAACTGAACCGTGTTAAATCCTGACTCTTGCTATCTTGGAACAGACCATGAAGAGGAAATGAAAGTAGGAACCAGGAATTCACAGACAAGCCAGTCCAATCCATTCTGTGGGTCAATTCTAGGTACAGCCAAAGTAATCTACAGAGATGGTTAAAGGGAAAGAGGAGACCAGGGCAGCCTGATTTGTTAGAGGCTAAAATGCAGGCATAGATTCAGGAGGGAATCAGCTCAAGAGCAGGGGATGTGCTTGCTCAATGAAGGGGTGAAAGAAATGCAGAAATTACTGAAGCAGGAAAGAGTTAAATTCCAGTGGATTCTTTCAGCTGACTTTTTGCACAGGGAACATCAGCTAAGGAGCAAGCAGGTAATTAGTGGAAACAAAGGAGAAAGGAAAACCTCAGCTTTAGCCTGTTTCTAGCCTTTTAAGAAAACCAGAAGGAAGGAAGGAAGAGGCAGTCTGCTGGAGGGAGGGACAGGAAAGCTGCCTGCTAAGCCAAGTGAGCCCCTGGGCCAGGGTAATCCTTTCACTTCCTCACAGCCCCACTCAGACCTTGCTGAGACTTAGTGGTACTGTAAGACTTTTCCCAGGAGAGCACATTTCCTCCAGGATCCTGCAGCTTTTAGGGCAGACTCCATTTACACATGCTACAGAGCCACTGACAGGGATCTACTATAAAGAACAAGCCAAGAAGCCCCAAGTCCTTTTAGTCCCACAAAACCATTTTCTGCTGTGTCCAGCAACACACTCACCCCAAGTAAGTCATCATCGACCAGCAGGAGCCCCTCAAAGCCGCTCGTGTGGTCCAACACCACAGTGGAGGGACCGAGCCGGCCCTCTGCCACCTGATCTGAAACAAGAGTTGCAGAAAACCTGTTGGGGAGAGTTGTGCAGGATTTAACAGTTCACCTGCTGGGTACTTCCACAGCCAGACTGTGACAGCACCTGGATTCTGTTACAGGGGAGGAAGACTAGGATAGTGTTGCCTATGTTAGACCCTGAGAAACTAAGAAAAGGAGAGAGATTTAAAAGAAAGACTTCACAGTGACTCAGATATGCAGCATTCAGGACACATTAAAACTTCCACATCACCTGAAAATTTTACTTTGACAAAATTCAAAGGCTAAACTCTGTGCCAAATGTTTGGCCAACATGTCACACTTTGACTGCAGCCAGCAAGAAAAATTTGCCTTTCTAGGAGGTGAGCAAGGTTGTATCTTGCTACATCCTGATTCATTCACAGAAACGATGCTAGTAAGAACACAGGCTACAGCTTGAGGCCCAAAGTGAATACCTGCAGTGGAGACCAGCATGTAATAATTGTCAACAAGCCTCTGCATCTCCCACTGACGATAGCATTGCACACTCCTGGTCAAAGCAACAGCTCTGCATATCATTATCAGTAAAATACCCCCAAAGCTGCTTTTCCAGACATTTTAGCCTGGAAATCTGCCTCATCTGCAAACAAACCTACTGCAAGACTGGCTGATGAGCCCCTCACAGGCAGGATTTAAAGGCACAATAAATTAGAGCACAGGGAGGCAGAACAGAGCTCACTCAGGGAAATGCCTTTCGTGATACAATTTATCCTTCCCAATTAAGCAGCACAAGCAAGAAGCACAAATTGGACAGGCAGTATCTCCTACCTCTGCTCTCTTCAGAGCCATTCTCCTCTGCCAGCAATCGCTCTAGGTGCTCCTGCAGGTTCTGGAACGTCAGGTGCTTCCTAGGGAATAAACACACAGGAGCTCTTACAGAAAACTTTGTCTCCAATATTTCAAGAGTTGTAGCCCAGACACATGTCCTGTGCTGAGACATGAACCATGAAGTTCTGTCCATCTGTTTCATGTCATGAATCTAAGGAATTTGTTGCTCATTGTGTTGGGACAATGAATGAAGGAAGGACCAAACACAGCACAAACAAGCCAAGCAGTTAACAAAGAATCTTACAGTCTTCAGTTCAATCAGGAGTGTTTTGTGGCAGTAAGAAAACTGTGGTACAAGGAAACAAGAAACCAGCTGTACAACCAATAACTATGGACATGACTTTGCTGCAGTCAGCATCATACAAACATGGCCTAAGTCAGGATTCGTTTTTCCCCAAAGTATTTTGCAATACAAAGGAAGAGAGAGGACCACAGCAGAAGCTGTAGCAGTTCAGACAAAGGTCAGGCTAGTCCAGCATCCTCTCTCTGTGAAAACAGCTAAAACAATTTTTTTTTCATACTGAAAATTCTCTCATGCATCCCCTTTGGGCCACTGTTCTAGAGAACTTACTGCCCTTCCTTGGTTCACTCCTTTCAAGGATAGTTTACTTAGCTGATCCTTGCACAAGAGCCTCCTTTTACTGTGAGAACCACTAGTTGTTCCTATCCCTGCTTCCCATTTCCAAAGCCATCTGGGAAACAAGTTCTCACTTCTCCAGGACTAGAGTTTTCCCTAAGACTGGTGAGAGACATTGTGATAGCCTGAAGGATGTGAAGATGCACAGAAGTGAAATCAAATAATCCGTTTTGGTTGGCATGAGAAGGATGGCTTCAGCAAAGCTGCTTAATCAGCACTGGCATGGAGGAGGAGCTGTAGAAGGAGAGTGGAAGATCACGAGACAGGCAGAGAGATGTCTGCAGTGAGCTCCTCTATAAAGAATTCAGGCCTCTGAAGGCAAGATATCATACCATAAAAGTTGCTCTCATATGGCAAATGTTATTTCCAAGATCTCTTTGATTGTTACTAGGCTTTCTACCAAGCAGTCACATCCAGGGAAAAAGGGTGGAAGGCAGCAAAAGAGAGAGAGAGACCAGTCCAACAAACTATCAGTTCTGTGCATTCAAGTCATTAATCAGCAGACAAAGAAATCAGAAATATTGAAAACCAAAATGCTCAGGCAGATGGAGTGTTCCAAGCCTTTCTGGCAGGAGAGCTTGTGGTAAAGTAACATGACCCACTTTGTCTCCCCCGCACCATCACCCCTGCTCACCAAGAGCCAGAGGGCCAAGAACTATTTATAGCAGCTCCGAGCTCACATTGGAGCTGGCAGTCCTAAGTATAGCCCGTGGAATGTGACCCTAGCCATGCTGCAGCACTGCCAACCAGCAGGAGCCACAGGCCTGCCTCACTCTGCCACATGCCTACCTGCCCTGAACCTGTCTGACTTGCCTCTGGCAAAAGAGATGCAAGAGGAATTCTTCTCATCCAGCATTACAAGTTTCTGGGATAAAAGCTGAAGGAGAACTGAAAATAAATAGGAAAAAAGCAGTCACTAAACAGGAATTTTGTGTTTCTCTTCTTTAGGTGACTCCTAATAAAAGTACCAGCAGTTCCACAGCCTGAAAAATGCCTGGTATTGCAAGGATCAGTAAAAGTCTTGCCTTTAGGTTACAAGGCACTAACAACCTATTTTTAGTTCCTGAACCTGAAACCTGTGCATTTTGCACTTCCTTACAAGCAAAGGGGGAACAGGAACAATCAGGTGAATGCCTACTTATTTCAAAAATATTGCCTAGTGAGGTGGTATATGGGATTTTTCATGCAAAAAAGAATCCTTCCTCGCAAGCCCTGCAGTTTGAAAAAGCCATTAAAAGAGCAGACCTCAGAGTTTCTGTAACATGCAGCTGCTGTGTTGTTAACAAAGATCACTGTGTGGCACTAGAAGATCTTTCCTTTCAGGCAGCGCTGTTTATCTGGAGGTGGCATCGCTTGCCACCTGGGCAGTGAGAAGTCTGATACCTGTAAGCAGCTGCAGGCTGGTTCCCATCAGCACTGGTAAAGACTCGATGCAGATAATCATTCAGCAGCCTGCTGTTCACGATCCCTTGGGAAAAACAGAAAGGAAATAAGCTTAGAGAGTCCGGGATAAACACAAACATGAATTTCACGTACAAGCAAGAAACTGGTAACTACGGGTAAATTATGTTCATGTTTGCTGATCAACACAATGGAAAATGCAGCTTCAAGCAGTCATTCATCACCTTACTGTCCTCACTAGCAGAACCAGAGTCCAGCATTATTGGGTGCATCTCCCCAAAAAGACTCTTTCCAATTTGAGCTGCTCTGCCATAGCAACTGGGAGCCTATAAATTGCTCCACACAGGTGGAAGTACATCCTCAGGAATCCTGCCGTGCTACTTCCTGATAAAGTAACTCCAAAAGCTGAAAGTAGGAATCCAATTTCATAAAAAAAAAAAAAAAATCTTAACACTACTGCAATTCCTGATGTCCTATTCATATTCAGGATGTCTCTTAACTGCATAAAAGATGCTGAGATGGAAAGGCTGCAGGAACAGTTCACCTCGTGTAACCCAGAACCCTCTTTAATGATGTGCCCCTCACCTTCACTAAACAACCCTTAGTGTCACACTGATGCAGCATTCCTTGTTTCTGAGTGCAACAGTGCCCTCAAATGCCAGATTTGTGGTCTCATAAGCACACTTGTGCTGGATTGGTGACACCAAGAAAAAAAACAGGCTGCCTGGCAGGTAGCAGAATTTCCCAGAAAAGGATTCATTTGAGAATTTAACAAGCTGTTCATCCTGGGAGGGGAACTCCCTCAATCAGATGAGCCTCAAATCAGATGGCAGGCAGGCAACAAAACATTCTCCAGCCTTATGAGGCAGGGCTGTGTGCTGAAGAAAAGGCTCTGTGATCCGAGTTTCTGGAGTCATTAGTACTGCAGGAATGTCCCATCCAAAATCTCATCTCACTTTGAGGATTTACTCAGTTTCAGCCCCCCTACATCTCACACTACCAACTGCAACTGCAACTGGAAGGCAGCTGATCTCAAGCAAGGCAAGGGATGCTCCCTGGATCTACAGTGCTCCTTGTTTCCACAAGGCATGTACAGGCCCCTACCTGTGACCTTGGACTTCTCTGGCTCAGTGCTCAGCCTGTAATTCTTCCTTGAGAAAGCAGTCCCAGCACCTCTCGACGTCATTCTTCACAGGCACCACTTCCAGAGCAGACATAAGATGGGCAGACGCCTAGAACAAAACCTTCTGGGGAGGATGCTGCCTTTAGACTTCTCCCTTTCTTGGAGGGTGGCTTACCTGAATTAAACAACAGGGAAAAGCAAAAAAATAGCTACAGTCCTCACATGTCCTAATGACATTACACAGGAGCCCCAAACCAACTAACTGCCGACCCTGCTCTCAGTCCCACTGTTCAACAGCTCAAAACCTTCCCAAAGTAGATGAACCATTAAGCCACACTCTACACAGCCACACAAACTCCACTCCAAAGAAAGGCACAGGCACAACCAAGCCAGAAACACAGGCAACCTTCACACCAATCCTGGGCCAGAAGCACTGAGGCAGCACAGGGCCACAGCCACCACCACTGCCAAGCACTGCTGAAACCGGGAACTGCGCCACACTGCTGCTCATGTCGTGACAAACACCTCTGCCTTTCTCTCCCACTCTGTATTCTTTAGGACAGCAACATGCGCCTGGGGAATCTTCTGCTTAGCAGGTGTTTAGAGTATTCCACTACCCAAAACAAAGAGAGAGGAAAAAGGAATGAGACAAATGCAGATGGACTGGACTACAATAGAATATCACTGACTACAAAGTGAAAGACCCAGCTGTCAGAGTGACAGGGACAAAAGCAGACACAGGTAATATACAGTAGTGTTTACAAGTGAAAATCTACCATGGGATACAGATTCAGGAACCTTCCTGGTATCACTAGAATGCTATTATAGCTGACATGCGCCAGGACAAAAAGAATACATTCGTGTGGCTAGTTCCATCCAGCTTCCAAATGTTAGGTTATACCCCTCTCCTGCTTCCAACTGCCCCAATAGCCAACCCTCACTGGAAGACTCTCCCTGGATATCCATCTGTCAAAGCACTTTATGACACACAGAGCAACAGGAAGATGCAACAGGAACAAAAGCTGCAGGAATGAAATGCTTGTTGGCAATCTCATGCAGAGTAGAAACTAAGGTAAACCCAAGAAAAGTTAGTGACTCCAGAAAAGAAGTGCCAAGTGACACAAATGCCACAGCAACTCCAAATCACATGAGCTTCAGCTAGACTTGGGAAAGGGTTTCCTAAAACCCCTTTCCTTAGGACCACCCCAGGATTCAACAGTGAAGCAACACTGCCTGGCCTCCCTCCTGCAGCACTGCTGAGCAAAATACAGGGAACAAAGCAAAAACCAGCCTGGATCAAAGGCCCTGAATGATGCGTCAGGAACACAAAACAAGAGATAAAACAATAAAGAGAAACTCATCGTTTACTACCAAAGCAGAGTAGACAGCACAATGTGTACTATTCTAAAAGTACTCCACACATGACATGATTTCACCTCTGTCAGAACAAGTTAAAAACACCCGAGGGCAGTCAGGAGTGCCCATGGCTCTCCTAAAAGGCAGCCACTCTGATAACAGACAGCCTGAATGCCCAAGGCAGAGCATGCAGCACTGCCACACTGGCACCGTATGAGATGCAGTCCTGGCACTGCTGCAGTGCCAGGGTGTTTGCTCAGCTGCAGCAGATGTTGCTTTCAACAGGTCTGAGAAAGGGCAGAGCAGGAGGACACACATCTGCCCCACGTGCGATTCACAGAAGATGCCCTGCTCTGAGCCTGGCCCCGGGCCGAACTCCCTTCTCTTGGCAAAAGCAAGCAGCTTCCAGCAGCAGGGCAGAACACACAAGTCAGGAGTAGCCAGAGCTGAAGTGGAGGGAGGCGAGGAGGCCGAGAAGCCAGGCCGGCCAACACAACTTTGTCTGGCAGCTGCATGTGCTCAGCCAAGCCCCGAGCCTCGCAGCAGGCAAAGGCAAAGAGCACAGCCCGACACGGATCACGGAACTGCCCTGCCTCCATCCCGGGCACGGGTCCCCGTGGCACCCCTGCCTGCCGGCACCCCCAGCCCACAGCCACCGGGCAGCGCTGCCGTGCTCACACCCAGGAACCGGCCCCAAAGCCGGACTCACCCCGCAGCCCAGCGGCGCCCCACAACCCGGAGACAGCCCCTAAAGCGGGCGGCCCTCCCTGCAGCCACAGACACCCCCAAACCCGGAAGGACCCTCCATGCCTACAAACACCCCATAGCCGAGAACCCCCTACACCTGCCTACAACCCGTGAGGCGCGGCAGCCACCCCCCGATCGGGCGCCTCCCGCACAGCCGGACGACACTCCCCGAGCTGGCCGTGCCCCGAACGGCCTCCGGGGCAGCCCCCGCGCTACCGGGACCNGCCGCTACGGCGACCCGCGAGGGCCATGGCGGGCGAGCGGGACGCGTTGCCGGGAGACGGGCGAGACTCTCTCCGCGCTCGGGCAGGGCCGGGCCGCGGTGCCTTGCCCCGGGGAAGGACAGGCGGCAGAGACCCCCCCCGGTGCTTGTGTGAACTTCTCTCGAGGAAATCGAGCAGGGTCGGGGCCGCCGAGACGCAAAGCTCTCGGCCATGGAGGTGGGCAAGCGGCCAAGGCCAGCCCGCACAAGAGAGGCCAGGGCAGGTGCTGCCGACCCCCAGGAGACAACGACCCTCTGGGCCAGACCCCGCACGCTGCCCTTAGAGAGAGAGGATGAGGAGGAGGAGGAGGAAGCCGACACATGAGCGTGGAGCCTCTCAGTGCACTTTATTGTGCCTGTGGAGTGGGATCAGGGCCAGCACTGAGGGACGGTCTGCAGCAGGTCCTGTGGCGGTGTCCAGGCTGGCTGTGGGGATTCTGGGTCCAGCATTGCAAGTGGGTGCAGTCTTGGATCCACATGGGCCCAGGGAGCATGGACTGGAGCATCTGACACTTTCAAGATAGAAACATAGAGTCACAGAATGATTTGGGCTGTAATGAACCTGAAAAATAATTCCACCTCCCTGCCATGGGCAGGGACACCTCCCACAAAAACAGGTTGTTCCAAACCCCATCCAGTCTGCCCTTGAACACTTCCAGGGATGGAGCAGCCACAGCTTCTCTGGGCAACTTGTGCCAGGGCCTCCCCACCCCCAGAGCTCACTGGCACCCAACCCCAGCAGCCCCAGCACCACCAAGCAGCTACCATCAGAGTCCTCTTGTGTCTCCCCAGATCCAGAAAATGTCAGACACTCCTGGATTCAAGACTGCTCCAGCCTGCAGCGTTGAGCCCAGAATCCCCACAGGCAGCCCAGAGGCCACTGCAGGACCTGCCATGCACTGTCCTCCAGTGCTGGCCCTGACCCCACTTCACCAGCACAATAAAGTGCACTGGGAGGCTCTCTCAGGCCTGGCAAAAGTATCTGGCCACAGGACCATTACACTGGGCCACTGGGAACAAAATGCTCTATGTCCTGAAGTTAACCTTGTGCGGCTTCTCCTTGCTATGTAAACTCAGGCCTCTTACAGCAGACTCATTGAAATGAAAAGGTTTCTGCCTGAGAAACAATAACTTTGCCATCTTTCGCTCTCCTAAGGTATGGGGAAATCACAACACCACACAATTCAGTCATTCTTTCCATCTTAACACCAGACCCTAGGGCACAGTGGAGCTGTAGACTCGCTGAACAATTCACTTCTGGAAAGCAACAGAATTTCCCCACTTCTTTCTCCACTCCACACAAACTTGTGTGCAAATATGACAACAATCTACTTGATACGGTTCTTGAGCTCACATACAACCTTCAGGTCAGGTATGGAAAACAATCCACAATTCACATATGCATTTGGTTATAGCATTGGCAGAGCTCAAGAAATAGCCTCTTCCTAGAAACCGCCTTGGGAAAGCTCTTGAACTTGGCAGATCTTCCTCCTAGTCACAAGTCTGGACCTACCCAAGACTTTGGCATACACTGCACCTGTTATCTAACACATGGTCAAGATACTGTAGTGGCTCTTCAACTGGATCCAAACAGACTGAAGAATTTACCTGAAATAAACAAGGGATTCTCTGTGGAAGAGGCCTGTGCCAGCCTCTGGATTGCTGACCATTTACGTCTGCCAATGCTCCCAAGTCACCTCCTAACACACCTGAGGTTCTGCTCCTGTGAGTGAGAGATTCTGCAATATGCTAGGAAGCAGGGTAGGGGAGACTGAAACCTCTCCTTGAGACACCTGGAAGGCCTGCAAGGATGTCTTGAAAAAAAAGCAACCAGAAGGAAGTACAGGGCAGAGGCCATTTACCCTCAGAAACTTACTGAGAAGGGGGCTGCTTCATCAATCCTGGCATTCTTTAGCAACAGTGCTGCAGCACAGGTTTTGATCCAGAGGCAGGAGCAGTCCCCAGGGGAAGGCAGACCATGCTATGGGCTCAGGTGGAGTGCCCAGGCAGCCGGAACATTTCCTCAGCCAGCATCAGAGTCCACTAAGAAACCTGCCTGGACAACACACAGACGTTTCAGGTACAACCAGAATAGGGAAAAGGAATGGGAAATCCAGCCTTGAAGAATTCAGGTCTGAAATGCAATTCAGGATCAGGATAGAAACCTGAACTTCCCAGAAGTCCTACAATACTAGGTGTGTGACACTGCTGGGAGTGACTGCTTCCTTCAGCTCCTGCCTTTAGAGTGTTCCCAGCAATCCTCTTTTACCAGCCACCTTCCAAGCCAAACTCTGGTGCTTGGGATTTTCTCACCAGCCTTTCTGTATTTTGCTTGGCCTTCCAAGGCCAGGCCATGACATAACTCCATTAGCTAGATGCTGACAGAAGTGATTCATTCAGGGAACAAGCACTTTGGCAAGCTTAGATGTGGCACTTGGTGCCATGGTGGTGATCAGTCACAGGTTGGACTCGATGATCTTCAGAGGTCTTTTCCATCCTAAATGATTCTGTGATATTGCACACACAATGTATGTCCCCTCAGGGAGAAAGAAGCCTTCAGTTGGTACTGCAGCAACCGCGCTGGGGAACGGGAGCCGCAGCTGTGGAACAGGGATAGGGGAGTGGGAAATGGGGAACTGAACTCCGGAGTCGGGCACCGCCTCAGCGCTCTCCCGTGCTGGGGCCGCCCCACCCCATCCCGCCCCGCCCGCTGCTTCTGCCGCTTCCTGCGGGCCGCCCCTCCCTGCGCGCCCCGGGGCGAGGCCACCCTCCTGTCGCTGTGTCGGGGCGTGCTCGGCCTATGCCTTCTCCTGCTGCCGCCGGCCGGTGAGCGCGGGAAGGGCGGGAAGGTGCGGGAGCGGCGAGCGGGGTGCCCCGGCCTTCAGGGAGGTTGGGGGGGCTCCGGCGTCGCTCTCGGAGACGGGGATCACATCCCCCGGGGAGGCCCGGCCGAAGCCCCCGGCGTGGGGAGCCCCAGGCTGCGAGCTCAGCCCCCTCAGCTCTGCCGCCCGTGCCGGGGTGGGGGCTGAGGAACGCGTGGTTTTGGGAACTGGGGAATCGTGATTTTGGGAGCTGGGGAACCGTGGTTTTGGGGGCACGTGGTCCCGGCAGGGGAGGGAGGTGCCCACACGCGCACAGCTGTTTTGACGCGGAATTGGGTTCGCCGAGGGAAAAGTTCTGATAAGGGGAAGGTTCTGCTGAACTTCGCTGGGTTTGTGTTGAGCCGGGGTGTCGGCCAGCAATGGCTGCGGGACCCCGCCTCATGATAGGGGCTGCTGGTAACTGCGGTAAGGCAATGATGTACTCAAGTGACTGCCGGTCATTCTTGAAGCATACAATCAAAAACCTTCATCTTTTCACTCCCGATGCAATAAATTCTACCCTTTTACTGGAAAATAATAGAAACAGTGAGGTGTTAGGTGATGATAGCACATAAACAGCATACTTACATGAGCTTGTTTGATAATTGAGTTCATACATCAAATGCTGTTACTGATAATTGGGTTTTTTTCAGCAGCCCTGTCTGCTGCTGTTTTGTTATTGTGCTTAGCGGATGGACCGTGTGGTCTTCACCAACTTTGTCGTTAGAAAGAGTGGATGTGATCAAGAACTTAGCTGGTGAGGTCTCAGAGAAGGAGACGCAGTCTTTATATTTTATGTATCAGTGGTATCACTTGATCAGAGAGATCAAATTCTGCACAAACCTGTGCAGGAAAGATGCTTGTGATATGCAAGAAGACATTTGACTTGGTCAGAGTAATCCAGGATCACAGTTTGTTCGGGGGCTGAGTTGAAATCATTGTGGTTGACATTGCCAGAGTTTTATCTGTAAGTACTTCAAGGTATGAGCACCAGAGAAAGGATTCTTTAAGCTAACTCACCACGAAGGTGCTGTAGCTGTAACTGTATGCAAGCTGCTCTGGAAAAAATAGAGGTGGAACTTAGTACTTATTGCTGTGATAGGGGACTGGGTGGGAAGAGTTTGGCAGCTCTGCTCTCGAGATGCAAATTGGTCAGTCTTTAAAAGTTTTCTGTGGTCCTGATGGTGTGAAATTATCATGCTGATGCCCTGCAAGATCAGGGGAGGAACCTGAGGGAGGAACGCCTCAGTAACTGGACTGTGTTGGGTTGGGTTTGGACTGTACCTGTTCTCAGGTGATTCAAATAGTTAAACCATCAGAAGACCGGCTGGGGAAAAAAGTGCCATCAGTTGATGAGCTGGAGAATTCAGTCATTTGAGGAAGAGTCTTATGGATGCCATAGCTGATGGAAGAAGAGAGGAACAAAGTAGAGGCACCAAATTATTCTTTGGTGTGCTCAGCCCTTGTTGGCTCAGCTCAGCCACCTGAGAACTGGCCTAGGCCTTTGGTTTTCCTTGTTATTTTATTTTGCTGCAGTAGTACAATTGTGAGATGAAGGTAGGAATTTTGTTGGCTGCCTTGCTGTGTAATTTCGCAAGGTATTTTGGAATTGGTTTAGCTACCTGTTGTTTCCTTGTTAGGGATAGAGGAAGGAGAGAGGAGTCAGGTGGCATTAGGTGTGTGCAGGGGAAAAATTTGATCGACCGTGTGTAAGTATATGTAAGGCTGCAAAAAGTACTGTGCTATGGATACAGAAGTTCTGCTTTGTTTCTGTTTAATGAACCTCCATGTTTAAACCCTTAGAAGATTTTTGTTTTTCTTTTTATCGTTGGCAGTGATGCCTAAATATTTTTAGCTTTTTATATATTTTTCAGGTATTTGTAACTTGGTTAACTGAGTTAAGACTGTTGATACAAAGTTCTAACTTCTACTCCTTTTGCTGTCCTCCTTCATAGTGTGCCAAACCTTTACTAATACATTCTTGAAATTCTGTTTAGTCTTGCCTTTAGTCTAGCAAGGACACTTCATTTTGCAGCTTATATCTTGGACACAGTAAAGTGTAGGGCTAAAAAGGATTATACTCCAGTGGGGTAGAACCCAGGGGGAAATTACCTAACCAACTGTTCTTCTTATTGGACAATATTTGATTGGTATACTAATCAACCTTATAAAAATTGTAGAAATACTGTATTGTGTGTACATATCACCATATTATGTACCATTAAGGCTGTCAATTAAAGACTTGCATTTATATTATCATTTTAACACTGTTTGAAAAAGTTTTGAGTTTTATACCAGGCAACAGTATTCAGGTATTTCTTGATACCAGAGAGTGAAGACTGAATTTTCAGATGTTAAAGTCAGTTTAAATATTGTCTTTGCCTCTTTTTGTTTGCTTTGTCTGAACAACTGAAGGAATTTGAGTTTTTTGGATGGAATGTGGTTTAGGAACAAGATATCAGGGTATGTCTTGTTAACGTGATATGTGATAGGAAGGAAAATGATAAATACAAACCATCTGACTGCAGCATTTTTCACTGAAAAATGAAGTGATGTCCTTCTTGGGAAATGATTTTTGCTTAAGCTTTAAGAAGTATTTTTTGTGGCAATTAAAAGCTTTTAGTATGGCATTCTTATGGTGCAGTTACTCAGGCTTGGGAGGGCAAGGACAGAGAAAACAGCCAGTCTCTTAAGGAATGTGTCAGCTCAATGCAGTTCTGAAAAGTGTGGGATGTTCCCTAGGGGAACTGTCCTGGTACATGAACATCCCCATTGATTACCATTGGAGCTGCACCAGGTGATGCTTGCAGTAGGAATGTTACTGGATCGATTTTAGTTCTAAGAATCTGTTGTATGACATCTGTTTTCTACAATGGATTATCAGGATTAGAATTTTCTGTGAAGTAAACAAAGCAAAAGATAGAAACAGCCAAGTTGCATGGAAATCCAGACCTACAGTGAATGCAGTTGTGTTGCATCTTTTCCATCAAGTCAAATCTCTAGGAAAATTTAACATTTTATTCTGATTTTAGGGCCTTTTGGTATTTTTAACCTTTTTGGCAACTCATGTTGCTCTTTGAGTCTTTACAAAGAGCAACAGTCTTTACAGTAATTTGGTAGCTGCTATCAGATAGAGTGAAGAAAGTAACACCAACATCTCATATTTTCATGCAGTTTAGTGCTTATCTCTGTGAACATTTGGATAGAGGTGCTTCATGAAGATGCTACTCTCTGTGTAAGAAGTATTTGCTTTTGCTATACACAAAATGAAAATATTTGGTTTGTAAGACCTGACCCAAGTACTTTCAACATATTTAAATGTTAACTCAGGTGATCTGGTCGGGATGAGAAAAATACTTTTTATGATTATTCCTTTACATACTAACAATTGGTTTGTAACTCTTTTCAGTTTTGGGTGAGGATTGTCAGGCATATACTGGTTATTTTGGCGAAGTACAACTTGCACAATCCCGTCCTGATTTCTGCTGTGGATCTTGTCTGGATTGACACTGCTGCTCTAATGTATTCCTAAATTTTGATGAACAAAAATTCCAGTGCAATCAGCTTAATGAAAGTTATGAGGTAAACTGAATGTGTACAACACATTACAATTCTGTCATCAAACGACAAAAACACACTGTTAAATGGTTAAATCTTCCTAAAGGACCTTTCTCTTCTAGATCTCTATTAGGCTCTATCAGGGATCAGCATTAATGCTTGTTACTTACCTGCAGAAGGGGAACAATGAGCTGGATAAATTAATGCATGAACTGATGTGTGTCTTCTTGATAATTTTCGAATACTTACACTTAATTTTTCTGAAGGTCTCCTGATGCAGAAGACCCTCTGGAAACTGTAAAGAAGATCACCGAGGAGATGAGGAGACTCGCATCCACCAACTGGTCGGGATGAAGCTTTAATATGCTCTTTCTTTGCCTTTGTGGGAGGGCTTCAAGGCCTGATACAATATGCATTGATGTTTGTTAAAATGATTGTCACTGTCAGTATTACTATATCATGTGGAAAGCCCTTGTTACTGAAAGCTTAACTTCACACTTTAGGATGCTCAATGACACCAGATAGGTAGAACTGGTACCTGCTCTAGAAATAGATCTAGAATGTTACCAAGTGAAAGGCATCCCAAAGGAGCAGAGAGGACACACTCTAAAACCACCTATTGTGGAGTAATTACTGTAGTCACAGAGTTGATAATGTGGAAAATTGCCAGGCTGGCTGTGGAGAAGGAATGAGGCTGGTTGAGTGCAAACTTGAGCTGAGCCACTTGCTTATCTTGCACCTGGCTCAGACAGGGCTAAACCTTGGAGGATGTCTGGGGTGAAACACTGGCCTGAGCTTCATGTTGTCTCTGTGAAGCACAGAAGAGCAGCCACATCTCTGCAGGGAAAGCGAGCATCACTCCCCTTTACCCAGGCATAAGAGGCCTTGTTCCAAGTACACATCTGGTCCTTGGAGGCCATGATGATGTGCAGTGGTAGTGTGTGAGCGAAGACTGTCAGAGATCCTTTAGCCAGGTGGAGGGGGGAGTGACACTGAAATGTCACACTTCTGTTCTGCCTTTGGTTCAGTTTGACTGAAGGTAACAGAAACCCTCATAAAATTGGTTTTTGGTTTTCTCCGCGTAGAGGTTGAGAATATGGCCCCACTTGGTGGACAAATTGCTGTGCTTGCTCCTCTCTCCTCCCCAAAGCAGGGATGCCTGTGTCAGAGCATACCTGGGTGAAACTAAGCTTAGTTAATGGTGAAGGTGAGCTTAGTAAAAAGCTGTATTTGTTGATTTTTGTTGTTAATCACTGACTAACTTTAGTTACTTAGGGCTAATGCAGTAAATGCATTTATCTACCGTTGCTCCAAATCTATGTACGGTCTATTTGTTTTTGGATTTTGCAAAAGTGCCTTGGACCAGTGCTGCCAGGCTATTGTCAAATCCATACTTTTAGCACCACAGGCAACAAAAAGAATCTCTCCTTTTAGTGTATATTACCTTTCATAAGCACTTGAAACTTAGCTAGGTAACTTGAATAAGTAATAAATTCAATTTTTTAAGATGAATTCTCTTGTTACAGGGTCTCTGACTCGGACATTTTTCAGGATCCTGATGATTTCGGCCCCAGGTAAGCCATGCAAGCTTTTAAAATAGGATTTGTGTGGAGATTCTTCATTGTGTAATCAGGACATGTGGACCTGGCAGTGCTGGGTTAACAGTTGGACTCGGTGATCTTAATTTCCAGCCTAAACAATTCCATGATTCTGTGCTGCTAGAATACAGAAATAGAAATACAAATTTGTTTGTTAAGAGTGTGGAACGCTCAAAATCTGTGTGTGTGTTGGAAGAAGGAGAGACATGAGGAAGAAGCTGGATGTTGCTCTTTAGACCATAACAGTCTCTGTATATAATAATCTGCATCCTCCCTGCTGAACAGGAGGTTGAAGCATTAGCACAGAATCACAGGGCAGTTGGGGTGGAAGGGACTTCTGGAGACCCAGTCCAACCCTCCTGCCAAGGCAGGGTCACCTGGAGCAGGTGACACAAGAACGTGTCCAGGTGTGACTTGAATATCTCCAGAGGGGAAACCCCACACACTCCCTGGGCAGCCTCTTCCAGTACTCTGCCATTCTTAACATAAAGAAGTTCTTCCTCATGATGAGGTGGAACATCTTCTCTTTTAGTTTATGGTGATTTCTCTGTGCTTCGTACTCTTAGAAAATCCATATTGGCTCTGGAAGAAAATCTCCTTGGTGTTTGAATTATCTCCTTGGTGTCCTAGTATCTTTTGCAGTTAGTTTCTATCAGTATTTCTCAGTCTGTTTCAATCTTGGGAAGAAGTAAATTCCTTTAAGCCTGTATTGGTAATGACAGGAGTCCTGCTGTAAAAATGCGTCAGTTTTTCACGGTGCAGAAGATGATGAAGAGTGGACAGGGATTAATCACAGAATGTTACAGGGTTGGAATGGAAGTTAAAGATGATCTATTCACAGTCTCCCCCTGCCATGGCCAGGGACGCACTTCCCACTTGCTGAAGGCCCATCCAGCCTGGCCTTGAACACTGCCAGGATTAGGGCATCCACAGCTTCCATTGGCAACCTGTTCCAGTGCATTGCTACCCTCTCAGTGAGAAATGTCTTCCCAATAGCCAACCTAAGTTTCCCCTCTTTCAATTTGTACCTATTACTCCCTGACCTGTCACTCCAGTTCCCGACAAAGAGCCCCTCTCCGGTTCCCTGTAGCCCCTTCAGACACTGGGAAGTGCTGGGAGGTGTCCACACAACCTTCTCTTCTCTAGGCTGAACAGCCCCAGCTCTCCCAGCCTGTTTCCTTAGGGGAGGTGCTCCAGTCCTCTTCTCAACATCGTGCCTTCCCCTGGATTCGCTCCAACACTTGCGTGTCTTTCCTATGCTGGGGACGCCCGGGCTGCGCGCAGTGACGCTGAGCGCTGGCTGATGGATGTCTCTGCGTAGGTTTGGGCGATCGGGATCGCGGCGGCCGCGCTGGGGCTCCCCTTTAAGGGGCGGTGCGGNGGGGGCTCGGGACGGGACCCCGACAGCTGCAGGAGGAACCCTCCCGGCCTTCCCGGGCTCTCCGGCGGAGCGGGCTCAGTACCGGCTGCGAGCGGGGCCATGCGAGTGGCATCGCCCCCGGGAGCGGGGGTCGGGTCCGGGCGCCCTTCCCGGCACAGCCGGGCGGAACCCCCGAGCTGTGCAAGTCCAGGCACATCTTAACCTGCGGGGGAGGAAGGAGCCGCGCTAAAGGCACTGGCGTGGTGGTGTGAATGGGGTACACGGATGTCTTGGAGCCTGGGTCTCTTTTGGCGAGGTCTCTTCGACAAGGAGGAGGGTTTAATGTAGCAGATATTTTGGAGGAGGGATGCACCTTCTCAGCTAGGCTGATCTTCTGTCTTCAGATGTGTGGTTCCAGTACAGCAGGCGTGAGCCTTATCTTGAAGTCAGGGCTTGCTCTTTGTAAATGACAGAAAAAAACATTTAGGAAGGAGCAGTTAAATTGTTTTAATTATCTTTGTTTTCAGCTGTGGGATGTCTAAAAAGAGAACCATGGATGTCTCAGCTTGAGAAGATGGGTGACTTCTCTTTTCCCTTTCAATTACATTGCAGCTTTGGAAAATTAGTGTTGTGCAAAGGCCTAGACTTGACATCAAACTTACCTTCTTGTTAGGCAATTTTATTAGAAAGGTGGTAGTTACTCACTGGAATACTGTCCTTGAAAAGCCACCTGGATATGACTCTAGAGAAAAACCACACCTCAGAACTTTCCAAAATGACTTATGACTGAGCTGTCCCATTTAGGGTGTTTCAATATACTGGGAGTTGCAGTGAGTGGCACCGTCTGTGACTGCAGCCAGTGGGACACCAAGTAGGTTTTTGTTTAGTTACAGACAATGCCTGGGGTTTTGTGTTGTGTGTGTTGAGGTTTCTATGCTTTTTTAACCAAGTAGTAAGCCGAATTCCTTCTGGAAGAGTTGTTGCTTCCTTGCCTGCAAGGTATACTCCACCCTCTCTCTCCGTGCCAATTTCTTTTGAAAGGCAGGTTTTGCCTTGTTTCTTGATGACTGTGTTAGTTTAATTCTTCACTATGTAGAGAGACGGGCTGATATCAGATGGAATATTTCTTTGTGTCTCCAACAAGATGAGCATTCTCTTTGAACAGTCTGTAACATGACAGGAAGCAAAAAGGGCAACTTCCTTTAGTGCCCTGTTCTTTCTTAGAAGTTGCAAATATTACCTTTGACACTACCCTTGAGAAGGAGGTGATGATTTCCTGGCATTATGGGTCAGAAAGTGTTTATTTCCCTATTCTTGCATCAGGCTGATTTCTAGATTGATTTACCACCCTGGCACACAGCTCACAAATCCTGTTTTTTTAGTAGAATTTCCCCTTTCTGAGGGCTAGTTACAGACTACCTGTGGACTTGCCACTGGACTCTGTGGTCTGGGTGTCTCTTCTCCCTGCTTGGAAATCCTGCCACAATTACACCCTAATTCTAAGGACCAGGTTAGGGAAGGGCTACTGGTGGAATGTTTGTTTGTTCTTTGTTGTTTTGCCCGGCTGAACCATTTGTTGTTTGCATCTATTTTTACATTTTTGCTGTGTTTATTCTGAGGTCTTCTGCAGAAGTGCAAGCAATTTTTCAGTTTTCAGCAGTTTTCAGTAGGTTTCTTTTTAGTATCATCCTTTGATATTAATGTCTTTCAGTATTTATATTGAGTATCAGGTGCTGTTGAGGCAGGCATGCACTTTGGGCAATTCTTTTTTAAGTGTATTATTTCACATTACAAGAGGTCCATACCCTATAATCTTTGGGCATTTTAAAGACAATAAATTACACTCCATTGGAGTGTGTTAGTAATGCGTTTCTAAGTACTTGAAAACATTTTGCTTCCCAGAATGCTGCAGTTGGAAGCAAATGTAAGCATTCTGGGGTTCTAAGCATTCTAGCGTTCTAAATATAAAAGTCAGGGTTAACTCAGATTCAGGCCTTTTACTTTGTTGATCAGTCTTTAAAGATCATGTGGAACTTTTAGGTCAGGGTGAAGGCATAGGTTTCATACTGCTAAACTTGATAAATTTGTCACTATTTTTCCTTGACCATAAGTGATTTCTCCAATTTCTGCTGCTAGTGAATGTGTTGTGGCAAAGGTTTACTACTGGAAGGTGTTTAGGATATTTTACCCCCATTTTAATTTGATTACTGAGTTTTCCCCTGCTTTACTCTGGTTTCAGAGATGGATTGTGAGTAGTAAGGTGAATTTAGTTGGTTTCCCCTTTTCATTCTGCTGTACGTAGTATTCTTATTTTAAGAAACTGTGCAAAAAGCAGAGCACTGATTCACCAGGGCAGAACTTGTTATTATTTTCATTGGTAATGTGATTACTTAGCCTTGGTATGCCAATTTTCCAATAGTGACCCTTACTGGAAAAGAAAATTAGATGACTCATATCCACAATTCAACTAATTGTGAAGTATTTGAGTGTTTAAGGAGGTGGAGCAATTCAGAACATCTGTATCAAAGTCACAGTAGAAAATAATGTAGTTGGGGCAGCTGATACTAGGCTTTCTAATTGGAAACAAAACTTCACATTGTCTGTGTACACAGTTAATTTGGCTCTGTTTGTGAATTCATTTCTGCCTGTAAGTTACAGCAGATTTTGTAACAGGTACAGTAATGCTTGAGGCAAGGCTGTTCCTCCTTATGAGAAGGGGGAGGCAGAATGTCCATTTTCCTGGGAAGCTTTGGCCATCGGAGACAGACCAGCCTTGTTGGATGGGGATGTGCTCATTTGGGGTTTGAGCCATGTGTTGTCTTGTGGCTTCCTTGTCCTTTTGTGATACAGAGAAAATCCATGCCTGGCTGAAATGGGGCATCTGCAATAGGCTGCTACAGGCTAATCTGGCAAAACCAGCATATTTCTAACAGTGAAAGATATTATTATCCTGATTGTCTTTGTCTGGTTTAGATATTTTCAAGCCCGTATTTTCTCCACAGACAAGGTCAAAAGTACTGTGATATTGAACTATGCCCTGTTTCTCTTCCCCAGCTATCACTATCAGGGACTCCAGTTTACACTTTCTGGTATATTTGGGTACCCCAGGATCTGTCATAGGTTGCCAGTGGTAAGAAAGTAAATCATGAAGATAGTTACAGAATCACAGAATTGTTAGGGTTGGAAGGAACCTCTGGAGATCATCTAATCCAACCCTCCTCTGAGGCAGGATCACCTGGAGGAGGTTACACAGGAATGTGTCCAGGTGGGTGTGGAATGTTTCCAGAGGGAAGACTCCATGAAAATTGGAAAAAAGCTTCTAGAAATGTAAGCAGAGGATAATGTCTCTTGTTTAATGAGCAGAGGATTTATTTTCCAGTGCTCGTCCTGGATATTTTCTGTGATAAATGACTTAAACTGCATACTGCCTGTTCTGTGAGGCTCGTGTTCAAGCACAGGCTAATCTCACCAAGGAATGTAAGCTTCTTGCCTGGAAACAACTGAGACTTGGATTTGAAGCTACTTAAAGAAATGTTTTATGCTTTTTACTAGCCTGAAGAGTAAACATGAGCTTGCACAATTAGCAGTGGTAACTTGCATTGCAGAGCATTTGGTTTTGTGTTCACCGTGATCTTGGTGAAAAAGCTGCTTGAAGGTGGCAGAGAGTTATGAGTTGTGGTCTCTGCTGCTATAGGCACTTTGGTTTTGTTTCCTCAGGAACCAGGCAGGAAGGAGAGGTTGAAAAATGCTGCCCTGGTACAAGAGGCAGATGTGCATGGCTGGCTTAGTGTGCCCTGCTAAACACAGAGGGCTGTGTGACAGCAACAAACAATCTGAGCATAAAACGACACAGCAAGATTGATCACTTGGATTTTGTTCAGGAGTTAATTTTCCTGTGGCTGTGTGCTTCATTGACTGTAGGTACCTACCAGGGTAGAATGTTCCCTCTAGCTGTGGGTTTTGCTGTGCCTCTGTGTAACTCTGAGAACAGTAAATTTTTAACATACAAGCTGACTCTGGAGAGAGCTTGTGGAAGAGGTTGCAGGCAGGGTAGCCCTCAGAGGAGGATCCTATAGCCCAAGAAACAGAGAATCCTTTAAAAACATGTTTAGAAGACCATGATGGCTATTTATTAGGATCTGTAAAAATTGGAGCATGTGAGTTCCAAAGGTATCTCCAACTCTGCTTTTTCATATACTACCATAAAAAAGCCATGGCCTGAGGTGTAGCTGGATATATTTGCCACAGATTGTGTTTGTAGATGTAGAAGAGGAGAATACCCTCAAATTGCCCAGCTTTTTAAGACTGCAGCTGTAGGGTCTTCTGTGAAATGAACAAATCAGTTTAATTTCAGGAAATTACCAGTTGTGTGGAGATTGGCCTTTTGATAAAATCTTTGTATTTAAAATATATTATACCATTCATTTTTGGTGAGATACACCTCTGTTTTTATTAGCATGATCTCTGGCCCTCAATTCCACTGAGAGGTAAACTTAAAAACCTTTTTTTTTTAGGTTGTGAAAGGAACTAGTCACCAAAGTCACTTTTGTGACTCTTGGTGAAGGTCTCATTAATAATCAATGCCATTTAAAAGAAGCAGTGGTTGGCCAGATGTGACCTCTGCTGCAGTGGTCTGTTCTTGTTTGTACAGTGTTAGATTTTCCTTAATGATCCTTGTTGTGCTGGATGAGTAATATTCCTGACGAGAAGGGGAATGTGGGGGAGGATGTCAGTTCATAGTACAGGATAATTAATTCATGTAATTCAAACTTTGCTCCTGCCTGAACACAGTATTTGGAAGTTTTATATATGTGATGATACATGAGTAATGTGGGTAAAGAAGGTGTGTTTCCTATAAAAGCTGGGTTACAAGGCAGGCAAAGCAGGTGGGTGCAACCTAGTCCAAACTTCCTTTTACTGCAGTTCCAGTGTGTTTGGCAAGTCATACACCAGGTTTCAATTTGCCAGGAAAAAAAGGTACTTTAACTCTTTGGCCAAGTTAGTTTCTAATTAGTTGTTTGCATCTGCTTCTAGAATGAGTATGGTACTGGTAGTAGCAAATTCATAGTATTGCAGTTTTTGTGGGGAAATTTTTTGTAGGACTTTGGTGGTGGTGGTGTGGTTTGTTTTTTTTTTTTTTTTTTTTTTTTTTGGTTGGTTTGGTTTTTTTTTCAGTTAAACTTGTTCTGTTAATTCAGTTAACCATCTAAAAAAGATCCTTCCCATTGCCAAATTTGAATTTGGGTGTGGGGGTAACATCCTGTGTCCTTGAAGTGGGTGGTAGGAAGGGAACTGACTCATGTTGTTTGCCGACAGTACCTGTAATCAGTATGCATTCTCTTTTTGCCACTAAAGGAACATTTAATTTATTTACCACGTGCAGAAGCAAGATCCTTTAATTGTGTTTAAGGACAGTTTATATGCTGAGGGTCCAGTGGACTGAAAATTATCTGGAGGCCTGCATGAAGCTACAGTGTTAATTCTTGCACTGCTGATGAGAGACTTCAGTCCCTCTGAATGTAGCCTTGACTTTTCCCCTTGTTATGTGCATATTATAATGCATCAGTTACTTATAGCAATTACTCTGTTTTCTACAAAGAGTACAATAATAGAGTTCCTGGCAAACTTCACCGGAAAATTGTATTTTAAGTATGTATTACAAAGGCATCTATATAAATAGACCTATTTAGTACAAGTGCACTCTTTATGGACCAAGAAGAGATGCTTGTATACATATTCATAATAACCTGTTGGATCAGGGTGTCAGATGTTTGAGTAAGACCACAAACTCCAGGAAGTTCCTTCCCTGCCACTTTCTCATAAAGGCTGCTTAAGAATATGTTGTGCTAAACATGCTATTTAAAAAAACCAGAGAATTAAAAAAAATGTAAATATAATATATAAAAATAGTAGTTCTCTTTATTTCCAGTAGATCTTTGTATATAAAATTGAAGTTTATTATTTTGGGCTTAAGTCATCCACATCAGATTCCTATTTGAACAAACAGCTAAAGGCTCCATTCAGTGCATATTTAGCAAACTTCTTCTCGTGAGACTCTTGCCTTCTCTTTTTCTATAGCACTCTGGCAGTTGCAGAGTTTCTTGCTTCCCATGGCATTATTGTTGTTTTAGCTTGTTTCTCATGCCAGAGCTGGGTCTCTGGGCTGTGCTCAGCTATGGGCTCTGGGGGATGCAGCTCAGAGCTGTTTATACTGCAGGTAAACAAAGGGGTTGTTTTGCTGGGGCTCCCTTTGCAAACTCTCCTTTTGGGAGTACCCAGAAAGAATTATGGAAAGTAGTGCTGAGTTTTAGGGGCTTTTATTTAATCTGTGTCCCTGCTAGAGCAGTTTGCAGTTAATGATGGCTTGTGCTGATGCTGCTCTGAGGGGTTAGTCAAAATAAAGTGAAACCCTTTTCATGACATTTAGGGACTGTATGTGGGCAGAACCCCAGGAGAGACACTCTGAAGTGCTAATTGAATTAACATTTGTGTGAAACATCAAACACCACAATTCCAATCCACACTTCACTGCATTGCAGAGCTCCTAAAATGACTTTGCAGTTTCTGAAACTGCCAGTCTGACTAAACAACCAAGATTTTGTAAAATTGAAACCATGTTGCTCAGTCTGTGTCTTAGGCTGCCTGTTGCCTACCACAAGAATCACTTGGAAATTTCCTGATCATGTAAAGATCCTGTTCTGGGGAGGTGGCCAAGGCTGCAACCAGCAATTACTGTGATTGCCCCTGGACTAGGAGGCTTAACTGTGGTGTATATTCTGATTGTCTGCTTCTGCTGAAGCTCCTGGCTGTGCTAAAATAGGCTGGTCACTCTTGCAAGTGTTAAAATTAGGCTAATGTTTTCCTGTGAGTTTGCTTTCTGAGTAGTAGTAAATTATTTTCATTTAATCTTTAGGAAAGTGGTTCTTATGTTTTGAATTTTTATGCTAAAACATTAAACTGAGGAAGTGTGTTGTTAGTAAAGTTGTAAAAACTAATCCCTCTGAAAGGCTCTTGGGAATTCATATTGCTTTAAAAAAAAAAGTATTTTTTTCCTGCTAAACTTCACAGGCACTGTGGGGCATTGTATGGCTGTGACTAAAATGTTAATTAAGCATCACTCTCTGGGGACTTGTTTGGGCATGCCCTACACCTGAGTCAGGGCAATGTGTGTGTGTATGTTTACGATTCCATCACATTTCTGGGAACTGGATCCTCTTCTAGAGCAGTAAGGAATTACATGCATATACTCAGTTTTTTATTTTACTTTTAGGAATGGCCTAAATTATCTTTTGAAGTCTTTCCAGACCACCCTGTGTTACAGCCATAACTCACTATTTGTAAATGTTTGTTTTTAAAAGCAGCAGTGCTTTTGAAAAGAGCCTTGCCAATGTGTTTCTCAAAGCATGGAACAAATCTTGGAATAGATTAAAACTTGCACAATAAAAAGGCTGCTAAACTAATTTTTCATAACTAGGTGGTCTCATTGTTCATTTGGATCCTTTTTTTCTGTTTTAAGACAAAATTCTTAGTGTGTCCTACTCACATGAAGGCATAGATATGTGAAAACTTCCTTTGTATTAGCTTACAAAATGTCACTGACTTAAGTGATCCAAACTATTAAGAAGAGTTAAAAATACATTACTGGAATCTAAACTTTGATATTTGAAAATGCTTTAAATAGACTACTTTTTTTTTTCCATTTGACTATTCAAGATCAGGATCTCCAATATGAACTACCTTGAGAATTAACTTCTACAAATAGTATTATTTAGATCCTGCGCTCAGTTCTCACATTTTAATGTGTCCATTGCATCTCATTCAGTCCTGAAAGGGGACTTGCCTATTTTAATAGGCAAGTAACTCCCTTTATGTGAGCTGATAAATATTCTGCATAATTAGACAGCTTTAAAGGTGAGTCTGTGAGACATTCTCATTACACATACACTTCAGTGCTTTCCGAAGGTGAGAGGATAAGGGTAGAAGTGGAGGTTGGGCAAGGCAGGAGAGAGGTGGTGGTAGGAAAGGGCAGGATGTTATCTCTCCATTTTTACTAAATGTAGTAAATCTCTCCATATTTGCTTTCCTGTACATTTGACGAGAAGTTGCAGTTTGTTATTGCTTCAGTAAAACTGCTGTTAGGTTTGATTTTGTATTTTATTAAATCATTGGCAGAAGTTCGCTTTTCTGTGAAGGGAAAGAAGCAGGAAATGTCAGTGAATGAGCTCAAGATGTTTATAACTGTGTGTGCTTTATTTAGACTATGGTATATGTAATGTGGGAGTCTGGAAACCTGAATTGTGACTGACGCCAGCTGAGCACTCTGAGCTGGTGCTGTGGCCACCCTGATTTCTGCACTCTGACGTTTGTTTGCAGAATGCAGGGGTCAGGTGTGCTTTTGGTTTTGGTTGGCTTTTGTTTTCTCATGGTTAACCATTCAGGGGAAGAATCTGTAAGCAACAATCCCTCACGTTTGTTCTTTTTCATTTATGTACAATGCTAATGATAATTAAATTATCATTTAATATGAATATGTTTTTTTCCAAATATTTTAGAGCCCTTTAGGCAGATTCATCAGGTGAAAGCAATCAAATGAAGCAATTTTTGTCTAAGAAGGGAGCTAGCACACTGCAAGAGAGTCTTTATACAGTGCCTGGAATGTCTTGTCTCCTGAAGGTTAGAAGGTTGACTGTGTAAAGTATGTTGAGCACTATTCTGACTTCACTTGACTATCATCCATTAGTGGCAGCCCTCCTGCACCTTTTTTAGTACTGAGATATCGCTTAAATGCTCAAAAAGTGCTCAGGCCAGCACTCTTTGGGCAGTAAAAAAGACATTATTACAATAAAGTAGCGACTGACCATGCAGAAATTCCAAAAGAGTATTGCTAGTTTTGATTGCCAGTAAAAATATTTAGAAAAAATTATTTTTGAAGGACTCCAGTGTTGAAAGAGAGTGTTGATGACATGAATTACAAGTTCACAGCACTTACTGTTTCTTCTGTAAATGTCTCACTACGTTGTGCTATTCTAAGACATTAGCCTGCATGAGCCCAAGCACTGGCAGGAAAATTATCTGCTGTGAAGTAGGTGATAAAGATGCCTGCCCTTAATCAGTTGTTGCACTCCTTAAAGAACTGTGAGAAGAGCTAACTCCTCTGTTATTTTATTTGCTGGGTTGTCTCTGAAAGGTTATAATTTTGGTCTGCAGCAGTCAGACAGTGTTTCAGTGGGTAGAAGTGGATCACAGTGTTTGCACACACAAACACAGGACTCTGATGTGTACACCTGACACACCTGCATTTCAAACATGTGTCTCCATTTAACCCTTCAGAAGATGGGTGCAAAATGTCCTCCTGTCATGGTTGTGTCATTTTGTTGTCAAGGTCACAAGTGATCCAAATGCAGAGGGTGTCTCTAACAACTTGGTGAAGATGAGGATATGGTGTGTTGGTTGTTTAGCTTTGCTTTTGTTGTGTTCCTTGTTAGAGGTAGCAAATACGAGATATCTGCTTCATTGAGCAGAAAACTATTAAAAACAAACAAATGGAGCCCATGTTCAGTGTTTTTATCTCTTGATGGCCATCAGCTTGGCTGCACATGGGCTTGTGCTTTCTCTCCTCATATCAGAAATTAATTTAGTCGTGAAAGATAAGGGGACTGTACCAGTTTTCTGCTGTGCTTGGTAATTAACTATGAGTAAATATTTCTCCACTTTATCTCAATTTTTCTGGTATCTTTGGTTCTGGCCAGCCTTTGCTAAAGTTCTAATAAGTTCCTTGTCTATACAAGTGAAGAATTTTAGTTGTCTTTGTCAGCCCTAATCTCTTTCCTTGACACAAGAATTTCTTTGCTTAACATAGTACACTAGAAAAAAGGAGTTTTTCCTTTACTGGGGAAAAAGCCTGAAGAAGAACCTAGAAGACTTTTTTACTCTATCTCTGCTACTGTTGCTGGAAAAAAACTGTGTATCATGGAAGTGATGTCAGCTTCCCTAGTGAGAGAGCTCTTTCAGGGTTGGTCCAGAAGTGGAAACAAGAGGAAAGAAAAAGCTGTTGGCTGCTCCACGAGTATCAGAAATTGTAGTTGACATTTCTTGTCCTGCAGTTTCTGAAGGTGTCCACAGTTTGTCACATGTATTCTTGCTGTTTCTTGAGAACATTGGAATCAGAATAGGTAATTCAGTGTATGAATCCATTGAGTGCAGTTCCCTCTCTTTCCTTCTTCTCTTGAAAGCACATTTGTATTTTGCTTTTTACAGCAGGCTTGAAAAAAATGGGATTTTTTGGATGGTGATGAGCTGGCTGTGAACTTACTGTGCTGAAGTGAAGCTAGTGCTCATGAGGTTGAGAGGGCACTTAAAAGCTGGGTGTTTAGAAGTGTGTATTTAGGTCAGCATCTCAAAAATGCTCTGTGCAAATAAACGGGGCAAAACATGCAAAAAAATGCATGTGTTCCTCAACAATGTATTTTCACCTTTATGTCCTGTGGTTGTGTTGCAGTAATCCATTTATTTTCCTGGCAGTGTTTCTGACATGGTTCCTGTGACTGCAGGAGGCTGCAGCAGTTCCTGCTTCCTGTTTTACATGTAAATGCTCGGTTCCAGTTCGTGTGGGCAATCCACAGTATCCCATTCAGTACTTCATAGCTGTATCCATAGTGCTGTTTTTAGTGCTTCACAAAATCAGTGCTCAAGTCAGATACAATTACAGTTTCATAAAATCATTCTTTTGAAAGAGATGTGACTCAAGCTTTTTCTTCTACCTTTTGCAGAAACAGAATAAAATTGATGTGACCTCTCAAGGGGAAAGAATGTATTTTAAATTAAGCCTTTTTTGTCAATGCTGTTCAGTCAGTGCTCAGCTTACTAAGAGTTAAGTTGCTCTAGAAGACACTGAAGTGAGGTTTTTAAAATTTGGGCTGGGGTAAAGCCTTTTGTAATTCTTTTTGTCGGTGATTTAACCTGCCAGTGTCACTGATACTCAAATGCAATCTTCACATTTGGTGGGTGTTTGGTAGCCAAGTGAAAATTGGTGGATGCTATGGAGATGTTTTTTTGTTTAAAGCTATTAACAGGAAACTGAGCAGGGAAAAAAAACCAAAGAAAACTCTGTAGCCAAAATCTCTACCAATAAGCAAAAACAGGATGGATGCAAAACTGGCTCTTTGGTCATTCTTTTAGAGCTGGTTCTTTAAAACTGACTTCCTGCAATTGTTCCCAGAACTGATGCATGGTGTGTTTTCTAAGAAATAAGAGTGCTGGAGACTTTGGCTTCCATGGAAGATGGGCTTTATTGATTTCAGACAGTAGGAAACAGATAATTTCATTTAGCACTTTAAAGGGAATTGTCACTAGCTTTGCTGTGATACCCTTTCTGTCCTGTGTGGTAAATAGAACTTGTATAGCTTTGAGAGGTAACTGGTTTTGTCTGCCTCCATCATTTGGTGCTCATCACAGAAGTCAAAGCTGTTGTAATCTCTGGTCTTCCCATAATAAATTTGGGAGTTTTAGGCAGTATTTCTGTATCCCATAATGTAGCCTGGCATACTTGCTGTTGCAGGAAAGTCAGGATTTCAGTTCTTCCTAACTGTGTGAAACAGGGATTCTAAAATACCTGTTTACAGAGGCCAAGGAACCTGCCAAGAATCTGTTCAGGGCTGAGATTGTCTTGAGTTTGGGACTGGGAGGTCTTAGAGAATGTGGGAAGAACTTGCTGTCACCCTGAAAGGTGGGGTTCTTCATTGTGGGCATGCTCTGAACCCGTGTGTTCACAATAAAACAGCAACAGTCACAGACTAAAATGAGAGGGACCAAAGACCTCTTGTCAGGGGTGGTCCAGCTTCCCCTGGCTAAGCAGACCCGACCTCCTGCAGCACTGCCTTGCACAGTTGTTTCTTAGTCCAATAAGTACTGAGAGATTGGAGGTGTTTGCTGCAGGTTTGGTTAGGGAGTGACTCTTACCAATTCTGGTGGTCTCTGTCTTGCAGTTTTGGAACCCTTATTGCCATTGGAGTTACTGTTTTTGCAGTGGTTTTCATTACTATTATTCTGTGCCTCACCTGTTCCTGTTGCTGTCTGTACAAAGCATGTCGAAGACCACGGCGTAAGTAGCTCTAGATTTATTTTCTTTTTTACATCTTTGAAGAAGATTTTTTTTTAATCCCTCCTGGAAAATTGTGTTCCTGTAAGAGGTGAAAATATTCTGCTCAGAAGTTGCAATACCTAAATATTAAAAAAAAGCATTTAAGCTGCTTCAGAATGTGAAGTTGCAGAGAGATGCTTTGGGATATTTTCTGAGCATTTAGAAGTTCTCTTCCCTCCCACCATGTAGGGGGTCTGGGAGTTGTTTGGGGTTTTTGTTTAGGGACCACCAGCACTAACCATGTTGCTTTTCCTTGCTGTAGCTGTGGTGACCACTGCCACCACGACGGTGGTTCATTCTGCCTATCCCCAGCAACCAGCAGTGCCACCCAACTACCCAGCAGCTCCATACCAAGGCTACCAGCCCGTGGCTGTGCAGCCCCAGCCGGGGATGCCGGTGGCTCCGTACCCTGCCCAGTACCCTCCCCCTTACCCCACGCAGCTGGCGGGACCCCCAGCTTACCATGAAACTGTGGCAGGTAAGGCAGCACCAAGGGCTTCTTCATCTCCTACACAGCTAAAGAGACAGCTGCTCTGGAGAAAATCTTGTGTTATTTACATTTATTATTGTCTATGGCTATGATAATACAAATGAAAACAAATTATGTAAAACTCAAGTTATGGTGGGTGCTGCTATTCACCCTGGTGGAAATTTCCCTATCACTGTTTCTGTGTTAAGTATTGCCAGAGGAGGTGAGAGCTGGAGGTGTACTGGCAAAGTTTGGCAATGTGTGGGACTGTCAGCAGATCCAGTAGAATGTTTTACTAATTCAGCTGACATTTAATATTAAAATCAAAGTCAATTAACATGTATACATACATATATATATGTATGTATACGTGAGTTGGATGTTTCCACATTCCCTTTCTAGTCTAATATTTGTGAGCTCTATTCTATAGGAGCATGTAGTGACAGGACAAGGGGGAATGGATTCAAACTAAAGGACAGCAAGTTTAGATTAGTTATTAGGAAAAAATTGTTTACTGTGAGGTTTGTGAGGCCCTGGCAAAAGTTGGCCAGAGAAGCTACAGACACATCTCTAGAAGCGTCCAAGGCCAGTTTGGATGGAACTCGGATGGAGCTCTGAATAAGCTGGTCTCATGGAAGGTGATGACAAAGGGATTGGAAGGAGAAGTCTGTTGACAACTTGCAGTTAGAATTATCAGAATCTTTTTCCTTCAGCTTTCCTTCTTAGCATTGTTGTCATGCAGCCTTATTGTTGCAATGACTAATTCTCACTTCTGTTGTTCTCTGAACAATTGGCTCCAGATTGCTCAGAGGGGCCAAAACTAGGCTTTTACCTGTAGGATCTTCAAGTTCTCTTACAAACCTCACTGGTCATTCTTTTAAGTAACAAAGTATAGTCCTGACTAGTAGATAATGCCCTTGGAAAGTAACTTCCAGGACAACTTGAATATAAAATGACTTTTCATGGTGTGAAAGATTTGCAAACAGTTAGAAATTGTACATTAATAATGTGCAAACCAGTCCCACATGTGAAAACACTGATTTGGCAGGACTGTTGACTCTATTTTTCTGTTATAAATGCCAAAGAAGCTGTGGGTTTTACAGGATTATGCCAAAGTGCTTTGGCTTCATCTTTTTCATATGAGGAAGCCAATAAATTAGTCATTTCACTTCTCCTCTCTGGTTTCCCAAGCTGTTGCTGGTTTGTTAGTTTTAAAACAGTTGTTTTGTTTTTTTTTGTGTGTGTGTTTTGTTTTGTTTTGTTTTGTTTTCTGGGAACATACCAAAGCACTTTCCATGTTGGTAGCTGACAATGCCTCACACTGCGAGTTCTTTCCTTCATTTCTCCTGCCTGTTAACCAAGGAGCAGGCTGTTAATTAGGTCACATGCCAGGGGAGAATACCTGCTCTGCCACACAGGAGCCAAACCCACTCACTTTGCAAGATCAGCAGAAGATAACCACACTTGCACTTTCCAGGGATCTGATCAGGTGCTACTTGAACAAACTTCTGCTGTTTGACAGGGCTGAAAATGGAGATGCCACTTGAGAGCAGCTTTTCTCAGAACAGTAGAAAATAAGGATCTCTTCCAAGGGATGCACATCTGGTATATAAGTCAGACTCTTTCATGTGCTCAGTAGTGGTGGGATATTTTTTCCCTTTTATTTTACTTCCTTAATTAATTTTTTGACACTTAGCAGGAAAGCATTTTCCATGAAGAAATCCTAAGATGATTTCTCTAGTCCTTTTACCACTGTTTTTTTTCTCAGCACACTGTCAGGTATATCTTCTTGTATATGCACCCCTTACTTTCACTGGCTCTTTTTTTGAGCCAGATCTGTTCCTTTTTTTTTAGACTAGGTTTCCCCCCTAAAGGCTACTCATGTACACTCAGTATCAAAAAAACCCCAAAGCCAACAAGAAAAAAGGTTTTTGTGCTCTTACTTCTGAAATGCAGATGTTTTATGAGTGAGCACAAGCTGTTTTCAAGTCCATTCAAGATACTGGCTAAATTGAACCTCTTAACTGTGTGCTCAAAGCAGAAATTGCCATTTTATATGTAGAGTTCAGAATGTACATTTTACAAATCTACTTTTTCTTGTGTTTTGCTTTTGCAGCTGGTGCTGGAGCCCCTTACCCCACCCAGCCCCCTTACAACCCTGCTTACATGGATCCTCAGAAGCCCACCTATTGAAAAGATCTTCTACTGCTTCTGCATACAAAACTTTTCAAAATATAATTTGTTCTGTTTACACCATGCACCTGTACTATATTTTCCCGGAAGACGACAATCTTTTGTTTAAGTAGAGTGAAAATCAATTCAGTATCTTTTTTTTAATGCTCCAAGGAAGGAGTATTTTTCTTGCAGAAGTTAATTTATACCTCAAGCAAATACAAAAAGATTTTGCTCTAGATACCATGAGAGAAGCAAGAAAGAGTATTTCAGAAATACAGAACCACAATACCATTTGCTGTGCAATAATTTTCAGAGGAATGCTCTAATATGAGCATTGTCAAATACCCAAAGTTGTAGCAATCTTTTGCACAGTATTAAAAAGTAAAAACTTAACCTCTAAGAAACTACCTGATACATGTTATGTAAGTTCTAAAATAGTAGTTGTGAAGCTACTATTGTTAGGTAAGCTACCATTTAATACATTTCATTTATCTTTCAAAAGGGAATTTTCCATTTTTGCAACACATTTATCTTTGGTAAGGGGTAGTAAACCATGTTTAATTGTCTTTGAGCTAGTTCTAAATAGCATGAGTTGGTTATTTCCTTATTTTCTGTCCCAGTTTTAAGGTTTATAAACTGTGCCTCCATTGGGTGTTATAGCTAGAAATCAACAGACTCTCTGCCACTTAAAGGACCAAATAGATCAAAAGCTTAAACCCTGAAAATTCTTCATAAAAATTATTGGATGAGTATTTCTTGTTCAGCTAGTATTGGACAGGCTTACTTCAGCCATCTGTTGTTGACGAGTTTAGAATTAAAATCAGCCCCTTAATCCCATGTTAAGCAGAGGTACCTTGGCAGCATTCAGTCCTGCCTCATCACAGAGGAGGAATTCTTTTACAGGAGGGATGGGATGTCAGCAGAAGATTGGAGTTTTCAAATGCTCAGGGTTTTCCCACTGTCTCTAGTGGGAACTGTAGGTGGCAAGAACCTAAGAATTACAGAGTTTTATAAATCCAGTCTGCACTGGAGTAACAATATGCTGGGTGAGGGGCCACAGTGGGCATTAAACCTCCCTTTTGTCTCCAACATTCCCATAAAGCTGAGCAGTGAATGAGAAGTCAAGGAAAGGAAGGATTTGGTCACAGTCAGGTAATGTATTTTTAAGAAGGTAATGGTTTCAGTCATTCAACATCTTGAGACATCCTCATGACTGTTAACACTGCTGGGGCTTTAGGCTTTATGAATCTTTTATTGCTCAAACAAATACGGTGGCTGTTTTTTTCACTGTCCTCAACAATCCTGTCTTTTCCAACATTGAAATGCAATTTGTTAATCCTCATAGAACTATGTAGTTATTTGCATGTATCACTGTGACATAATAGGTGAAATAATTTTAACATATCTTTTACACAGATTTTACTTTTTTTAGAGAGGCCATTGAGCCATTTGTCCTGATTCTACATTTGGGATATATTATTGTTTGGTAGCATTGTTTTACCTCACAGAGTGGGTGGAAGTTGCTGCTGTCAAAGGCAGCCTTGTTCCTCTTTCTGATTTTTTGAGTCTATTTCTGGATTATTTAGATTTTTTTTTAAAAAAGTTTTCAGGGCATTTCAGAAGAAACTTGTTGAAAGCTTTTACACTGGGGTTCATGACAACCTGTGCCCCTCTGTTACACCTCTCTGAGTGTTGAAGTTAATAGCATGCAATGGTGCCAAGAGGCACTTACAGAACATATATCTGTATATCCTGTGTCTGTGTTCCTCCTCTTTCCTGCCTTGTCAGCTGAGAAATTGGGCAAAATTTCATTACACTGTCAGATGTTACATGGGACCAACCAAAAAAGGAGGGTGTTTCCTGTATGGAGGAGGAAGTATTGCCTTAGAAATCCGGAATATTTCTGTGAGAGGGTACTGAGTAACTGCAGAAATAAATCCCATGCTACAGATCCTACCCCTGGTGTTTATTCATGGAGTGTGAGGGCAGAGATTGTTACAGCACCTTTGTTAGCCTGTGTGGAGCCAGGCCAGGGAGAGCACAGGTACAGCATCCAGTGTGAGGCTTCCTGAGGTTGTTCCCGTGCCCTGCTCTTCCTGTCCCCCACCTGGTGTGACAAAGGGAGCAGCCCATGGCAGTCACAGTGTTGTGTTTGAGTTATGAGAGGGAAATCTGCCATTTCATGGCAGGATGGCTCAGTCATCATCCCTGAGGAGAGGGAGGAAAGTAAGGTGGCAACAATAAGAGACATTCCCAAATATGAGGTTTTGGGGTGGAAGTTGTACAGACCAAACAGATGGTCCTGAATTGCCAATTCTCTGTGTGTGGTGGTAGGAGATGAGGGGTAGGGTTAAGGAGCCTGAAAATGGACACCTTTCCATCAGTGGACATGTGCAAATGGTGACTACATACAAGTGAAGAGATTAATCATTAATGTGCAAGGAACTGCCTTAGCAGTACTATTACTAATTCAGTTACAAAACTTACTGAAAGAAGAGAAAATGGTCCATTTCAAAATTAATCAGATTGTGATTAATTTCTTATTGTTAGTGCATTAATCGTCATTAACACTGAGGTGCAGGACAAAATTTTATTTTGGTTCTTGCCCTGCAGCCTTGTTGAAGCTTGTTTTCTAATACTGAAGAGAATGGGATGGTTACAGAAAAGATGGAGATGATCCATAAGTTTTCAGTTGAAGCACTGCTGATGTGTCAGTCCCAGTAGCTGTTGCCTTCACATCACACTTGTTCTCCACAGTGCTCTGGGGTGGGGGGAAGGGAGCTAAGACTTTACATGTTGATACATCTTATTTTTTTAAATTCTGTAAGTGCCTTTGTTTCAGAAATGTCAGTAGAATATTGAATTTACTAGATAATCATTGTTGCTTTTGTTACATACTGTAACCTCGCTTTGTATGTCGTTTGTAGGTTAAACATAAGTATTCAAACCAAATGGCATAAATTCTATGCACCTTTGTAATAAATGCAGTGTTTGAAGCACATTCTGTCAACTTGGTTTTTTTAGCCTCATTTTGAGTATTATTTAGGGGTGTATCTGCAAAGGTATATTTTCCTTCATGATTGACAGCCCGTGTTACTGAGTGTCCTTCAGGTCACCTTGTATCATGAATATCACTTTTGGTGGTGGAGACTGAAGCCTATCCAAAATTACAGGTCACAACATAAAGCAAGGACAGTGTAAGCTGCTGAACGATCCTCTGACAGGCTGCTGGCAAGCAAGTCCAAAAGGATTGATTCTAAGGAAGTCTGTAATTTCATTAAAAATATCTTCTCAACCTATTTAGACTTGTGTGTTGAGTATTGTGCCTCATTCATCAAATTGACCAATTCAACATGAGGTGAGTGATGCTTTCTACTCTGTCTGAAAATGTTTTTGCTAGAGTGTTTGTGTATTTTAAAGTTTTGGTAAAAATGCTTTAGAAAGGTTGTATCCACACCCCTGACTCATTAATCTTTCACTTGAAAATACTTTCTTTGAGCAGGTCAGGAGTACTCTTTATATGACACCACACAGCAGTGAATTGGTGTTTAGTGTCATTATTACCTTGAATTGCCAGCTACATTCTAATGTAGCATTTAAAAGAAAAAGGGAGAAACACAAATTTTTAAAAACCCCACTTAACACCCAATCAAAATCCCATAATAATTGGGTAACTTGGTAGTGTTACTTCTTGAATTTGTTGGAGTCTCAGCTACAGGCTGATAGTGTGTTGGAGATGCAATATAAATAATTTCACTTCCAGTTTTATTTCACATTTTCTCTTAATTGACAGGGGGCAGCAGACAAAATCCATGCTTCTAAAAACCTAAATTTAGAAAACATATAATTAATGTTTGGGCTAGAAATGACACCAGGAAATTGCTGTTATTTATGATTATTTTGTTGGCACTGCTTTTTATTTCATCTGTTCCTCTTTTCCCATGACTTTTAGCAGGTGCATCTGTGCAGTATGGCTGGGTTTCAGAAGTGACAGACAGAGAAATGCTCAGAGGAAAGCTGTGTGCCTTTCCCTCTCTCTGCACACAGGACTGAGGAGCAGGAGCAGAACCTGGGTTTTGATTAAAACCTGCAGATTCCCTTAGGGAGCACATAGGGTTTCAAAGGTACCTTCACCCTTTATTGCAGCAAACGGTCGTATGGGAGAGCAAACAGCTGAACTGAAAAGTTGAAAACCCAGGGTTAAGTGTGGAATATTGCTGGTTATGTTTTCATAATGTTTAATCAGCAGTTGTCTATGGTAGTGTGAATTTTTCCAGAACTAAGCTTGGCATGCATTTAAAACTCATGGCAGGGTTGTGTGGGAAGAGCTGGTCACACAGGAGGGAAAAACTTCAATTATTGCCAAACAAGCAATTCTTGCCTGTTTCATTTTTTCCAAGTCTGGAAACTCAGTATCATATCTCAGCTCTTGTAATAACTCACCAGATTTGCTTTAGCCAGTGGTTTGGGGCCTGTTTTTATCTCTCTGGTTATTGTTTGACCATATCTAGTTATTTTTGCAGCCTGTACCACAGGAATCCGGTCAGATTTAGAGTTTTCAGTGAGCAATATAGGAGGGGAAAAAGTGCACAAGTTAAACCTGTCAGAGGTGAGAGAAAGCTGAAGAAAACCTTACTTTATCCTTTCAAGAGCTCATGCTTCTGCACTGATGGAATTGTGTCCCCTGCAAAGGCAGCCCCCCCCCAGGGCCAGTTAGTCATTATAAAATAACCTCTGATATCCCATTTCCCTTACTGCACTCAAAATAACTTTTAAACCAGCTGCTGAAGCCTTTTCATTCTATCACTTCTTGTCCCTTCAGTGGGATTTGTGGTTCACTGTCTAATGGTATCTTGCCTCTGGAATCAGGTAGGATGTATTTCTCAGACTGCTGGACAGGCGTTGCAGCTCAGCTGTGCTGTAAAGAAGGTTCTTAAGGAAAACAAATTGTTCATTCTCAAAACACCAACCTACAACATGATTAATGCATAGATTAAAACATTGCTGTTTGTGTTACCTCTGTTAGAACACTCTACAAGCATTGGTTATTACATTCTGACTATTATATATGAAAATAAAGTGGCAGTTTCCTCTGGTTATTTTCAAAAGCAGGTTTGGCCTTTGAGCAGTTATTGCACTGACAAGCTTTAGGACTAAGTTTTCAAATTAGTCCAGGCTCAGCAGTGCTGGCAGTCACAGAAGGTGTTGGCCCTTGCTCTTGGAAGCACTTTGATAAACTTTAGCCACAGTGGGTTTGTAGATCTTTGTAGGGATCACAGATCCCCTTTTCTTATCAGTCTGCTAAATTACAATCAACAATGTACATTTCTTTAACAATTTACACTGGAAGTGAAAGTTTGCATTTGCTGTTACATTCTCAGCAGATAACACAGAGTCTGTGCAGGCAGAACTGCTGCATTTGACCCTAACTGTAATCATTTGGCCATTATAGCTATAAATAATACTGCAGACTGTAAGGAAAACATTCAGTGGTTAGGATGACTTTGTTCTAATTGTTTAGCACAGGCTTTTAAGCAGTAGCTCATTCGTAGGATTAATATGAATAAACCCAACTCAGGAATGTTGTGTGCTACAGGATGAGGTATTTTGTATTTACCATCTTCATCTATGTCAGCTTGGTTTTAAAAATGGGGTTTTGAGGCCTGACATGACACAAAACAGTTGTTTGGCTTCTCTGTGGGAGCTTGTTTCAGTTGGGGGCTGGGTGAGCTGCAGAGGTCCCTTCCAACCTCACCAAGTCAATGATTCTGCAAGGTGTAGAATTGAGCAAGGTTTCATTGAGCAGGAAAAAGCAGCTCTGGTGAGCTCAGCTTTCACCCAAGGGGAAACCCATCCCCAGGGGCAAGGAAGCAGATGGGTGGCTGCTCCTAGGAATGTGATAATCATGTGTAGAACATGCTAGTTCTTTGCTGAGTACTTCATTTTTCAGTCTTGTGCCTGTGCTGGATGCCAGAGTAATTGTTTTTCTCAGTTAATATGGAGGCACAGCTTATCTGTAACATGGTGGGGAAATGCAAACTGGCTGTGGAAAAGCTGCTATGGTGGGAATTCTTCAGGGAGTAAAGAACTGATGATCAGGGATAATGAGCTGTTGCATACATGATTGGATCTTTTTAATCCTGAAAAAAATTCCAGGAGAAAGTAAAAAGGGAAGAATTGCTGAAGGTCAGCACAATCTTAAAATAATCCTGACAAGGTTGATCACTGTAAATGTCTTAAATAATTATGGTGGTTCTGTAAGTATATGTCTTTCTGCCTTTTCTCTTCAGGAGTACAGCCTCATTTTTCTTTAGGAATGTGAACAGATAATGCCTTCAATTTTAAAAGCTGTGGTTTAATTTCACACTAACACGATGTTACTGTGATTCCTGCCAGTGATAACTGTAGGGGTTTGGATCTGTTTGTTGTATGGAGCCTGGATTGTACTACTATAAAGCCCAAAGCTGGGAGAAAATTCACTGAGAATGTAAATGTACATGTTTGGGTGTTGTCTGTTAGAGGGGGTGGATGGGAAGGGATGCAGAGCCAGGAGGGAACACTTAGGAGTTTTCCTACCAGTTTTTTTCCAGAGATAACTCTTCTGTTTATATAAAGTTTAGCAATAATCCACTTCTCCCTTTTTCCAAGTTGCCATACACACACCCTTTAGATGAAGCCAGGAATTTTTTAAACAACTTTTTGTAACTTGATTGCTCCAGCAGTTTGGGATTCCTTAGGGAACTGTTTTTTTGTCCAAACTCTTAACAGTTCATTTGGTCTGTTCAGCCAGAAGGGTTAACTATCTCTTATCTCTATAAACTCAAATTATTTAGAGAAATTATGTGATGAGAACAGTTGAAAAGTGATGGCAGATCACTGCATTTTGGGATATCTGAGGTTCTGTGACTGTCATATCTTTGCTAGGACAGCTCTAAGCTTGCCCCTCACAGCAGGCTCATGGCCAGATACTGCTTTACCACAGTTCCTGCTCACTGGGAGAATGATTCCTTCTTCTGAAGGAATTATCTTAATGTTTATTTTGGTTTTGAGGAAGGAAGGGGCTTTTATATACACTTTCTCTCTAATCCTTAAGACCAGGAAATGTTGCTAGGTGGTTGTGGTTGGTTTTTTTTTGGTTTTTTTGGATTGCTTTGTTTATTTGCTTATTTATTTATTTTACATGGAGAAGTGAAATGTTTTTTGTCACACCAACATCTGCAGCTTGTCTTGTCCAGGGCCTGGTGACAGTTCCAGGGTTGTGACCATGCAAGCACACACGGAAGGCTTTACTGCTCTGTGCCTGTGCATCCTTCCTTGGTGCATTTCAGCAGGAACATGGCAGTTTTCCAGATGCTACAAGGGACTTGAAACCTGTTACTGAGAGGAGCAGTTGGCAGCTTGGGTTTCACAGAACTGACCTGGCCCTGCTTGGTGCAGCTGCTGCTCAGAGAGGAGGAGGCTGAACCCCGGCTGGGGGGAAGAAGGAGCTTTGGCCCTCTGGAGGTGCTGGGTTATTATCCCAGTTCTTCCTGCATAGGCATTTCTAGGAAAGATCTCTTCCAAAGCAAGAGCCAAACCAGGAGCTTGCTGAGCACACTGGAGTGGGCTCTTTGCTGCAGGGCAGGTCACAGCCTCTTTGGGCATGACCACAGAACAGAATCTCTCCCAATTTTCCAAAGGCTTCCTTCCCACTCTCAGACAGTCTCTTGTCCTCCTGGTTCCTCGATCCAGGCTTGTTCTTAACAAAGTCCCTGTTGAAAATGGAAAAGAGCTCTCCCATCTAAAAACACACACCTGTGGGTTCATTTTAATAACACACTTCCCTTTTTAGGGTCTGAGGCTCAGCTGATGGATGACCTGCAGCCCAATGTGACAGTGAGTGAGATCATGCACAGTTCAAAGGGTGGGGCAGCAGCTCTTCCTCCAACCTTTGGTGCTGAATCCTAGGAATGAGAGGCTGCTTCATCTTCATCATGACCAAAAATCCCAGTCATTCTGCACACATTGAAATACCCTTCTATTGCCTAGGATGCTATCCTCAACAGTATCATCTTTCAAGGGGAATTGTAAAATGTAAGTTCCAATATTGTTTGTTTTGGCATGTCAGTAATTACACTTCCAACAGATTCATGAAATTGAGTGAGCTCAGGTGACCAATCCTCAGCAAGAAATTCAAAGCCCTGTAGTGAACTGCCAATTCTTAAGTTATTTCTAGAAGGGTTTTTAAAATCACCATAAACTGTTTACTAATATCAGCAATATGAAAATTCTGGAAGTTACACAAGGAAGCAGTACAGCTACAGAAGACACAAGTGTGTTCAAAAGGCTTTCATATGAATGCAGTGATGCCAAACACCTCGGCACATTCAGCACCATAAATTCAGCTGTAGTCACAGTCAAATGGAGAATAGAGAGAAATTTCCATTCCATTCACAGCAGTTTCACACAGGATGGAATTCATAACCAGAACCAGTCATAAGCCATTGAGTGGTTTGCACAGCAGTGTCACTCTCATCAAAATTCCTTTGCTTTCAGCTACATTTAGATAGCACTGAAATAATTACAACAAAGAAACGTGTCTTAGTTGTGCTTTGTTTGAGTGCAACCCAAGATTATTAGGACTTAAAAGATGATTCAAAGTTCACTTTTACATTGGCAATGATGATTCAGATGAGGAAGGACAGAGCTCTTTGCTGTTGGTTAGCTGGAGTCTGTTCCTTGGTCTTCTGCCTCAGGAGGATACAATTCATCCAAAATCAGCTCTGCAACAAAAAATAATATTTCAGAGAATTTTTTTTTCCCGCTTCATAGAGTATAATTATAGCTGGTATCTGCATTTTAGAACTTACTGATGGTAGAAGACTACAGCAAATAAAATTTTTGAAGGTTCCATGCAAACAGGTCTTTAGGTTTGTGTTTTGTCACACAAACTTCTCCTTTTCTTTAATGCCTTTTTTTTTAGGAATACTTTCCCCTATCCCAGGTTGCTCCAAGCCCCCCCCAACCTGGCCTTGAACACTTCCAGGAATGGGGCAGCCACAGCTTCTCTGGGCAACCTGTGCCAGGGCCTCCCCATGCTCACAGGGAAGAATTTCTTCCCAATATCCAATCTAAACTGCCTCCAGAGGTCTGAGCAACAACCAGCTGTGGTACTTGTTAAAAGAGAAAAGTGACAGAAGTGAAATTTTTATTTCTGCAACATGGAAAAAAGCCAACATTTAATTTTTACCTTCACAGGCACTCAGTTTTTGAGTCTTTTTGAGAATGTCTCTTATGCCTGGCATGGCTTGGTCATATTGATGTAGAACTTCCAAACAGTGTTCATGGAACAGTTTATCTTTCTGAGACAGGCTGTGCAAGAGTAAAACAGCATCCCGTAAAAACTGAATAACTTGTTCCCTATGTGCACACAAGCTGGTCTCAGATCTAATCTTCATCCACTGTCTGTGCAACATCACAATTAGTGCCTTAACCACCTGCAAGAAGAAAAACAGTGCCTCAATACACAAAGCAAAAATATAGGAGCAGAAAACTTGTATCAATATGAACTTTACTGCTTAATCTCTTCAGACTTTCAGGATATTTTCTAGCAAACCAAAGCAAGCTTCCTAGAAGGTGGCATTCTCTCAAGTACACGACACTTCTGTTTCTCCACAGCAAAAAAAAAAAAATAAAAGGGGCAAGAAGCAATTTCAGCATTAAATACTTGGAACTTGTCAGCAGGTTAAAGTGGGGGAGTGTGGTGAACATACCTCAAGGTAGCACTGACAGTCTGTGCCAGGAAATAAAACTGCTGGTCTGGAGCACCACATGCAGCGTGTCAGGAGCCTCACTGTCTGTTACAAACACAGGCTCTGTTAGAGTGAGGGATAAGTTATGATAATTCATTGCTAGTTTCAAATAGTCTTGGGGTATTTTTTTCTCATAACAGCTGATGTCTTTTACCCTCAAAGTTGTCCAAGTTTTTTTCCCCGTAACACTTCATAGACAGAGTTTGCCTTGCACAGAAACCTCAACTTTCTGATGAGGGAGGCTGACAAGGTCAGTGGCCTTTAATTCACTGCATACAAATAATGTATTTACACTTAGTATAACAGTGCAGGTGGGGGTAATGGAAAAGGTTTAAAATTCCTTAAAATGAGGGAAGTAGAACTAATAGAACCTCCAACAACTCTTTTGTCACTTCTTTCTATATAAACAACACAAATTAGGTTTAAAAGCTATTCTTTATATAACCATGACTGTTAAACAGCAAGGTAGCATTTCCACTGAATGCAAGGAATATAAATCCTAAATCACTACAGAATGACTTTTAAATATAATAAATGCAATCAAAATGAAGGACAACTCTTGCTTCTTTTTACTCTTCTGTTGCTGTAAAAGCAAAATAAAGCTTAGTGCTGAGCATCTTCAGCCATCCTAGTATCTTTCTTGGTTTTTTCAGTAACTTGAAAGGCTATTATGACCAATGGTCTCTTCAAGGATAGTTACTGATTCAGTTTCAAGCAGGTACTTTCAAAAATCAATGTAATCCCTTACTGCAAGCCCATACTTGCAGTTTTGTATTTCAGTTAGAGAAAGAAATTGTTTTCAGGCAGTTTGTGCACTATCCTGCTCCTCCCACTCCCCCAACTGGAAGAATATGGAAGGAGCACATGGACACTCAGATGTGGTTACCTCTTGCTCCAGCTGAAGCCAAAGCATTTCAGATGCTGATTTATCTGGTCTTGATGTTATGTACATGTAGAGCGCAAGGAGAAGGCAGGTGTCTGAAAGAGAGAGAACTTTGTTCTTTTTCCAACCAGCCACTTGTTCATGACAAAAATTAATTCTATCAGGCAAGAAAACATTTTGTGTTCTATCCTAGGGCTCATGGTACAGGCTCAGCTTCTTGTTTTACTTCCCACATCTTCAGCAGTGCTGAGGAAATTGGTATCCCTAAACTTTATATTTGCCTTTGTGGTAATCCTGTCCTGGTTCATTCATAAGGAACTGAACAGAGATCATTTGTCATGCAGAGTACTGGAATCTCTAAACAGTGCCATGAGCACAGATAAATTTCACTTCAAAACTCCTCAAAAGCCCCTTTTTCCTCATCAACCTTAAATACACAATCTAGAAAGTGATTTTAAAATGGCTATCAAAAACACTGCTTGTAGACAGATATCACAAGACCAACACTCTCCAAATCATAAGCAGAAAACAAGTTTTCAGGTAACATAGCAGGCTTTTTTCCTTCTGTGGTTTCAGCACCTTGAAGCAAGGCCTGTTTGCATTACTTTTAGTCATGGTGACAGTTCTCTCTCTTGCAGTCTTTTACCTGAATGAGAACAGAGTTGAGCAGCCAACAGGTGGTGCTGAGCAAGAGCACACAGGAGTCTCACAGTCAGAAGCACAGCAGGCAGAGGTGTCTCAGGCCGCAGACAGTGCTGCAGTACCTGGCTACTCAGTAAATGCTGGAAACTTCAAAACAAAACTTAGTTAGAAAAGGGAAATGCAGTTACAAGTTGCAAATACACCATTTTTTGTAGACAGCATTATAATTTGTGCCTTTTAAGCTATTCAGAACACACCCTATCTCAAAATATCTGTTGTAAATACAAAGTATGCTGGAAGACATTGCTACTTCGGCAGTCACTCTGCAGTTCACACTGGCAGTTTTACCTGCCAGAATGAGATCCTGTGCTTTCCTTCCTTATGCACCTCCCAGCAGTCACAAAAACCCCAAAATGAATGGTAAAAAAAAGCTTCTTCACTTTTAATGAGGCAACAGCATCTGCTTCATATGAACATCATCACTAAACCTTGTTACTGATCAGGGATGATTACTACACTAACAGCAAAGGCAGTAGAAAAATCCTCAGCTACTTCTCAAATACGATCCGAGGTGCGATTTCCTCGTACATAGCACAACTTCTAGTGAAAGCTGCCCAGAAAAGAATTCTCTTCTTTAACAGAGAATGAAAACTGCTAAACAACAGACTCTGAAATTATTTTAAAGCTGTTACTGACTTACTTTATTAACAAGTCCATAGTTGAATTTTCAGCTAATTTTACCAAAACCTTTAGGCTTTGGCTCAGGATATTGTCAGTCTGGGAACCCCTTGCAGCAGAAAAAGCTAAAATCTGAAGCAGCTTTTTAAACAAAGAATGTTGAGCTCCATCAGTATTGGGAGGATCCTGTGGAGCAGCCAGCCCTCCTTGTGTCCTGCTCTCTTCTTTATTGTCGCACAACACATTTTTGTCCTTTTTGGAAACCTGTTCATCTCCAGCAGCAGAACTGTTTTCCATTTCAGCAGACAGCAATGTGTGGACAACATCCCAGCTGTAGAACACCAAATAATAAAGGATTCCCAGTGACACAAGAGTAGTTTCTTCAAGGGACAGCCTGAAGTCCTCCTTGCCTGACACCGTGTTTGTGCTGGCTCTGGAAGCAGCAGCTGGATGGGTCCCACAAGCTCCATTCCCTGGCATGTCCCTGAGCTGCTCTGATCGGCAGAAGGCACCAACGTGGTGCTCCACCAAGGGCAGGAGATGCACAGCACCTTGGATCCTGCTCTGTGTGAGGGGCAGGAGCCCTCCTTGGCCTTCTGCTGGGTTTCTCTCAGATAATTCTTCATCCAGAGCAATCAAGTTCAGTCCTGTTACTGCCAGTTTTTGAGCTTCTTGCAGGGATACAAGAGGAGCTATTCCTTCTTGAGTTGTCCTGCTGCTGGGGAGTTGTATGGGCTTCCTGTCCAAATAAAAGTAAAAGGGAAATGTTTCACAAGAAAAGGCAAAGAAGATACTTGAAATCTGAGTTATCCATATTACAAACTGAATAATAGAAAGGCCAGAGTTCTAAGAGATGTCTGTTTCCAAAATAGGAAAAAAAGAGGGAAAAACTTCATTCTGCTCCTTGATGCCTGCATGAAAGAGCCATTTCAAAGCATTCTAATAAATTAGTTTCATTACCAATAAAACAACCTATCTGAAAAGCAAAGGTATTTCAGAAGCTACAGTCTAATTCTGTAAAGTGAAGAACTATTATAATTCATATCCAATCTTCATATTTAAAATGCTTTACCAGGAAATATATCTTGGAAAGTTGCACACCAATTGCACATTACAAATTGAATACAGTTTATATTTTGAAGATATAAAACCAACTTTTTAATCACATCTTCAGCATTTTCTTCCCTCTTAACTTATGATCATGTTTCTGTGCTTCCCTCAATGCAATGCAAGCTGCTAACAGCTTTAGTTTAGTTCTGTGCCTTCCCCTAACCGATAATTAACCTAATTTATTTTTTAAGGATGTTCCAGTGTTTCGTATCTGTGATAATCAAAGATACAGAATGATGTTCCAAATTTTGCACAAAATGGCCTAAGAGCATGATTTACCACAAGGAATGAGCTGTCCTCCTGCATGACCAAGTGTTTCTTAGTACAGAGAATGCCACTGTGCTGAACATGGCAATAACAGTTTAACAAAGAAAATAAAACTTACGTATCCAAAGAGTTGGGTGGCAACACAGCTCCAGGTAGAGGCTCAGAGTTGCTACTGAGAAGGTGGCAGAATCCTAGAAGTGACCCGGGGACAATGGGCTGCTTCATCAGTGCATTCAGCAAGATAGAACCTGGAAGGATACAGAATTTTCTTTGGAGAAGATTTGCCATCATCAACAACAAAAAAATCAGTATTTCAGAAGATCAGCCTTATTGAGAGAGTGCTCACAACCTCAAAATGGTATTTTCATTATGAATCTTCTTTCTTAAAAGGAGGATGATTTTCAGAAAAATTAAATTAAGATACTTAAATATAAACCAAGTTATATTTAGAGGTATTTTAATTATGATCCCACATTAGCAAAATACCTTGAGCCAAGTGATCACATATCCCAGCTGTTCTGGTGACTTGACACTCCAGACATTGAAATTATGTGATGCAATTCCACTGCAACTGTAACTAAGACAGTACCCTAAAGAATTCTTGGAGCTGACTGTTGAAAATGCTTCATAGTGTTTTGGTTTGTTTTAAAGGTACATTTTCCCTGGTTTTATTTCTGCATTACCAGAATGATATTACCTTGTGTATTTCGTTTGGGGACAGAGTTGTAGGAACCATTTTTTCCTGTTGCTTTGTGCTGCTTCAGGGATGAAACTTCAGGATGGGTTATCTTCCTGTCTGAAACAAACAGGGATTGGGAGAACACAGACCTGCACCCATCCTGTACACACAGCCACAGTGTTAGATAATCTTTTAATCATCTCTATATGTCACAATTACCAAGCAAACCAAGGCCAAAATCCTTGCAGAGTTCAGAGAAAAAAAGTAAACAAATGTATTTTTTCAAACAAATAGGCATATTGAGTGTTGTTACCATAACAAACAATAGCAATACTAATGCTTTCAGGCACTACTTTTTTTTTTTTTTCCTGGAATTCCTGCTGCCCATATTTTTAGAATGAACAGTGTAACTGACAGTAACATCTCAGATTTTTCATGACTCTTCAAGTACGGATTGTAAGGATTAGTTGATGATATCCACATTTCTTACATTTATTATTTCCCATTACTATAAAAAACCCACTACTTTTTTTCATATTATAGCAATCTTCAAATATATGCAGATATTAATTTCCTAAGGTTTACTCAATGAATTTCAAGATAGAATTTTGTGAGAATTACTGCCCTACATATAAAAGAGGAAATGAGTACATTGTTTCAGTTGCTTCTTTCAATATGACTAAATATGTAGCCTTTAAAATTCAATCCCCAAAACGCTAGAAGAAGAATACAAAACATGCATTAGCTGACTAGCAGACCAAGAAATAGGCAAATTATTTCCTATTCTTTATGCAATGGGAGAAGACAGATCAACTATTTGGATGTTTTAGTTCATCACAGAATGAAGTTTTTTATTGCAGCCACTGGCCACTTCATCATTGACACCTTGGCATCTGGTACTTGGGTGTGAATTAAAATGATCTTCATGCAAATTTCAGTCATGGCTGTTTAACTCCAGTTGGTATAAAGTGGAAAAAAACCTAACCAAAACCAAAATAAATAACTGTGAACTAACTGCAACAGTTCAGTCACAAAACACTTCTCTAATGTAGAATGTACACATGTAGCTAAAAATGTTGCAAGTTGTACATGGGTTTACCTTCTTTGATTGAAGCAGTCAGGGCCATCAAACTTCCTGAAGAACATGATGGCCTAGTGGACATTTCAGCATTGAAGGATTCCTTTGTAGGAAAAGATCTTTCTGGCTGTGGAGAACATCCTTCTGATTTCACTTGTACCACGAGATTCTTTTTAGGGCTAAAATAAAAGACAAATCAGTATTTCTTTTGTAATTATTTTATTAGACAACAATCTGTTTTCTTTGCACTGCTTGATGTTTTAGAGATACTTCTCTACAAACTCTGAATTTCTGTCACAGATACAAGGAAGGCTCTTTTTTGAGCAAATTCCATAGATGTCATCAGACTTTTTTGTTGTATTTTTTTAAGGACAACAGAGGTAAGAGTCACATGAAGAAGGAAAACCTCTTGAATAGTTTAAACATAGGTATTGCAACATTGAACACAAATTCCTTTTCCAACCCCCCTACCTTGTTGTTGGAACTGCCTGAGAAAGGTGTTTATTTCTTTCACAGTTCTGAAGTCGTGTTCTTAATTCATTCATTTCTGCGTCCTTGAACTGCAGCTCGGAGTGCAGCGACTGTAACTGAGAGAGGAGTTCAGGGCAGTTTTACTGTGACCAGTTCAGAAGTGGTGCAACTGCAGAGCAACTGAATTACCAGAGAGCTCCAGATCATCATCAGCTTACAGTGAACTCCAAGATCTCCATTTTTAGGAATGTTAGTCCAATCAGCACTGAGAGCCAAGTGCCCTAAGTTCAGGCAAGAAGTCTCTGTGAGTGGCTAAGACAGAGCAAGTGCCACACTAAGCATGGCTCCAGTGAGGCTGCAGAGCCAACTGGGCAAAAGCAGCCACTGTCCTCTTCAGGGCTTGCACAGAGATGACTGCAACAAGAACAGCAATCTGATCAGAGCCACAAAGCATGCTGTGTCACTTTTTCCCACTCTAAAATACATTCCAATTGCAATGTTCTCAGGATGGCTTCAAAAAAGCAATAAGTAAAGGAAAACCTCTACCACCTGAATTCCATTCCTTTATTTTGGCAGGGGAAAACTCTCATCAAGTTCTTAGAAATGTTTTCTTCTAGATAAGAAAATAAAAGCAAGCATTGTGGAAATTTCACACCAATGTTCTTCCTTTGACTAAATGGTCTGTGACATCATTAAGTCATAAATCAGCTTCTGCACGTGATCTGCAGGTAACTGAAATTATTTACAAACCTTTTTGGAGAACTCTTTTTCTTTTTCACTTAAAATCTGAGATTTTTGCTGTTCCAGTAGCAGGTATGATCTCTTCTGTTCTTCCATAGCATACTCCATCTGCTGCATTGAGTCACGCAGAATTTTAATTTCCCCATTTTTAGTGAGAATTTCATCCTGCATTTCTTTCAGCTGCAAACAGAGGAATTATATTAAAGGATGGATATAGCCAAAAGTATGTATTTGCATCAGTATGTGGGTGAAAATTAGGTGTATTTGTAATTTCTAGGGAGAAAAATGCTCCTGGAACCCAGCTCAGAAATTCTACACGTTGCCTCTAATCTTTCTCTGATTAAATAAGGCTCAGCTACTGTTTTCTTTAACATAATTAAAAATTACATGATCATCCTTCTCTTTTCCCTTCTCTGCAATTATGTTTTGGGTTTTTTTTAAAAAAAGTGTTCTAGTCACACACATCAATAATTTATTCATTGTTTGGATGATAACAGTGATAATTTAATTACACTACTACATCCATCAGGACAGCCAACAAGCACCCTAAGACAAGGTACCACCCCCAGACAGAATCTTCATGACATTGAGTCTCTAACACTTCCTGAACAGCCACTACCACTCAGAGACAAGATTTTGGCGATAATAAAGAAGTTACTCAGAAAAGCAAGAAAAAATATTAGAAAGACACTTTTCTACAACTCTAAAATTATGATTTAATACAGTATAAGGGTAGGAGACTCCCTGATAAAGGTGGATATAATAGAGCTGGGAAAGATACAGAGAATGGAGAAAGGGAAACAGAGTATCTTTCCATAAATGACCACCAGAAGGTAAAGTAACATAAAGTCACTTGAAAGTCACCTCACTTTCTCAAACCTTTTTAGTTGAACAAAACAACTCTGGTTGACAAGGCAGAGAAATTATTTGATAGAGAACAAATAAAACTGAAAAAACAGCATTTGCTAATCTAAAATGACCAAGAAATAAAATATTTCTCTGACTCTTTAGTAGTACTAGAGCTGTTTCTAGTACAATGATTTTAACACATCCCTGGATTACAAAGATTATTGATCACCTTGGGACTGGATTTATCCCACCTTTCAGTTATTCCTATCAAAAATGTGATATTTAGAGGAGAAGGGAGGATATTGCCAACCTTCTGTTTGACTTCTTCATGCTGTGTCTGCAGGACTTCAAACTGGAATGCATCTCTCATCAGACCATCTTCTGCTCTGCTTCCTGCTGCAGGGAAAAGCCAAAATCAGAAGCACAGATGATGAATGTACATCACTAGTGACTCAACACCAAGGTTTTGTTATTTGTAATTGCATTTCTCTGTCATTACAAACAGGTAAACTGCCTCATCTAGCCACCACAGGAACTTTGCTAGTGCTTGTGCATCAATTCTTATGACAGAAGAACCCCTGCCCCTTCAAATTTCTAATTACAGAATGGTTCGGGTTGAAAGGGACCTTAAAGATCATCTCATATCTTTAACCAGCAAGATGACCCACAGCAAAAGCAAGCATTTATTCTGAGAAATAACTTCAGTTAATGCACAAACAAGGGTTCAATAAAAACTTATTCACCTGGAGAGGTGACAGATGTCAGGGTTGCTAAAACATACTTAGATTATTCAAGCTCTCTAAGCTTCATAATGAAGAAAACCCTGCTTTTGTTTCCTTCAAAGTAAACCTGAAAGTCAGCTGTTAATAGAAGGCATGCTATGCATTTATTAGTGGAAATTAAGAGGGAAAAAAAAATCTGAAAGCCAACATGCTACCATAATATGATACCTAAAGCATGTTGAAAGTATAGGAAACTCCTTTTTTTTTTTTTTTTTTTTTGGCAGGTTTAACACACAGCACCCTTGTCCCAGGCTGGCATGACCAAACACACACCCCAGACACGGGCTCCTGGTGCTGTGAGATCAATGCAATGTTCCTGCTGGGATTGTTATTCTCGTTATTTCTCGGAATTCCTCTGAATGCCAACCTCCCTCTGGCACCGCGGGTGCCACCGTGGGGTGCTGGTGGCCAGGGGAGCAGACAGGAGCAATTCCCTTAAGGGAACTTACAAGAGAGATAGAGCAAGTCTATTTACAAGAGCCTGTAGTGACAGGACAAGAAGGAGGGGCTTCACGCTGACGGAAATTTAGGATAGGTATTAAGAAGAAACTCTTCCCCGGGAGGGAGATGAGGCCCTGGCACAGGGTGGCCAGGGAGGCTGTGGCTGCCCCTGGATCCCTGGAGTGCCCAAGGCCAGGCTGGACGCGGCTTAGAGCAGCCTGGGACAGTGGAAGGTGTCCCTGCCCATGGCAGGGGTGGCACTGGATGCGCTTTAAGGTCCCTGCCAACCCAGGCCGTTCTGAGGTTCCTAAAGGGACACCAAACCCTTCCGCAGCAGCGGGGCAGCGAGGGACAGCTGCCGGGACACACCGACCTTGCCGCCCGCCCCGGGGCAGCTCCAGCGCTCCCCACGCGTGTCCCGCGGGCGGATCCTGCGACAGCGCCTGCGAGGCCAGGATGTCGATCTGCTCCAAGTCGTCCGCCGTGAAGTCATCACTGTCCCCAAAAGAGTCCACGATGCCGGTCACGGCACTCTTGGGGCGCTTGTGCGGGGGAAGGACGTTCCGGAGCGCCGGCGGGGCGACCGCAGCCCCGCTGTCCCCGCAGAGCGCGGGGCCGCTCCGCTTGCNTCCCCGCACAGCCAATGGAGTGGCGGCGGCTTTAGAGCCAGCTGTAAGCGCCCCCGCGATTGGCCGCGGGCAGCCCACACGCAAGCGCCTCGCTGATTGGGAGGGAGGGAGGCGGGAAGGATCGTCCCCTCAGCGGTGTGAGGGGAAGGCGCTGACGTCAGGCTTCGGGCGATGACATCAGACTGGGCGATGACGTCACGGTGAGGGCTGTCCCGCTGATGTCACACCTGGCTTCATCCCGGGCACAATGGCGTCACACCGCAGCTGGAGGGCGGCCGTGACCCGTCCTGTGTGGCCGCGGCACTGCCGGCCACAGGCACGACTGCCCTCGATAAACTGGGACCTCTGAAAGTGTCAGGGAAGTGCAATATTTGTAAACGTCCTGTGCTAAACCCCCATTGTTAAATTCCTGGCTCTAACCTGCTTTTGTAATCATATTTGGCCTGTTTTTAAAGGTGGACTGAATAACAGACTTTCCAGCTCTGTATAACTCAGGCGGGTGTGAGGCCAGAGCTATGTTGATAAACCTCTTAAGAGGAGACGAGACCATAGTCTTTCAGCACATTTTAAAAACAGGGTTACAAATAATTTTCATTTCTACAAATCAGTTTACAAATCCCTTGATGGTCTTTTAAGTGAAAGCCACCGTGTCAGTGTGACATATTTCCAATTCTGTTAGAGAATTCTGATTTCTCTTGTTCATTTTCCTGTTTCCCATTACATGCAGGGAAATTATATTATCACTAAAAGTAATTTTCTTCACCCATGCTCTTCATGAGCAGCCTGTGAGCAGCCAGTAAGGCCCAAGGAAAGCCCTGAGGGTCATTGTTCCCAGCTGTGCTGCAGTGGCACCCGCTGATTCCAGTGGAACCAGCAGGTGGGAACAGCTGCATTGCTCAGCTCAGGTGCACAGGAAAGGGGCAGTCTCAGAGGGAAGCTGCACTTGTACCACTTTAGTTTTGAGGTTGTTGGGGGTTGGATCTGTTTCTTTTGTGTTTGTGGAATTTTTTCCTGATGGTTTGCTAGGTAACTGATGGCTGGGTACTTTATGGATACTTGACTTAAACAAAGGAGGCAGCAGGTTTCTCCGGGTGGAACAGCAGTGAGCAGCAGTTTGGTCCGAGGACACCGCTCCGAAAGGACTGGAGTACCAGGGGACCCTGCTGGTTTTCTCTCTCTCCACTGGATTTCTCTCCAGAGGAAGACTGAACACATTTTTCTTCACCATTGGACTCTCATACAGGACTATCTCACTTCATAGAACTGTATTCACTGCTCAAGGAGGATTTCATCTGGACTGCTTTCACCGCCCTGATACCCAGGGTGTCAGGTCACATCCCTGACTCTGTCAGGGCATTTTCTGAGGTTTTGTTGTTTCTTTGTTTTTTGCTTGTCTCTTAGTGCTATTACATTTGTATTTGTCTTTGCTTTGTCTAATATTCCTCGTAAAGAACTGTTATTCCCACTCCCAAATCTTTGCCTGAGAGTCTCCAATTGCAAAATTATAATAATCTGAGGGAGGGGGTTTACATTCTCTATTCAAAGGGAGATTCCAGCTTTTGCTGGCAGGTACCTGTCTTTCAAACCAAGACAGAGGTGCTGACTGAAGGTTTTATCTTTGTTTCTCCAATAAGTTTTTTTATCAATTATGTGCCAAAATGGGGACACTGTGGATGGGTTTGATGCTCAAAACACTGAAGGTATCATTATTTATGCTTGGAATTATTGCTTTTCTCCTAGTGGGAATGGTAACATAATGTTTGTCTTCATAGTCTAGCCATAAAGAAAAGTTACTTCTTGCTTTTAAGAATGATTTTATCTCTTTATGTTTAGAGAGAAATGCTTTGAAGAGATGGAGTAAAACCAAAAATGCTTGTTTAGCTTAAAACCTCTCCTGGCAATTTCTAGTGCTCTGTTTCCATTGCTTATATTTGTAGAGACATGTATTGAGAACTTAACTTAAGTTATCTAAAAGGAACTTGATTCAGACATTACTTGTTCTTAATTCTGGGTGGGGTTTATTTGGCTTTTTGTTTGTTTGGGTTGTTGTTTTTTTTTTTTTTTTGTTGTTGCTGTTTAATAAATTAATAGGATTGTGCTAGTATTACTATTTTTTATTATTGCTGCTTTTAAATAACAGTGTACTGTTTGAGTGATATACCTCCAGTTTTACTTTCTCCTCTTCCTCTAGCTGAAGTCGAGGAAAAATAGAATGGTAGAAAACTTGCACAAATTTTATTTTTAACAAGATACTGACCAAGATTTAAACCAAGATACTGACTCTGTTTTCCTCTACTCCAGGTGTTCCTGCTAAAGAGAGAATGACTTGCAGAGGATTAGAATAACAATGAAGTAAGTCTGAGATGTAGAATTATTTTTAAATACAGCTGCCTGTGGAGCTGGTTTTGGGTAGAGGGATGAAAGTCACGCAGTTACATATCTGCTGATTTCTCATTTTTGTGTCTTGCTTACATTGAGTCTTAAATCTGAAACTCCCTGAGGAGAACACAAGAAATCAAAGTGTGACTTTAGCAGTACCTGACAACTGTGGCATCTTTTGATTTTTATAGCCAGAATTTCTTGTTTTATTTGAATATTCCACTTAGATCTAATGGATCCAAGTGACCGACCTCAATCCATGTGAGCAGTTTTAGCATTACCATTTGTCTCTTGCAATACTTTTAGCTACCTTTGATTTGTTTGATTAATTTGCTTTCTACTCTTACCTTTACTTTAGCTTCTCCCAAGCAAGTTAAAACCAGGGCCCTTAATGTCTGTCCTGGATTTGGCAGTATCTTGTCTTACTGACTTAAGAGTAAAATCACTGGGATAACAGGGAATTTGTGCATTTATTCATTTGGGTGCACACATTGTGGAAGGGGGGAGCCCTTTAGCATAATTAAGCATTAAGTTTAATAAATTATGTGTGGATTTGGACAGTTCTTAGCGCTGCTAATGGTATGTTTATTCTAATTGCTAGCAATAATTCCATAACTCCAATGAAAGTGTTGTTTCTTTGTCCCTTATTTCAATGAAGATGGATGTGAATGTGTTTTGTGTTCTGATTCTCAAAATACTGAATAAATCAAAACTAAGTAAGTGGATGACTGAATCAGTCAAGGTACCAGCAGAGATGAATTTTTTTAAGCTTAATTCCTCAAGTATGAGGTCTTGAAATGCAAATGGGACTTAGGTGAAAATTTGTTCTAACAAAATAGCATCTTGATCCCGACCTGAGAGTCGGTTAGGAGAGGAGTGGTCTGGGTTTTGGGCAAATGTCTAGAGTTTGTCATTTGCTGGTAGAGGGAAAGGAAATCCCTCGCCTCAGGGATGACCTCGGAGCTGTATGTCTGAGATGGAGGGGGTTTTACTCTGTGCTTGTATCGGGTCCTGAGAAAAGAGAGGGGAAAGGGAACAAGGCGGGATAACGGCGCTGTCTGCCGGGAACACCGCTGGCGATGGAGCCGATGGTGGATGAGAGGAGCCGCCGCTGGCCTGGGGTGGCGGCGAGGGCAGGGCAGAGCCGAGCAGCGAGCGCGGCCGCGCGTTGCACCCGTTATTTCCGTTGGGGTGAATGAGCACCGGGCCGGGCGGAGCGGCGGGGCCGCGTCCGGCCGGTGGCACCGAACACTGCCCGGCGGGGCGGGGTGTCCGTGAGTCGGGCTGTCCGTGCGTCCGCGCCGGTCCCGCCCCACAGCCAGCACNGAGATCTCCACGGCGGCCGCGTTCGTGACCCGCCTCCTGCGGGCCGCCGGCGGGGTCGGCGAGGAGCAGCTGCGGTGCTTCCGCGAGTGCCTGCAGGAGGCGATGCGCGGTGAGTGCCGGGGGGGCATCCCCTCTTTCCGTCCTCTCTTTCCATGCCCTGCATCCCTCCCGCATCCCGCGGGGTCCGGCGGAGCGCAGCCCCGCGCAGAAGCTCCTCTTTGTTCCCTCCCGCAGAGCACTACAAGCACCACTGGTTCCCCCTGGTGCCCTCCAAGGGCTCCGGCTACCGCTGCATCAGGATCAACCATAAGATGGACCCCTTGATAGGAAAGGCGGCGGGGATGATCGGACTGAGCCACGAGAGGCTCTTCCAGCTCTTACCCAGCGAATTAACGCTGTGGGTCGACCCCTTCGAAGTGTCCTATCGCATAGGTGAGGATGGGTCTATCTGTGTGCTGTACGAAAGCCCCCAGCCTGGGGGGAAGGCGGCCAAACAGCTGGAGAGCAGGACCAGCTGCAAGGAGGAGTGGAGAATTGGCAGATCCAGCCCTTCCAAGAGTTACAACATGATGACGGTTTCTAGTTAAAAACAACTCTTCCCTGTACGATGTTGTATGTATCCAACCTCATGGTAAAGTTAGATGTAACTGAGCTCTTTTTGTTTTTAATTATTTTTTTCACCCTGTAGTCATTAAAGTCGTGGTAGTACTGCCAAGTTCTTCGTGGCCAAGGGCTAAATGTATAAAGCAGTTCTTTACACTGCATGTTCCTTTCTGGGTTGTGTCCTGTAAATGCACTGTACAGTTGGTGGATTATTTTACTCATTTATATTTTAAAAAAAGTTTTGCGTATTTGTAATAAAAAGCAATATTGTAGCACTCTTTATGATGGGTTTTAGTCAAAATTAGTACTTGCTAAAAAAAAAAAGTCTGCAATTTGCAGAGCAATAACACAAAGGAGGGTGGGAAACAGATCTAACAAACTGCATATAAATCTTTCCAGTGATTTGTCTGTGCAGACTTCTCTCAGGGTCATTCAAGTTTGACTGTGAGGCCCAAATCACAGAAATAACTCTTTATTTTTCCTTCTTCAAAACGTGTATTTATTTGTGGGCCGAGTTCCATCACACCCCAATATTTTAGCAAAAAAGAAACGGGGAATTAGTTGTCTGGTTATTTCTAGTTATGGGAGTAGAAAAATAAAGACTTGCTTAAAATGCTTCTGACTTGTTTTGGTGGTGTGCTTTTTGTTTGTTTGGGTTGGGTGGTTTTTTTTTTTTTTTTTTGGTTGGGGGTTTTTTTTTTTTTTTTTTTTTTTTTTTTTTTTTTTTTGGTTTGGTTTCGTTTGGTGTTTTTTTTTTTCCCCAGGCTTTTAACATTGGTCTTAAAGCCTATTCTGTCTATTTTTAATAATTGCAGAAAGCTTTGTAGTTAAAGAGGTGTAGCAGTGAACATCCATCTTTATTTCAGATCACAACAAAACACTGTTTTGGGAAAGCTTGCTGGCTGCCTGTCTTCAGCTGAATAATCTGTGGAGATCTGGGTGGGTTTTTTGGTACTGAATGGAAGCAAAAGTACTCTTCTAATATTTGATCTATTGCAGAAAAAAAAAAGCTTGAGTTTATAAGGAAATGGAGTTTGGGTTTAAAACTACAACTTGACACCATGTAGGAAGCTCGAGTGAAAATTATCATCAATGCTGTAACTACCCTGGCTTTTTTTGAAGGTAAATCCTGCTGTTTCTGGCTTTCAGTTCCTTATTTTTTTCAGGGTCTCTAATACCAGTTGGGTACAAGTTTTAGTGAAGGTATCAAACACAGTAGATTTGATGTAGTAACAAAACTTCGTGTTTCTGGTTTATGTGGATACTCTTAGTGTTGATATCCCAGTAAAGGATTTAATTTACAGATATTGTGATTCCTATTCTAAGAAGCAATGGTTTCTAATTCAGTCATAGAAGGCTGCCTGGCATTGCTGATTTCTGTAGCCTGGTGTTGGAGCATGCTTGAACACTTGATGAAAGGGAGCTTTGTCTGGTGTGCGTATGTCAGCAAAAAAACCCTCCTTGGGCTATGTCAATAGCATGGTAGAACACACAGCGAAGGAAGGGGCAAGTCTGGGCAAACTGGAAAGGGCAGAACTCCAGCTCACAAAGAGGTTTTTTCTTTGTTTGCCTTAGAAAAAGCTGTGGCTTGCTTCTTGCTGTTTGCTTATTATCTCGGAGGCAGGCTTGTCTAGTGGTATTTGTTTAATCTGGGGGAAATGTATAGTGCCATTTTCTTAGTAATTAAAACTCTGTAAAAATTGATTGCGTGTTTCTAGTCTATCACTCCAATAAATAAGTTTCTGGGTTACTTTAACAAATGGGTGTTAAAGGTCTGGTGGCAAATTGCCTTTTTATTAGGTAAGATTGGAAATCGGTTTTCATGACGTTGTTTTATTCTCTTGAGGAGGCAGTAACACTTTCCTTTTCCTCTCTGATGAATATTCAGTGTGGGTAATCCTATTTCCTTGGGACCTCTAAGGGATGTATTTGACGCATTTGTCAGTAATTGAACAGAATAACTTTAAATCTGCCAAGGGTGAGGTGCCTTCTTTGATAAAATTTCATTTGAAAGGTAATTTGCCTTGCTGCACATCATGTTAACAGCCCACTGGAAAAGATAGGTATGAAGTCTTTAGCTTAACAGGAGGTTTTCCATAGCAGGAAACACTTGAAGTGGAATTGAAGATGACTTGGGAGCCAGGATGTCATTTCCAGCTGCTGGGTGGGGATTGAGGTGAAGGAGGGTACAGCAGGTTCTCCAGATTTTCTGTTCTTGCCTGGTGTCTGTCCATGTAAGAGCAGAGAAGAGCCTGGGTTAATCCAGCCATGATGGATTCTGCTGCTTTTATGAATCCTTCCCTAAGCAATGGGATGTTTCAGATGTTATGCAATTCCACATCTCCAGGGTCCTATGCTCTCTGTAGGTTTGATGTCTATCATTGAACAGGCACTTTAATGCAAGTTAAGTTTAATATATTTAAGCTACTGGCATAGAGTTGAAGTCACCCTGCAGACAAACAGGTGGGGGACACTGGGGGAGTTGAACAAAACCCACTGAAGCAAGGAAAACACTTGAGCTGCAAGTAGATACCCTGTGATATCTGTGCCATCTAGAATTGCATTCCATTGCTTTAAAAAACATCAAAGATGTACTGACAGCACAAAAGCTGTTATGAGGGAATAGACTGCTTGGTAGTAAGCCAGGGAGGCTGTTATTTGGAGGAAGTAAAGGAAATCAACTTTGTGTTTTCCCTGAAAGGTGGTAAGTTTTGTGTTCTGCTGTTGCAACAAACAAGGCAAAATCTTAACATCTTTAAAATGATGTACTTGTCACACAAGACTGACCACATCTCGTCAGTCATGACTTAGAACAGACTGGTTTGGATTCTGCAGGAAGGATTAGTGCATGCTGGCCTCCTTGAAGCAGTAAAAAGACATGGAGAAGAATCAGTACATGCTTCTTTGGATGAGGAGGGGTTAACTGTTGGATAACTAAAGCTGAAATAGAGGGGAAAAGAACCCTGCATTTGCCTGTTTCTCAAAAATATTGCCTTGTTGCCAAATAAATTACCTAACATTTGTCTGAGTGGCAAAATCCACCTGAGACAGAAGATCCTGCTAGTTTATACAGCCTGACCACTTCTGTACTGCAACTGTGTATCACCCCCCTGACTTGATAAATGGACCTGAGAGCCACAGGGATGAGTGGTTTTGTTATGAGAACTTCAGGAGATAAGGGGATTGTCTGTACTTGTTCCAGGTTCTATTACCTTTAGAGCTAGGTTAATTAAAATATGAAATTTTGGATGTTTAGGTTTAGTTTCTAACCACTGGTCCTTATTGCCTTATCCTCAAGATGAAAGGCTTTTTCAGTGTGTAGCACTTTATATTGCCATCAACCTAAGCCTGTTTTTCCTATTTAAAGGATTAAAAAGATTAAGCTTTTAAAGTTTGAGCATAAATGATTCCTTTTAACTGGGATTTACATACATGCTTTTTGCTAACACTTGTTCCATTTTTAATATGTGCCTGAGAATGTGTTCCCAGGGAATGAGTGCAGTGAACCAACTGATCTGGATTGCTCTGTTCCCACCACCATTTGCTGTTACCCAGCACTGACAGTGCTGTGAGCTTCATTTCACTGAGAACAATGCACAAGTCCTGACAGAATTGCTAAAATCATGAGGTCTTTCACTTAACTAATTTTTAATTCTTGTAATGTGTTTTTCACTGTTATTTTGTCTAGAATGCCACATATTTTAGGTGAAGTGCTTGGTAAAAAACCTAAATAATGAGTTTGTGATTGCTCATACAAAGGACAGATCAGGTTTGTTTAGTAGCATTCTGTACAGCTGGGCTGATTTGCATTATTGATATTTTTCTCCTTTGAATTATACTCTTATTATGAAGTGAATTAATACCTGATAAATTAACCTCCTTTTTACATTTAATCCATTATTAAGTCATGTAAGTCTTCTGCAGTTTTTAGTTGTTAATTTTTTTATGTTAGGACACTTACTCTAGAGAAATTTTCTATCTGTTCCCACATGCACTGGAAATAGACATTGGGGTCCCACTGATATCCTGAGGCAGTTCTCTTGGGCATTTTCTAGACTTTGTGGCTATGTTTTTCCTTATGAAACCCTAAAATTTATTATTTTTATATTATCTGGTCTAGTCATAAGTATATTTCCATTATTTCATTATTCTCATGCAGTACAAAGTTATCCACATTACCAAATACAGGTAGGCAATGTTTACTGTTCACTCCCAGCTTTTTGCTGATCACTTCAGTGATTTTACTATCTTTCTCTTAGAAGGCTATGTAAAATTTTAATTGAGAAGTAAACTGCTGATTTTAGCTTGTAATTTGGGTAACTTTGGTGGGCAATGTATTTTGAGATGGAATTGCATGGAAGGATCTTTCATCTGTTTGGGAGATTCAGTTGCCCCTTGTTTGAAATCAACAGGATTATCAATGTCTAGAAAGTGTCAGGAGACAATGAGGTGGCAAATTAAATTGTGATTTGTGACCAGCTTAGTGTTATAATTGCTTTAAATTACTGGACTCGATTATTGATGGTAATATTTGCATAGCCTTGATAGCTGTTATGTAGGATCCGTTATTCTTCATAGGAATTCTTAAAAATCCAAAGAAATAAAAGCTGGAAAAGGCAATAAATGTCTGTTCAGCCAAACTAAACAGCAAATCAGTCTTAAGTCACTGCAAGACAAAGCTACAGATATCTCTCTTGATAAAATAACTTCAAAACAGAGTAGGAAGAAGAAATATTAAATCACCAAAATGTTTGATAATGTTTCAAGCAAACCTCTAGTGCTAAATAAATACCTATCTTAGAGAAATAAGTTCATAATCCTGGAGATATGCCAAGTATGAAAGTTCATTTCTGAACTAAAACATTTTTTTAAGAAAAATGCATCTATAAAAGTAAATTCAGTCTTTGTAGATGCTGTGATGCAGCACATCTCAATATGAACTTTTTAGAGGATAAATTCTTATCAACTTTATTTGTAGTTGAGTAGTAGTGAGTACAGTGAACTTGATAAAGCAGTTTTTACTGTAGAGCTGTTGTGCCTGCAGGATGATGTTTGGGATGAGGCAAGAGCCCAGTCATGCAAACTGGGCTTAAATTGATCATTTCAATGATCAGTTAGTGACTTTGGCCTCAGATGACTGATCTTGTGTGACTCCCAGGATTTTCTGCTACATGGAAAAATGAACAAACACACAAGAAACTGAGAAGAAAGAAAATACTTCATGAGCTGTCTGGGCCCTGGTTGCTGCAACCCTTCTGGGCACTCAGAAGAGAATGCTGCATAGAAGCAAGATTGTTGTATCCTCAAACTACTAAACTTCCTTCATTTTACACTGAGTGCCACCATAGAACTTACTTTCCTCCTTGGACTCTGAGAGGGGAAAGGAACTTGCCTGTTATTTACAAATACTTAGAAATTACATTACCTACAAGACCTAAGCTTTATTTTGAATGCTGCATATATGTGATTAAAATACTGATGAGAATTCCTAGTGTTCTGCATTTTTAGATGAAATTCTACTTTGACTGTACATATCTATGATACAAATATGGAACTGACACTTTGCACTAGTCCCCTATATATTATTTATACAGCATCATTAGCATCAAAACAACCTTCTGTGAATGTTTCTGTTGCAAATGTGCAACCTGAGGGTTAAGTTTGCATAAAGACACATCTAGGAGTGATGGAAAAGGACATAAACCACTACAGTGCTTTGGCTTTTATATATTCTTGGAATGGGTTACTACAAAAGCTGACCCCTTAGACTTGTCTTATCTCACTCTGAATTTGGATTGTCAAGAATAAATGGGAACAGAATTCTCATAATGTGTATGATGAGATAATGTTTTATTTAGGGCTCAAGATAATGTATTACTCATACAAATCCTCTCTTCTGGGAAGTGTGCTGGGTTTTTTCTGTATATACAGAAAAAAGATCTGTATTTTTTCTGTATATACAGAAAAAAAATCACATCTCTCCTGATTGCATGTTAAGGGATGATGGAAGAGTTTTGGAAATTAATTTTTCCTGTGGATAGGGAAAAAAATGCACAAATGTGTTGGGAGAGGATTGTTTTGTTCTTTTTGCCTCACGGTGTGATAGGCTGATACTGAAACCATTGGATATTTTGATGTGGCTTGTGAGCTAATTTTTGAAGTGGTTGACATGTGCATGCTAAGTCATCAGTTAAGAGGAATTAAATATGTACTTGAATTTAGTAGATGTGCTGAACATTTGATGTGGAATTAGGTATTTTGATGGATGGAGGTTTTGCTGAACAAAATTAATTCAATCATGAACTGTGATATTTATGCAACACTTGATTTTGTCATTAGTCTTTTCACTGATGTTTTGCTAATGTCTCTGACAGGCCTTTTTCAATGACTCAGTGCTATGCTTTTCAAGTTGGTGCTTCTGTAGGAGTCAGTGGAATTCCTCCTGTGTTTCGCATTAAAAGTCTTTCAGCTCAGGGCTGCATGAACACTTGAGGCACTTGCGCTGTTTAATTGAGCCCTGTGTTAGATTCATGGCACTGCTTCCAATTGCTGAAGGATCAAATGAAGATTTAGTTGTAGCTGAAACCTGAGTTGTTCTGTGAGTCACCTCAGCAGAAAGGAAAATAATTTATCTATGTTGTGTCACAACCGTATGTGTGCACCATATGGCTTGATGGTGTATTCAGGGAAGCTGTGTGTGTGACTTCTAAAATATTTCTTTTTCTTTCCACAAACCTTTAATATTGATTCTTTTTCTAAATGTGTTCTTATTGGTGTTACCAATATGCAGACAGGACGTGTCTTGGCTTGTCCGGCCCTTGCTGCCGGACCAAACAGCGGCTGCTGCGGTGTTTCACCCCAGAGACATTTTTGGCTATTGGGAGGATGCAGCTGAGCACGTGGAGACAAGTCCAGACATGCCTGGGCTCGGTTCTCCTCTAGTTTTCCTCTGATGGAGAAGCTTTAAGGCGGTGGTGAAGGAAAGGAGTCAGTTCTGATGAAGAGTTTATAATCCAGAGCTTTATTCTGGCCCACGGGCCTCTGAATTCAGCAACTCCCGAACAGAACCTCACAGAACTGGAACAGAACCTCACAGAAATCCCCAAGTGAGTCCCTGGCCCCGTGGTTGCTGCTCCTTTTATCTGGGGGAGGGGACAGGGGAAGGGACAGGGAGCCACCAACCGGGTACGGGGGTGGGGGGGAGGTCTCAAGGGACAAAGGACACCTGGGTGGCCCAATGCCCCTC
>WBNO01013551.1:114311-124765 GCA_013400575.1 Peucedramus taeniatus
ATTCCCATGGGGTCTCTCAAATTTTTGGAGGACGCAGCCTCCTTTTTATCCCAATTTCCCGGCCGCATTTCCCTCTCTCTTTCCCCATTGGCTGAGGTACTTGAGAGGTACAGACTTCCCGGAACGCCTGATCCCAAAGATTCCCCTCTAATGTATAACCCTCCCTTTTCATTTTTAATCTTTACAGAATTTAGGGGTTTTCTTTCCCATTGTTTCTTTCATCTTTCAATGTCTAATTTCAATTATTAACAAACTCAGAGTTTATTTGTAAAAGCAAATATCTTTTTCCATTCATCAGTCAGTGGAATCGTTCCCACTGTTTCTTTTATCTCCCAGTGCTAGTTTTATCTACAGCAGACCCACAGCTTGTTTGTAAAGACAAATCCACTATTCCTCTCATTGTTAAATGTTTGCATCAACATGAAATGAAATTAATGTTTGTTTATTGGCAGACACCACACCTCGACAATGAATTGGGACAGTAACCAGCACTGGATAAAAAGGAAAGGTGAATCCAGCTGTTCCATGAGGCATTTCTTTCCAGCCTTATTACAGCTCCTGTTTTTGTGCCAGTGTAACACTATATTACAATTAGCCTTTTGTACTCGTTCTGACTGGTAGCAATGTTTTAAATGGTCTGGAAGCTCCTTTTGCAAAGATAATTACCTGTCCTGCTATCACTCCACAGGGAACTGTGGTTGGGAATACTGAGATCTGGTATCAGCTGTCTTAACTATGTGGGGGCAAACAATTATGCTTTTGGAAAAACTTACCTGTAACATATTCAGCATATCAGACAGGATCTTAAATACTACTTAATTTTTTTTTTTCATGTACCTTCTGCTAATCAGTTTTAGGACAGTTTTGCAATTTTACAGCCCTTTTTTCCTTTGGTGGTTACTTCAATATTTCTGAAGATTGGATTTTTTTGGGGTGACAGTGCTGGCTTATTGTTCTTTTTGTAACCTATCTTGTGGTGTGGGTAACTGCTTCTAAACTAAAGGTTTCACCTGTGGCTGTGATGAATTATTTCCACTGCTTCAAGCACATAATTAGACAAAGCTGGAGTTCCATTTTCAGCATCTCAGCTTTATGCCTATTTACAGCTAGTTTTATTCTTGTTTAAAAGTGCCAATGAAATATATTGTTAAACTGTGACACCAATAAGTATTCTTCATTTATACTGTTGTCTTGTTTCATGCATAATTTGCAATTTTTTACCCCTTTTCCCCCTCGAGTATATGCTGATGTGTTTAATTGGTATTTGTTTCCTTTTGTTTGAAAATCACTGAGTGTTGTTTATCCTTCCTTCTGTTCCCCCTAAATTTGTAAGCACTGTTTTCACAATGGAATTCATGTGGATGCAGCCAAACTGTTCCCTAGGTTTTTCCAAAATTCTTCTTTCCTATGTGTGCATCATCAGTGATAGCTCTCACCTCATTTCACCAGTGTTTTTCAGTAGCTGTTTAGTGTTTTCCCTGTTTCAGAGGAATGGGACACCTGTCACCCAAGAGACACTGTGAAAGGCAGGTTACCATTTACAGGCTGTAGTTCTGTGTTCTGACAAACCTTTCACTGTATGCAGAAAAACAGAGGAACTGAAAACCTTGTATGCAAAATCTAAAGGTAGTTGCCCTCTTTATAAAAAGATGAGGCTGAGCTTTTTAATGATTAAGTGCCTTGGGGGAATTTTTTTCTGCCCTCATAGTTTATGGACCTGCTATTTGCATCTCTGTTTATACTTTTTGGAAAGAGATTATTTGTTATATTTTTATGTCCACTTGGTGGCCTTTGGCCATCTCAATATAAAACCAAATAAGACAGTAGGTCAGTCTTCTTTCTCTCATGTATTATATAAACTCCTCATTCATATAAAAGGGTTCTTGTGCATTTGTTTTAATTGAAATTACTTATCAGTAACACTTCCTTTACTTTAGACATCTTGTTTGGAGTGATTGCTTTAGGAAATTGGTGGCAGGAGTAATTACTTTTGCTTAAGGTAAATATTTGTTAGAACCAAATATTCTAGTTTGTTTCTGCAATAGTTAAAAACTAAAATATATGTGAAATCAAATGGGTATTTCAAGTTGGCAGTAATGTGAAGGAGTGGGCCTGAAACTTTGATAGCAAGAAAGGACAATTCCCTTTATATTATACACCAAGTTCAGAAGGACAGTAAAAAGGCTTGTGAAAGTCTGCTATCATTTAATTTATTCTTAACATGTACATGGGTGTGCCAATTTTGAAGATCTTGTGAATATCATCAAGATCTTGTAAAGCTTATCTATGTACAGGGATAACCAAAAACCTCTAAGCTACAACTGTCCTGGTAGAACATGGCATAGCAAGAGTGCTCCAGCAGGAAGGAAATTATAGCTCTTATTTATAGAAATAAAGTGAAGCATCTCTGGTTATGAAATGAGGCCTCACTTCCCAAACCTACTGCTAGTAAAGGGAAATTCCTGATAGATCAAGCTCTTTATGTGTGGGTTTTTTGTTTTTTTTTCCCAGTGAGGTCTTTGCTCTGTCCCAGTGTTCCAATGATCTCTTGTCTCAGTAAAGAGATAATGCATGGGCAGGATTATTTGGCATTCCACCAAAACATCCTGCAAAATATCCCCTGTGGGAAGAGCCCAGAGTGGTAAAATGATGCCTGCAGGCAGATGAGGGGAGTGGGGACACGAGATGGATGTGATGGGAAATAAAAGGAAAATTCAGGCTTTTCTCAAAATTCACAAGGGCCCTTGGGAAATGTTCACAGAGTGGAAGAAAATGCATTTGGGGGAAGGCTAAAAGCTTTAGAGGATAAAATCTGTGTGTTTGCCCCTTACTCTGAATGATCATAGAGTGATCCTTGTACAAGGATCTTCTAGTAAATGTTTTTTCCACCTCTCAGGGGCACTGGTTGTCCAGGAAGGTTAATATATTTATAATTGTACAGAGAACAGGTAAGTTCTGATTAGGCTCCTTTTTTGTGTAGTTGCTGTGAGCAATTTCTGGTGAGCCAGATTTTGGCAGATAAAATGGGTTATTCTGATATGGCATTTTCTCCCTTTGAGTCTATGTGAATCTAATTTCCTCTAAAACCTCTTTATACAATTTTGGTTTAGTGCTGTGTCCTTGATAAAGAATAGTAATGGTATGATTTTCACATCTTGATAAGTTATGTTCTAGGACTAAACTCTGAAATGCAATTTGCTTAAAAAATAACAGCTCAGGCTTAGGACCTTTGTTGTTCTGCACCTTTCTTGTATTATTTGCTTCTGTCTTCTACTTTTTGACTGCAGCTTTACATCTGTAATTCTCACTCCTATTTTAAGTTTTTCCTTTTGTTATTTTCCATTGACTTTGAACTTCTTCTGGTGCATTGAGACTAAAAAGACAGCAAAAAAATACATCTTTAAGCTCAGGGTGACCTGTTATTTCAAACGGTTTCCCACTAATTTACTAATTTTTGTTTCAATGCTAAAGCTTTTTATTAAAAGCTTAATAAGACTAATCAACATATTTTTCAATAATTTTATTTCAGAAGTTTTTTTTTAAATTAACTTTTTAAACAAGCAAGAAAAAACTCAGCAGCAAAAATGTCCATCAAACATTTGTTTGAAACAAATAATGCCATGGAATAGGTGATTTAGGAACACACTGCAGCTTCAGTAAAATTAAAAGAAACTTAAATAATGGGAAGCTTTTGAGCAATCTCTTTAGATGTGTCTGTCTGTATTAACGACCAGGAGCCAGAAAGGAGCTTCAGAACTGTTCTGTTCACTGAATTACCTGGTGTCTCCCAATCATATGAGGAGTGTGTGCAAATGGCTTTGCTACTGAAAAACAAACGACCAACCCCAAATTTCAGTCCTATAGATTCTATTCTATGAGAACTGGGAGATGTACACGGAGAGGAAAAGTAAAGTAATGCACCTGACAGTGTCTCCTTAAACCAGCAGATGAGGCTGTTTCCTGTTTTATCTATTTTGCAGCACTGTAAACCCCTGGAAACCTGTAACTGCAATTAAATGCCTGTCTCCAGTGATAGTTTGTTAAATGTAAATGCTTTCCCCTGCCTTTTTTTTTTCTTCACTGTAATACAGTGTCACAGATTCTTAGGTTCAGAACTAGCTATCAAGTGGATAATCAAGGTATATCTTTTTAATCTGTAAATTCATGCCAGATGGACTTGTACCTTCCAAGGTGCCAAGCTTTGGGTGAGAAGGGGCTTCAATGCTTTTTGGGTCTGATTCTGTTTTAATAAGTGTAGAATTTGATCCAGAATTTATGCTCACTCAATCATCTTAAATTTAATTCCTTTCGAAAAAGCTTGACTTGAGACATCTGTGTGTGTGCATATATATATATATATATATACATATATATATATATATTCCCACTGACATGAAACAAAAGCATAAATATGAGTAATGAGTACACAAGTTGAGACACCATCATAAAGTTTTTCATTGCAAAGGATATTGCACTTGTTTTTGGCACACGATCAGTCACAGAGATCTCATAGTCACTTGTTAAGTATCCACTTCGTTCCACCTTAATCAAGAGAGTTGTAGATTGTCACCTTTGAAATAGCTGTTTTAATGTTTTAAATCAATAAAGTTTAGTGGAGTGCATTATCACTGATCCTCTGATGGTGCAGTTCCCTTCAATTCTCTTTTATAACCTGGGTAGATAGAGCGGTGAGGGCATGGGAGAACAAAAATACATGTGTTTTTTGGGGGGAGAAAGAAAAAAATAACCCAAACCTCCCCTATCAGTAACAGCTCCTGCACTGCTGAATGAGCCATAATTCTCTCTCCAAAAACATCTCTTCATTGTTGTGCTCTCTGCTGCTTTTTCAGAGCACACCCAAAGATATCTGTTCCTTCTGTGTTTTCTCTTTTCCTTGGAAGGGCCCCGCGTGTTTGCCCTGCCAGGAGGTTCTGCAGCTGCTCAAAGTGCAGTTTCATAATCAGCCGAATGTGTTCTGAGAGTGAGCTGGCAGCACAACGGCAAATCCTGCGCTCCCGGACACCGTGGGATGTGTTCCCATTCCTCCTCCAGTGACGGCTGGAGCATTGTGTGGCTGTGCCGTGTGTCACGCTGCTTTGCTGAATCAACTAAACAAGTTTTTGGGAAAAATCCCACCAGAGAAAACTCGACCATTCATCTGATGAATAACCAAATGAGGTGACTCATGGGTGTCCATGTGTCAAGGGAGATGTGAGAGAGACACGGGAATACCTGGCCAGATTTGGAATGGAGAACAAGATCACCCTTTTGAGATTCTATAATGTTTATAATGGTGTCTCTACCTGGGAACTTCATTACACCTGTATTTATGTATTGGAGATGACAGATAATGTGATGCTTAGAATTTGAGAAGTTTTATCTTGGCTATTTATCAGTTCTGCTTATTGATATCAATCATGACAATTCCAGTAAATTGGGTTCTTCAAGGGAGCTGGTCGGGGGGAAACATAAAATTTTATGATGCCATTTGCATAATGCAGTCACTCCAAAATTATTAACACTACAGTGAATAAAATGCAGTATGTATGGATTGAAGGATCTCTGTCTTTGAAAGTATTCAATAGCTGTGCTAAGGAACATAAATCTGAATTTCTCAGTAAGTACAAAGAAACTGATGCCCAATGTGTCTGTACCACTCTATATATGGCTGTTTGATGTTTTCCATCTATTATAGAATGGCATTTCTAGGTATAAACTGAAATGTTAACATGTGACCAATTTGCACATAAATTAGTAATTTATCTTCAGGAGACCTTGTACTCAGTAAACTGAAAGTTCTGATGGGAAAGGTTTCAAGGTTTCCTAGAGAAGTGTTGCCAAATGATGATGATTTAGCTGAAAACCAGGTTAATCTACACATCCTCTTCCCTGTTTAAAGAGGCTCACACAGGTTCATTTGAGTCAAAAAGAAGTTGAATGCTGTCCTTTAACCATTAACTGGCCCAAGGGCTGGGCACAAGGCTGGGGAATATTTGTGAAAGGACACAATAAAGCGTTTTCCCAGGAGCAGCTGCAAGAGGTGTTTGATGGTGAGCAAACAGTGCAACATTAACAGCAAGTACCTGCACTGAGGAGTGTTGGCCTGGCCTGACAGCATCACAAGTCCTGAGTTCTGCCCAGGCTACAGAACTGCTCTGCATTCACCTCTTTATGGAAGGAGTATTTTGGTTTTTAGTTGCTGGTATGTCCTTTAATACAAGGCAAAAAGCTCTTTATCCCTTCATCTTTCCTCCTTCTCCTGCAGATTAGAGGCTGTAAAAACAGACTTTGAGGAGGTGCTTCGATGGGGTTGGTCTTGTTCCTTTCTGCCTTAATACCCTGTCAAAGCTACTAGGATTTCATCATAGTTTTTTGCTTTAATGACCTCCTACAGTTTATCTTCTTTTCCATATATTTTCTCTTACCAGTAAAAAAAAATCACAACAACACTATTTTTCATTTATTTGTATTTTGGGTCATGTCCCACAAGTAAATAGTTGTTTTTCTTTTCAATAAATGTACAGGCCTCCTGTGTACAGGAAATGTTTTTTAATTGTCTTGTCTATGTGTAAAAAATATTGTCTCTCCTGGAAATTCTTTGGAGTTAGATATACAGTAGAGTTCTTATGCTGTGTCTATAACTTTATAACTCTCTCAGACTGCATGCAGCAATTACAGTTCTTGGTAGTTATAATGTCTCTTTATCGATATCTGTGGTAAGTTTGTGTAAGCTCTTATCAGCTAACAATACAGATATAGCTTTATCTTTATTCACAGAAAATCACCTTTTCTCTTACTTACAGCCTTATTCCTGTAAAGTCATGAAGCCATGACTTCCTTTATTTCAACAATATTTTACTGTGGTTCAAAGCACCACATATGCTTTCTAAAAAAGCCACAGAATGACACACTCCAGTCCTATTGTAATCTTTTTTTCTTTGTAGGGTCAGTGATTCTTAGTCAGTGTGAGATGGTGAGATGACAGTTGGAGCATGAAATTTCATGCACTTCTACTATGTGTGTGAAATTATGTAGAAAACCCAGGGATTCAAGAAATAACAGTGCAGCCTGATGTGAGAAAAAAGACAAAGCTTGAAAATTTGAATGATGTGAGTTACATAAGTATATTCCATTTCTGCTGGTCTGAGTATAATAAAAGTATGAAACTCAATCCTATTTAAACATAATTCTATCTTTTGAAACTGAAAATGGTGTCGTAGTTTAAAACAAATAGTAATGGTGTTTTGTAGCCCAGTTTCACTGTTGTATTATCAAGTCCATTTAGTAGTTTTGGACTCATTGCCTTGAATTTGTGATTTTTAAACCTGATTTCTCCAGGCAGATGTTTCTAGATCACAGGGCAGGATCTTTTGTGTCATGATTACTCTTTTCATAAAGAACAAAATATCCTTTCTTTTATATAGAAGCCTCTTTCATTTTAGGAACCAGGAGAACTAAGATGTACCTATTATAGCAAAAATCCTTCTCATGAGCTTACAAGACCTTTGTATTATTGGCACCCAATTTTATCACGAGTCTCAGGTAATGCTATTTTTTCCCCTTAGATGTGGATTTAATTAACTTTTTATAGCAAAGAATTTTAACATTAAATACTTGCCTGATACTTTTTTTTCCTCCTCAAAGTGAATATGTGAACTGTGGACTATTCTTACAATTTTGTTCTCATTCCTTGGCAAACTTACAAATTGCAAAAGATGGCAAACGAGAGAGTCCAGTGTTGATGGCTTCCCAGTACCAAAGTATCCCGAGAAACAGGGACTGTGCCATAAAGCCCAATGCAGTTACAGCACTCTGAGGAAAAGAGATTTCAGGCCTGTGGTGCTCTTCCAACTCCTTCAAACATCAAAAAAAGAACTACTGAGGGGATGAAGTGGGGGCTGGAACACTGAAGGTACTATTTTATTATGCATTCCTGCTGCAATTTTAAACTCATTTATTTACATACTGAAATACCACAGGATACCTGGCCATCTGCTGAGATCCCTGAGTGGATTTTGCAGGTCACTGAGCTCTATGCTTGCAGACCTCAAGGCACCTAATTAAAACCCATCCTGGTATGTCCACACCAGATGTAGTTTCACCACCTGACAGGGGAATTCCAGTTAAGCAATACCTGAATGGCATTAATGGCACCAAAGCTTCTGATACTTCAGTCCAAGCACGTTGTAGATAATACCTGGAATGAGTAATAAGACCTGATAATGCAGGGAGAAATAACATATGTTAAACAGGCTTTTGTCCCTCCAGGTTTAAGTTTCACTGGAGTATTTTCAGAGCACCGCCTCAAATTGCCCAAGTGTTAGTTCTGCACCTTGGAATGCTGGAGGAAAAGGTGGAGAGGGAAGTGCCTTGCTGGAGAGGAGGAGTATGTTAAAACTTGGTATTCTCAGTGTTGTTTACCCATGCACTCAAACCTCCACTTTATTTTTAACTCTGTAGGTGTGCATTTTTCAGAACTATGAAAGAACGTGCTGTGCTAGAGTTCCTTTTAAAATTGAGACATATTAGTTTTGCCATTGCAAGACAATACATTGGTATTATTTCCCTATGTATTTCTCGGCGTAAGCCTAATAACTGTTCAAATACTATTTCCCTGAAGTACAGTTATTTTTTTATGATAATATCATAAATACCACAGTCTTACAGTCCTGACTTAAAGTTCTTTATAACGCTCTTAAAAGTCAGAGTGGTATGGTTAATTCTTGTATTTTAGATATGCATTTCTAGTAACACAACACAGAGAAACTTTGCGAGCACAGATGACAGAAACCGACTTTAAAGAAATCACTATCATTATTTTAATCTTTATCAAATGGTCAAAGGAGCAAGAATTCCTTTTTCGTGTAAGCATGTATAGTATGCTAAAAAAGAAAAAGTGATTATCAGTTAGTATTTTAGCACATATTTTGTTTAAACCCCATTTATAAAGTTTAGTGAAATTGGATGATGTGTTTAAGTTACACCACACACATTAAAAAAAAAAAGATCAGTGACTCATTGCAGATTTATACAAGTTTTATTTTCAGCCTTCTAGGTGCACCTTCTCTCTCCATAAAAAGGGCACTGTTTACTTCGCTTTGACTTTTTTTTCAAAAAGCTGCAATACAGAGTCAAGTTTGGGTACTATCCAAATTATACAAATGTTCATTATACAGAGGAAATCTTCTGAGTGTTAATTACCTCCTTTTGTGTCAGCCTGGCCCCTGTCATGAAGAGTCTTGTGAGGAAGCAGGAAAGAAAAGGGGGAATTTCAGAGAGCCCTTAGGGCTTGTTTCAAAATGGTCATTGAAGAGTAAGTTTCACTGCTTGTGGTCAAAACTCATAGTCATAAAAATTACTGGATTAAGGGTTCTAGAATTTATTCCTGTGTTTGTGATAGGGAGTTTGGTTCTTTAGATTGTTTTCTATTTGTTGTAAATCATGTATGTGTATATTCATACTTGGGAAAACAGCTTAATGTTTGTTTAATTTTTGAAGAATGTTACACAGATATTCATCTTTCTGCTTCTAGCACTGGGTATTTGAATGACCTGGTGTATTGGAGCGTGAGGCTAATTAAACAGACACTTGACTGCAAGAGAAAACATCTGTAAAACTCAAACCAGCATAGCTGGAAACTGTAGCTGAAAAGACATTGGAAGGGACTGCCCAGGGGGATGGTGGAGTCACTGGGAGTGACTGGAGGTGTTTAAGGAAAGACTGGATGTGGCACTTAGTGTCGGGTTTACAAGGTGGTGACTGGTTGTAAGTTGGACTTGATGGTCTTGGAGGTCTTTTCCAGCCCAATTGATTCTGTGATACGCAATCCCAAAGGGGTCAAAACCTCCCATTTTGGGTGTTGGACCACGGGCAGAGCCTCTGCTGCGAGTTCATCTTCCGCACAGCGAGCACATTATACGGGCACCCCATTCTGTTGGACACACGGAGCTGGAAGGGACCCATGGGGATCAGAGTCCAGCTCCTGGACACCCCAAATCCCACCCCGTCCCTGAGAACATTGTCCAAACTCTCCTTGAGCTCACAAGGAGCCTTGGGGCTGTGACCGAGGGGAGCCTGCCGTTCAGTGCCCGACCCGGCTCTGGCTAGGTTCCTGATAAAGATGAGGTCTCCCCGCAGTCTCCTTCTCTCCAGGCTCAACAAACCAAGTGCCCTCAGCTGCTGCATAAGCCTTTCCCTCCCGTTCTTTCTGCATCCCTATGGCCTCCTTTGGATGCTCTCTAACAGTTTAGTCCTTTTCTTTTATACTGAGGTTCTCAAAACTACACACAGGTCTGAAGGTGAGACCATTGCAGAGCAGAGCGGGAGCATCCGCTCCTTTGACCGGCGGTTCCCGGAGGCAGAAGATGCTTTTCCGCCGCCGGTTTCGCCCGGGTGGCGCCTGAGCGCTCCCGTTGCCCCGGCGCCCTGCCCGGCCCCGCCATGGCGGCGGCGGC
>WBNO01013551.1:124806-236652 GCA_013400575.1 Peucedramus taeniatus
GCGGGGCCGGCGGCTGCTCGTGCCCTCCGCGCGGCCCGGGCCGGGCATGGAAGTGGAGAAGATGGATGAAAATGAATGGAAGTACCACGGGGAAGGCAACCAGAGCCTCGTCGTCTCACACTGCCAGGTACGGGCGAGCCCCAAGCCGGGCCCGCGTGAGGGGGGCGGCCCGGCGGGAGCGGCCGCTCGGCCTCTCTGCTTTTCTTTCCCGGAGGAGTTTTCTGTCCCGGGGAGATCGGGCCCGTCCCGTGGGGAAGATGAGCGGTCGTTTCCCCGGGTCCTCCGTCACGGCCAGCAAGGATGGGAGGGAGAGCAGCCGATGGCCGGGCAGCTGCCGCCTGGAGATGGGAGCTGTGAGGAAAAGTGCTAAAAATTCGCCTTGTCCATCATCATTCCCGGGTGTGGGTGATGTGACAGGAGAAAGCGAGCTGGTGAAGGCGTGTTTTTCCCTTTGTCACCGACTCTGCCTCTGTGAGGAGTTTGAGCACTCGCTGCAGTGCTGGGCCGGGCTCCCGACTCTAATTTAGGTTTTTGGCTTTGCCACGGAGCTGGTGTGATGTGACCCTGCCGGTCACTTCATCCCCATTCTCCCATGTACCTGTTGGTCTGTTTTTTTGTTTGTTCTTTTGTTTGTTTGTTTCTTTGTCTGTTTGTTTTGTTGATTTTTTTTCTTTTTGTTTGTCTGTTTTTTTTTTTTTTTTTTTTTTTTTTTTTTTTTTTTTGGGTGGGAGGAGGTCACGGGGGATGGAGGTGTATTTTATTTAAAAATACCGGTAAAATTGATTCAGCACTTGAAGCAATAATGATTAAACGAAGCTGAATCAAATCAAGCAGACTCTGTGTCAGTGTATGCTGACAGTGTATTCGTGCCCCCCTTGCATGTACATAACTTACTTAATATATTGGGATACATGCCCCTTGAAGGAGTTTATTCCTTTTCTAAAAAGTGCCTGTGTTTGTGCTTTAAAGATGTGTTTGTATTTTAGTTTAAAGGCTGGTATGGATTTGCCACAGAATGTTCTTGATGATTCACAGATCAAAACTCATCAAAGCCAGAATGTTGAAATGTAGGATTTTTGTAGAAAAAAGTCTGTGTTAAGAGTTGAATATTGAGAATAATTTTTTAAAGTTTTGTCTAAATGAATGACTGAAAATACTGGATTCTTTCAATTTCTGTTTTCTGTGTTATAAGTATGAATTAGATGTAAAATATTAACAAATACCAAGCCTGAGAAAATGCTAGAAATCTTATGGTGCTCTGCAAACTTTAGGAGGGGCACTTCTGTGGCTCTGGCTTTTTTCACCTCTTTTTCTGTATATCAAATACTGTTTAAAAGCTATTTTTGGTGCAAGAAGAACTTGTATAATTTTGTTTCCTGTCACATTTTAGCTTTGAAAAAGGCAGTGAAGAAACTACTCAGTCACTGGATGACAGGAGTCAGGATAAATAATAGATTATTAGTGATGTAATTGTGATTATCTTTAAAGATGTGGAAAGTGAGGAAGTCAGCCAGTGATTCAGAATAGCTGCTGAGTGTGCCAGTTCTCTTTTTAACAAGATGTTAAAACTTTTTAAAGATACAGTGAAAGTGAAATAGATACAATTTTTCCTTTATACTCAACTTTGAAACAGTTAAGCTTACATTTTGGATCTTTGTGTCTACTGATGACAAAGTCTGGTAAACTTGAGGCCTATAAATGCTATTTAGATGTTAATTGTAACTTTGTGCCTCTTAGGAACAGGATATGCTTGCACCATTAATCATCCTTCTTGTGATCTGGTGTTAAGTTATTCTCAGGTTTGTGTGGACGGATCAACAGCTAAGACATTTTGACTGTCCTCACTTCACTCTGTAGCTTCCCAGTTCATGTTTTTTGTGTATCAGTGCAAGAGGGAGGGATGGGGATTTGGTGATGGTGGGGGAGACATGAATGGATGCTCAGATACAAGTGAGAGGCCAGATTGGAACGGTGCATGTGCTTGTTGTTTCCATGTTCTGGTGTTTTGAAATGTGAAGAGAAAGCTGGTCCCTACCTCTCTAAGTCTAAGCCTCTCTTCTTGGCTTTTGGAAAATTTGAGAAGTTTAGTTTTTTAAACTTCAACAAAAAAGTGGATCCTTGTCCTTTTGGAGAAGAGGGCATGAGCTGCTTTGCCTGTCACTAAACGAGGTCTGGGGTGTTGTGTTTGAACTCCTGCTCTCTGCACCGCTCCTTGGAGCGCTGATAACAGCCCTGTGCAAGGTCGTGTCTCCAGTGCAGGGTGTGTGGGCTGGGTGGGCAGCCTGGCTGGACTCCTGTTCCTGCCTGTGAGGGCTGTGGCTGCTTGGGGATGGACAGTGAGGGCTATAAGGCCCATATCATCACAGGGTGCTCTCCTGTGTTTAAGGCTCTGCTTAATTCCTGGGCTTGCTCCATTCCCTGTAGGTTGCCCTTTAAGACATGAATGTAATGCATTGTTAATCCAGTACAGTACCAAATTAAAAAGTTGGTCATGGAAAAGTCACATGCCCAACAAACAGCTCTGCTGGCAGTGAGCTGATAAGCCCTGGACGTAGGCGACACGCAGCCACTTTTCCAGTGCGTCCAGACAGAGCTTTCTCTGGCAGTGGGATGCTGGCATCCTATGGAATGTGCTCTGTTGTTTCCATGAAAGTGCTGTCAGTGCTTGCTGCGCTTTTTCCTCTTGCTGGTTATTAATCCTGCAGGATGTAACAGTGACAGGAGTCTCGCTGTGTGAAATCACTGCAAGTGCATCTCTGTTCCTTATCCTCCAGTGCAGGATAAGGATCCTGAGGCATGGCATGGGCTACTCAACACGTCTCTTCTTACAATGGTAGTTTTATAGAGTTACTTTAATTAGTTTGGCAGCATTTAGACAGTGATCCGGTGAATAAAGATGGAATGCCTGCCGAACATTTCCAGTTCCCATTGTTATCACTGGAGCTCTGTGCTTGCTTGATGAGCACTCAAACTTCTGCTTTCATGAATTTTTAAAGTTTCAGTTCTGGAAAATCTAAAGTTCCAGAAGATGTGCAGAACTATGGTACAAATTTCTCTGGTAATCAAGCTTTTCCTTTTGGTTTTTATTGAAGCTGTTAATGAATTAATTCAAATTGAAACTGAATTGTGGTTGAAAGGCCTTTGTGTAGTCTTGCAGTCTGCTGAAGTGCTAGAATGATCAGACAACTTTGCTACTTCATGATTGTAGTGTGAAATAGAGCTGGTGATTCTGAGGTGTTGGTGAGGCATCTGTGCTGTGGGACAGATACAGCTCCACAAACCCCCAGCCAAGCGCCATCACAGCCATCCAGGTGGTTTAGAAAGGAGGTTTCTTTTTCCGGAATTTTTAATGGAGAGTCGCCTCCTTCTGCTTCAAATTTGGCTTCAGATTTAAAAAGAGAGCTAAGCAGTGCTTTCCCTCCTCCTCCCTACTCGTGAGCAGTAGAGAGGGTTCAGAGGAACTGCTGCAGAGCAGCTATCTCCTGGTAAGCTGTTGTGTCTCTCTGTGGCACAGATCAGAAGTGAGCTGGAAATCCTCCTTTGGAGTTCTGCACTTCAGTCAGTTGTTTGCTCTTATGGTACACTTGAACACTTCATTTCAAAAGGCTTCAGTAGATGTTTGTAGAAAGTAGTGTAAACAACTCTAGGAATAATAACTTGGATTTCCTTCTGCTCTTGAAACATGTGCTTGTAGTCTGCAGTAGTTGCTTTATGACATGAAGTATGTACATTCCTCCTGGCCTCTGTTTTACTTCTTGTGTGTTGGGATATTGTGGTAACCAAAAGCCTAATTTTGAAATACACTTGAACATTAAACTTGTATTTCAGGATAAGTATGGTAAAGTGGAAAATAGGAGTTTTTCCCCCCCAGCTTGGTTTTTATTCAGTGAGATGGTCTAGAACAACCTTGTCATGTTGTTGCAAAAGGTTGTGGTTTATGGCTTCAGATGCCTGTATTATTAGTGTTCATCTACTTCGTGTCTTGGAATGCTTGCAGCTCCAGAAGATATCTTTGGGTTTTGGTGCAGGATTTAATTAGTAAATGCATAAACCATCTCCAGAGCATCTGTGAGCTTACAAGCGGGAAAGTGGAAAGGACGGGAAATGGAGAAGGTAAGTGAAGCAGCTAAGGAGTGTGGATGAGAGTCAAGCCAGGTAACCAGGCTAGCAGAAGATTCTCAAAATTGGTGCCTGTAGTAAACAAATAATATGTCTCTTCTCTGTGATATTTATTTTCCCTTCAAGACCTGTGGTAAAGATGGAGGATGTCCCAGTGCTGCTTTAGCAGCATCCTTCCCAATCCTTGTGCTGGCTGCACAGAGGACTGGGTGAGCAGAGGTGCAGGGAGAGAAGGGGATCTTGTGTTTTAGCAGCTGTCTCTGCTTTCACTGCGTCTGTAGCTGCTTCCCTGGCACCTGCATTATGATGGCTGCAAAGCATGTGCAGAAGTCACTTTCTGCATAGAGGGGAGAGGGATTTGGTTTGGGACTTTGAAGTAGCTTTATGAGAAGGGGATTTGTGTCAAATCAGGGTAGATAATTGTTCCTCATAGTGCCTTTGCATTATGAAATAGTTTTTCTGTGGCTGTTGGTTGTTTTGTTTATAAAAATAATGACAAGTTCAGTTCTGTTGCAGTAAACTTACTTGAGGAGAGGACAGGATTGTATGTTTAGACAGAAGGGTGTTGCTGAAAGAGTAGAAAGCTTCTGGTTGGAATGACTTAATTATCTGCAGCTTTCCTCTAGTCTTGTTTGTCAGAAAGGGATGATGCTGATCATTAATTGCTGTCTCGCTGAGAGAATCTTAAGGTGCTTTTTCTGATGAGGTCATTTTGTACAAGTCCCAAAACTTGTGTGGCCTGTTTCTTCTGCTGTTTTTCTGTGTGGAGTTGCCCTAATCTGTTTTGTGCTATTGAAGTTTGTGTAAGTACTGAGGCCCTCCAAACTTCTAAGTTGTTCCTGAGAAATTCCAGATCCCTGACTATAAAGCAAATTCTTTTTCAGTTGTGTTCTGTCTTCTGTTCAGTTGTGTTCTGATTGGGTTTTTTTTCATTAATATCTATAAATGTCTTGATTTCATGGAAATATAGAACAGGCTGATGATTCCTGTATTAAATAATCTTCAATTAGGGAAATTTTGCTGTTCTTATAGTTATAAATACAATAGTTTATTAATAATGGCCTTCTCTGAATATTGCTCTGATTTAAAATATGGCCACATTCTGGTCTCTTGGTTCTTTTACAGAAGGATTTTACCAGAAAAAGTAAAACACAACATGTATTTATTGAATTTTAATTTGACTAATTGGGAAAGGCATAGTTTTGGTAAGATTTGAATTTAAACATTTTTGTCTCCTTGATGAGATTTCTTGTATTTACATTCCAAACCTGTGCTGATTCCTGCTTCTGATGGGTTTGGCAATCATGTAATGTAGGGATGTTTTCTGCATCTGCTTCTATAGAATTTTCTGCCTCTTCTGATGTTTTTTGGGTTTCGTAGGGCATTTATTTGACCTGGATTCTCCAGCATTGTTTTTTTGTGTGTATGCATATCCCAGCAGTGTCTAACTCTAAACATTGTTAAACAAAACCCCCTTACTTGCACACCTTTTGCCTACTCAGACAAAAGGACAGGAAGACAGGTTGATGACGAAAGGTAATAGTCTTTCTTTCTTAGTTGTCATTGCTTTTGATTTTTTAGAATTTTATTTACTTATTGCAAACAAGTAGAGGAGCCCAAATTGACTGAAGCAGATATGAAAACCAGTTGAAAAAGCCAAGTATGTGATCAGGGTGTGTCATCAGTGAAAAGAAAGGAAGATACCTGTCTTGCTGGGAACAAGGAAGTTTTTATGAACAGAGGGCAATCACCCAGTTTGAGTTGGAATTTGGGAACCTTTGTGACACCTATATTAAACTGTAGGATTCCTTGCATCGACCTTGGCTAATTGATACTTAAATACACATCTCTGGTCAGTGGATGAAAAAAAAAGGACAGTTTTGTATTTGCTTGTGTTTAGTTCTTTGGCTAAACAGGTACAATGTGACTGTTGATGCCGTAACTAATTGACCTAACTCTACATGAGTACAATCTACAAAGGTTTTACTATAAACAAAGAATTAAAAGTTGAAAGTACTTCCAGTTCTGTGAATTTGATGTGAAGTTTTTTATTGACACACACTTCCCCCAAGTTATTAGGTTGAGTCAACATAGAGGAATTTTAATTCTGTATTGGGATTTCAATTCAATATTGTACCAGTAGTTAAATTTAATTTTTTCTTGTATTTACCAGGTTTCTGCACTGAACGGATGCTCTGAATGCAGAGCAGTTTAGTGTCTTCCATGAAGTGAAAGGGAAGGTGGCACTGGGTAGCAGTGAATGTAGAGAGGAGAGAGAGCAGAAAGACAGCAATTAAAACTTTTCCTCTATGAGTATCTTAAGTTTTGTAGATGCAAATGGGGAAACACAGCATGTGTGTGGATGGAGATGGGAGACAGAAGCTCTTTGGTCTAACACTAAACCCATATGACAGCCATCATTTAACTGCAGGAGCAGCAGCACCACCTCTCTCCTCCCTGCAGAATACTTGTTTCAGAGGTGCTATCTTTTGCTAATAATGAGTGTTGGAGCAGACTTGTCTTTTGGCGACCTTCTTTGGAAATTCAAACTCTACTTTGAGTCTGGTGTTTTTTGGTGTGACTTTTGATAATGCTGAAGGCTATATCCAGTGAAAATGTAAAACAAATCCCAGTTTTGCAGTCAAGCTCAGGAGGTCATTAGCCTTGATTAAAAATGATCCTGTTTTTTCCCTGGTTGGGTTCAGTGCTGGCTCAAACTTGAATGAGTTCCTTTTGCAGTTGAGATCAAGTTGTTACCTTAAAAATATTTCTTTTGTGTGTGTTACAAGTGCTTGTAATGCAGTGATGGAGTTTCTGTGCCTTTTCTGTATCTGCCCTCAGCTGACAGTGGCCGTGGGTTGGTTGCTTTGGATAAAACAGCCTGGCTGACCCAAAGCTGTGTAGGAGTACTCAGTCTTAAGAGCCTGCTTTATTCACACTCTTTTGGTTCTTCCTCCCCCCAGCTTTTCATTGGCTGTTCCTTTTGCCTCAGTGGATTTGTCTGTGACATGGAATAAAGTGTCAAGGAGGTATTCTGACCTCCTTGAAGTGTCCTTCCTGACCTGCTTTTACTTGGGAAAGAACAGGCACTGGATTCTACATGAGCACAAGGCTTGCTTAGGTGCCTTCTGGTTGACTTGTTCTGGATTCTGAGAATTATTCACTTGTTCTAACTGTCCATTTAATTATTTAACTTCATTCTAATCCCTCTTACTGTTTTGACTCTTTATTTCCTTCCCCCCATTAATAATTTCCTGGAACGCCTGGTTTCCCCAGCATAACATCAGATGACTTGGCAGCTTAGTGCTGGGAAGTGTGTGTTGCTAATAGAGGAGGCTTTAGAGCAGCTTAAAGGGAGGAAGCTTAGGACGTGTTTTTATGTTCTGATTGGTATAACTCACCTGTTTGACAGATGGATGAGGTATTTGATATGCTTTTAAATGTTAAGGACCATTTTTCCTTGTTTCACAGCAAGGATGTCAGGGCCATGAGCTGTGCTACCCAGACAGTACTAATACACGCTGAGGGCCAGGCATCAATGGGTTTATTCATCCTGTTCTCTCTCTGGTATGTGTTTCCACCTCATACCAGTGGGTGTATCACTTGATATCATTTCAGGTGCTCTGATTAGCTGCTTTGGCTGAAGGGCAGACATTTCCTTCTCACTCTTGCAGAGTGGAATCATTAAATTCTCTCAGAATTGGTACCATCTGTGCATTGCAAGGTTATAGAAGCTTAGCTATAAAGTGAAACCTGAGGTAGCTTGACTCTCATGGGAATCAAGATCATAACCAAGCAGAAAAAAAAAAAAATTGTAATGAGCACCTGAAGTCTGATGCAAGCTGTGAGCTCTGTGCTAAAGAAAACAAGTGTCATGGGGGGTTTGCTTTCAAATAAGGGTTTGCCATATTGAATGGTGTAAAGCCAGATGCCATGCCAGAAATCCTTTATTCATGTTAAGAAATAAACCCATTGTTCTTCAAGGACTCCTGTGCTAAATAAAAGAGTATTGTTCCTATTTCTGAATGCTTCTTTGCACTATGTGTGAGCAATTGCTAAACTTCCTCCATAATGGCAGGAAATGTAGCTTTCCTCACTTTGTTTTGTGTGATCTTATCCACCTTATGTAGAACAAAACTGAGTTGGAAAACAATTGTGTATGATACTACCAGTGTATTTCATTCAAAAGCTGCAAAATTTTCTAGTACTTTGTTTCCATCTCTCATAATCCTTCACATTGCACAGCACACTGACCCTGGATGAGGAGACCTTTAAAAATATCTTGTGTTGAGTATCCTGAAGGTAAGCTTTGGCTGAAGTGCCTGGGCAGTGTGGTGGGCGTGTTTTCACTGAGTTCCACCATTTCTCAGAAGGACGAACTCTCTCTGTCACTGTCTTTTCTGAGACGTGAGGATAACACTTCTTTGTCCATTTTTCTCCTTCCCAGAAACTGCATTTTCTGAATAGAAAACCATTGTTTTCTGTTCAAATCCCTAAAACTAGAATTGGAATTGAAGAGGTTGTGGGATATAGATTTGGAATTAAAAAAGTCAGAATAATTTTTTTAGTTGGCAAATATTGCATGCAGCTATAGTGTGCTACTGCAGGAATAGCTTAATATCAGCTAAACAATTCCATAGTTCATATTGAGTACCCTTGGAACTGTCAGTAATCAGTATTTGTATATCACTGTGTTCAGTTTGTCTCCCTCCCTTGGACTGAAAATTAGAATGTACTTTCTGTAGGTGCTGTTGCTGTAGGTTGTTGTAAACCCTCAATGATTAGGTAGCACTGAATAACCACAGTGGTAGGTCTGGCATCCTTAAAGCTGTGTTTGATAAGTTCTTGGTAGCTCTTCAAGGTCAGCAAAACACTGAATTAAAGAACCAGTTATGAAGAAATTCAGAGCCTTTACAGACACTATTTTCTCTAAAAGTATTTGACTTTGTATCTTCATCTCCTTTGGCAGTGACTGGTGGTGGTGTGTGAAATTAGTTGCAAAAAATAGCAGAGTAAGATTGTAGAGATTTGTTACCAGTCTTTGTGAGTGTTTCATCCCATGTTTAAAATTGGAAACTTGTGACTTTCATACGCACAACTTTAAAAGAAAGATGGGTTTTCTTTCTCTGTTTCTGTATTGTGCGCCTTTTTCAGCAACAGGTAGGGAACTTTGTCATGTAAAATTGCAGATAGTGTCTGCAAAAACACTGGTGAGTTTTTAGATGCCAGAACTTATGAGGTGTTGTGGAGTGAGGGAGATGATGGGTGTGGGAAGGGGGTGGAGTTCCTTTTGGGAGTTCCTTAAAAAGTTGCTTCTCAGAGTCTTGTTCTCTACCAGTCGATCTTGCATATGTGAGCCAAAGCTGGGAATCAAGGAGATGAGAATCTTTTCCAGCTGCGGAAGGAGATGTCAGAGTAGTGCTTTGCCTCCAGACAAAAGCAGTTAATGTGTGCTGCTTAGAATAATAATAGAGTAATAACAAATGACGTGAACCTGCTTATTTGGAAAAGGAGAAGCTGATGTTTCCCAGGCTTTGTGTTTGGACAGGCTAATTCTTCATATTTTTGTACAGAAACTTATTTTAAACCTGCGTGAGCAGAGGTGGTAAGAGCAGAGGGAAAATACACTTCTTTCTGTATATCTAAGCAATTTTACCAGCAGTTAAGCTAATTTTAATTTTTCCTATTTCTTTCATTGCTACCAACTCTTATCTAGATTTTTGTTACTAATGTAGCAAGAGACCTGAAAAAAATCTCCATGATGCAAATGAGGTTGTTCCCTTAAGGGGAATATCAAGATTATAGATTTGCCCCAGTTGCGTTTAACTTCTGAAAAATCTCCAGTTCAGGAGGCCTGCATTTTATGACAGTGAGGTCATAGAATAAGGTCATTATCAAACACCAAGCTGTAAAGAAACAAATGTAAGCTTTTATCCTGGTTTCATAACTCTGCTGCCTAATCCAAAGTACCTGGATTGATTCCAGTCATATTTTGGCCGAGCTACCAAGGATTACTTTATTTTTTGGATTTTATTGAGTAAGATTAATATAATAGCTGTGTTAACTGCTCCAGAGAATAAAAATCCTTACAGGTACGCTTTTGGGGACCAAGCCCAGGACACTGTCTTTTCCCAGGACACACAAGAGCAAGAGCTGTGTGTGTAAGCATCCTGCTGGTCTGTGATGACACCGATTTTGAGTATTTTCACAGCTCCTCCCACAGCTCCTTCTCTCTTTATTGGCAGTCCTTAGCTTTGTTCTGCTCTAACCCAAACAGTTGTTTGGTGGTGGGGTGCTAAAGAAGTGTTTGCCTTTCTTGGTGGGGCTGTAAACTGCAGGCTGCAGACTCCAAACGCTGTGGCTTGGGATGGAGCTTCCCAAGACACTTCTGGTTACATCATCTCCGGCCCAGCGCCTGTGGATGTGTTTTCAGAGAGCAAGTTTTGGTATCCTTGTTGCTAGTGTTTGTTTTCAGTTTTCCATAACAATTGGAAATGGTTGTTGTTGTAGGCCTAGAATGGGCCTGGAGCCACTAAGAACATTGTTATCTGCCATCAAGCTGCTCTGCTGTCATGTGAGAGTTGTCCTTAAATTCCTTATTTGAGAGTAAGAGCAGTAGTGTGTGATGTCCTGATGGGTTGGTTATTTTTAGTCTTTTGTCACTAAATGGACACTGAACATATGCAGGGATTAAAAAAAAATTGTAGAGAATTCTTCCTTTGAATTCATTATTTTTCTAACTTATCTTACATCAAAAGATATGAAGCCTTTTAATGTTTTATGTGTTACATTTGCCTACATCCATGCACTGTTTCTTTTTTTCCCCTTCTGCTTGCAACTTGCTTTTTTCATCCTTTTATCTCTCTTGGGGCTGTTATCCAGCTAACTAAAAACTCTGATGGTGACAGTGCCTTTAGAAGTGGTACTAGGTGCCTCTGTAAGCCCTTCCACTGGATGTGGAGAAGGAAATGTAGGGAGCATTAGGATCTAGTTGAGCTGATTCTCAAAGTGCTAAGGAGTAGTGACGACCTTTTCAGAGATCTGTTCCCTTTGGAATTTGGGCCATTCTCTTGCATGCAGATAAGTATGGCACATATTTGGTGTTCAATCTGTAAATATAAAAAAATTGAAGGCATTTTAAGATAACTGACAAAAAACCTCATGGCAACAACCACCCACAATATTTCCAAGTTAAGAATCATCCAAGTGAATCAGAAATGCAATAGCATGAAAAATGTGGGCCAATATTTTTGGTGGTGATACTTCTGAAGCAGCTGGCATCTGTGACATCTGATGGGTTAACCTTGGTGCTGTGGAACTGGTATTGAAATGCACAAAGGGATGTATCTAGCTGGAAACTTGCCTCAAAATGGGAAAGAAGTGTTTTGAGGGTTTTTTTGAGGTTTGGTTTTGGGGTGGGTTTTTGTTTGTTTGGTGAAGGTTTTGGTTTTTTGTTTCCTCTAATCATCTAATAGTCTTACTAAAACATAGTTTGGGCTGGCTGGTTTAAGTGCACCTGTGAAGTTTTTTTGAACAGTGATGTGTTTCCTTTTGACATCTTTAGGCCAGCAACACATTCTTCTTTTGCCATATGCAATTTTGGTCATTTTGCCAAATCAGAAATGACTTGCTGATGAACAAATACTGTCCTGAGTCCTGTGAGGTTTTCCAGAGCACTGGTTGGAATCTTGGCTGGGAACTGATTAAAAGATAAATATCTACACTAGCCTTGAAAGATTACAGAATCATGTTTCTGAATGGATTAGAAGTGATAATTGGGTCACTCCATCACTGATCCACTTACTTATGAATAATTAAAGCAGGAGATCCAAGTGGTTGAAACACTGTAAGAATAACACACTGCACACAGAGCTACAGGCTCATCAGGCCTGGGCTCTGTTACCCATGTGTAGGGCATAATGAGAGAGAATGGAAGTGTCACCAGGAATCTTGTCAAATCCAGGTGACTGTAATTACCACTCTGGCGGTATCTCGTTTGCTGTTGGAGCACTCATCTGGGAGAACAAATCAAATTAACAGCAAAGTATCCTTTTATGTGAGAGCATTTTCCAGATGTGGGTGAATGATGAGGTTTATGGTGGCGTGGGACTTCATAGCTCAGGAAGGGGCCTTGTCTGGGTTTCAGTGGCAATGTCTGAACCTGGACCTAGTTCTGTTATTGTTTTGGATGGTACATTGTCATTAGTTTTGCTTGTTTCCTCTTTCTCTCCATATTAGTAATTAAAGATATCTGCAGTTCTCTCCCTCAGCCTGTGCAGAAACAGTTTTCAGCTCTGAAATATGGAATAGATCTGTTGTCATGCTATGTGAAGTTTTTTAATGGCAAATAATTTGGAAGGGAAAAACTTGGATTCCATAAACCTGAAATGCAACTGGGACATTTTGTCTGCATTGTCTTTGTCAGCAAATCTGAGTGTACTTCTGTGGTAGTGCTTTAAATGGATGTAATCCTTTTTGGTGTGTCTTGGGAAGGCCCAAATGGAGACAGACTGGCTAAGTGATAACTCTGGAAAACAGCTGTTTGTCTTTACCTTCTGTGGTGCCCAGTTGTTGGTATCCCCATTGTGCCTGAATAGGCTGAACTACATCGGTGGAAGTAAATAAATCTAGGATCAGATATTAAGGCAGACCAGAGGCAGGGCTGTGTGTTGCCTTTTAAGGGTGTTTAACACCATGTCAGACTGATTTTAATATGTAAAGTCTCAAGCTTTTAAAATTTAAATCACAAAAAATAGTGAGTTTTTCTATGGTTTTAAGGTAAAATATTTGGAAACCTGCTATATTTGTTCCTGTGTTATGTATTTACTCTGCAGAAGTTTATAAGCAGCAGGGTTTAGTTTAGTTTAAAGTTCAGCTGTGTAGCTGCTGCTGGTAACTGATGTCTCCTTAATTTGTAATGCTCTGCTGATACTGTAAGTGGAATGGGCCTTGTGTCTCTTTTGGGGAGCTTTGGTGCACAAATGCCAGGGTGGGGGTGTTTGTGGTTCCATGTGAGCTTTCCCAGATTTTCAGAGCAGTGCTGTAAGCTGAGGGACCATTTCCCTGGTGTACTTGGTGACTGGAAATGTGGAGTGGCTGCCTTGTTAAACTGATGGCAGAGCTGGCTGCAGACACTGCTGTGTTTGATTTCAGCTGGCCTATTTGATTTCAAGTTGAGTGAAGTAACCATCTAAAATGTGCTTTTCTGTTGGCTGGGTTTTTTTCCCCTCGTAATTTCTCAGAGAGGTACATTGGGGAATCAGATAATTGTGGTGTTCATAACTGCTAATGTGTGGTATTCACATTTTACTAAACATAATTCTTTCACTCAGGATTTTATCCTGAGAAGATGAAAAGACAGAGAGGCTCTAGAGATAGGAAAAACAATATTTATCTCATTCACTTCTCCTATGTTTTGTTCCTGTAGAATGTGTTAAGAATTTGTTTACCTAAAGTGATGAGCCTCATTGGGCTCTGGTCAGTTGTTTTCAATCACTGACCAATAGTCATAAGAATTGTATCAAAGATTCTAGAAAGAGTCACAAGTTTTATTATTATCTTATTAGCCTTCTATAAATATCCTTCTCTATTCTTTAGTATAGTTTAATATAGTTTTCTTTAACATAATATAGTATCATAAAATAATGAAATAACCTTCTAATCACATAGAGTCAAAACATCATTCTTCCCTGCCACAAAAAGTCAAAATTTCTTACAACACTAATGAATCCCTATTCTTTCCTATTTTCCTCCAGCGCTGTGTGGTGCTACGGTTTCTGAAGTCCCCCCCCAACCAGAATAAGGTAAGATTTAAATCCATCCTGTTGCTGAATGCCCTTGGGTAAACTAATAGCCAATGTGAGGAGAAACAAGAAACCTGTGAAAGAACTTTGACTGGCAAGAGTAAGAACAAATGGATGTTTTGAAATGTGCCTGTGTTTCAGGGGATTTGGCAACAGGAGGAAATCTGAGGTTGTCTTATGTAACTGGGGTGATGTGAGTGCTGATACCAAGAGCTCTGTGTGGGGCAGGGTATGAGGCTGCCGTGTAGCAGAAGGCAGAGCTTTCAGCTGTGGCACGGTGTAAAGGTTCCATATCCACCAAAAGGAGTTTTCCTGGCTGTGGCCAGGTGGGACAGAACAGGAGCTGCACAGAACTGGTGTCATGGTCAGGGTCTGCTGTTGACCACCTGTTCAGTAGCTAAAAAGCCATGGAATCTGAATAAGCACACAAAATGTTCACAGAATACCCTTTATCAGTGAGTGATTTTAGTGTCCTGTCTGTTACAAACAGAACGTGGCAGGACACAAACTCCCAGTTTCTTCCATGGTACAATAAGGATTTTCTGCTCTAGAAGGAGAAGTGAGTTACTTTAGATTTCTTTTAACAGGGATAAAAAATGATCAAAAACCAAAGGTGGAGCATAAACACAGTGTTCCAAGAAAGAAAAATAAGGAGAGAGAGCACAAAGTTCAAATTCTTTCATTTCCTCAACCTTGAGAGGAGTCTTTAGGGTGTGTTACCTGAGAGATACAGGCTTAAGTCCCAGCAGCCCCTGAACCAGGGCTTTGTGAGGCACAGTGACACATTGTTCTGATGAGGGAAACACAAAAAGCATTGGGCTCTACTGAGAACTGGTATGTCTGCCTAATTTTAGGAAAAAAAGAAACAAGGATGACTGTAAAGTAAACATCTAGAAAGGGCATTTTATTGCTTTAAACAGGAAGATGAATGTGAAAAGCATTCAGTTTTACAAGGGACAAGTTGCTAAAGCAGAGGAAGTTAAAATTAGTGAACACAGCATATGTATGAGTTTTTTGATGGTCTTTCTGCTACTATTTAACTTGAAAAAAGGTCTGGTAAAACCAAAGTGTGATTCAAATAGGTTTTTGAACTGCTTATATTGGCAGGATTTCAAAAATGTATCTTGTGCTTTGGTAGTAGCCCAAGATAATAATGTTTAGTGTTAACAAGAACAGTGATGAGTCCAGTGCACAACAAGAAAGGAAACAGTGCTTATCTCAATTTTTAGTACAGCAGGAGAGGACTAGACCACAACTTTATGTAAAAAGTCAGTCTGTTGCAGTTTATTTAAGAAAACAAAACACTGAATGCCTGCCCCTTTTCATTTTTAATTAAAAAAAAAATTAGGTTCAAATAGATTGTTGTGTAGTAATTGTTTTTAAAAAATTGACAAAGCATGAGAGAGTCACAAAGGAAGGCAGGAAGTGACTTTTCAGTTACCCACCCCAGCACTGAGGCTGGGCATACACATTCCAGTGCTGCATTTTGAGGAGAGCTGGCTCCAGTGTTCTGCATTTGCCTTGCATTGGGAGTGTGTGGACTTTGTGATACACAATTCCCTCTAAATAGAAGGTTTTGTAATTTGAATATATTTACTTTGAATATATTTACTTATTCTGGTGATTGATTTTGTTAAAGGACCATTTTTTTTTCTTGGAGCAGAACAGAATAAAAAACAGAATAAATTTTATCATCAGATCACTAAACAAATCCTAGAGAATGAGAGTTTTGGGATGAACTTGCACAGAGCAAGAATAACAGGGAAATTTTTTTTAGGAGGAATCTGTATTCCTGACTTAAGCAAAATGAGTTAGGTTCTGAAGTGTTCTGTGTCTGTGCATGACATCACAGGTCATACAAGGTAAACAATGTTGAAGGAAGCAGTTCAAGCAAAATATTTTCTGGTAATAAACACACTGAAATTCAGATGTGAACAAATAGGTCTCAAGTCTCTTCTGCTTAACTCCTTTGGGAAAGGTAAAGAAGTCTGGATGCTGGTTTGTACATTTAATTATCTGTTTAATTATGAATTTGGGATTAGATAATCCAGTAGTTGAACACCTGATATTATTGTGCATTGTTACCTTATTATTATGATTGAAAAATACTCAAGAATGTAACTGCAGGCCTTGCATTGCTTGAATAGAAAGTCAAGTGTCAGTCTCATAGAGTGCTTTTAATTGCTGTTTTGGTATATGATCTTTTTCATGAAAGAATTAAAAAAAGATTATTGTATAAAGCCTATTTGAGTTTTGGTGAGTGAAGTGGCAGTAATGATGGGTCCTTCAAAAGCTTTTCATCTTAGTGGTTTTTGATGTTAAAAGGTGATGCTCAAGTAGCCTGTTAGTTGTTTTTTGTTTCATTTAGATGTGTCAAATATACTTGCTCTTAAAAGGTGTTTTAAGTTTGATTTATAATTTTATGGTTGTATTGATCTTTTTAAATGGTGAGTCTTCCTATGTAGTAAAAGTGACAGCAGTAAATTTTAATGAAATGCTTATTTCTCAGTCTGAGAGTCTGTGTATGTATGTTAACCCCAACCAAACCAAACACAAACCTGTGGGTGCTGTGTACATCAGCAAACCAGGTCAGAACCATCTGTAAATGGGAATTAGCTGAGATTTCTGTTATTGATGAGATGATGTAATGTTCCTTCTCACCATTCAGGATTTGTGTAAATTAAGGAAGGGGCTGTGTTGTCATTTGTGATTATTGCTGGATGTGGTCTTTCCTCCTTTCTCTAGGCTAAGTCAGTGTCTGGGTGTTGTCTAGTATTTTATTTCCTCTTACTCTGCTCTATTTTTTCTCCTGTTCTTGTTTTTCCTCTTTGATTTGTTAACATGTAGCCAAGTGTTGCACTTTCTTTTCCTCCACTTAATCTTATTATGAGGTTTTAAGAAGGTTTTGTGTGTGTGTTACAAAAGGACGGAGTAGCTTTGAGGTTGTCTATTGTAACAATAAAATACTTTGCAGAGAAGCAGAGTGTGCTGGAGTGCTGGGAATGGGACAATGTTGCTGTAAAGCTTCTTTGCTCCCTCCTCAAGGAGCGGGAGTCTGTCCAGGTCTGACTGTGCAGTTGTCCCTGTCCTGCTTCCACTACTCAGGGAGCTTCCTTTCTAGCTTTTGGCATCTTGTCTCGTAGAAAACCTTTCCTTATGAAATAAAAATAAGATTTTTCACTGTCTGGGGCAGGATTTGGGACAGATGGCAAGTTCTGTACCTGTTCATGCCAAGGTTTGGAATATGGCTCAGTCTTTGCAGCTGTTCTCTTCCCAGTCTCCATTATGTATTTTGTAACATTCCAAGCCTCTTCCACACTGCAGGTGTTGGGTACCTCTTTGGACTGCAGGAATTCTCTGAGCTGTTTTAAGGCTAGTGGTCAGAGTAGGTCTTGAGCAGTCTCCCCTTACACCACCTTTTTCACTTTCTCTCTCCTTTGTCCCCTGAAACCAAAGAAGAATCAACTTTTCTGACCATTTTTCTGTTTGTCCCAGCCCCTGAGGCAGAAGTAAGGAAACAAATTTAGCATGTTTGATGTGTCAGTGTGCACTGACCTGCCAAACTCAGCAATTAAGTTATTTGTTAAATCACTGAACAGGACGTGTGTGTGTTCTGGAGTGTTGTTATCATTATTTTGGAGTTCAGTTACTACATTTCTGTCTTCCAGACTCCAGAGGAAATACTACACCATCTGCAGAACATTGTAGACTTCGGAAAACATGTGATGAAGCAGTTCTTCGGGGAGAACTATGTTCACCATGGGGTAAATTATTTGTTTTTAAAATAAATGGCTTAGGCATTGTGAACACTGAAGTGTTTGGGGTAACACTGAGTGCCAGTGAAAGGGAAGCATTCGGATGCAAACAGGGAGCCTGCTCTGTGCTGATGAGGTGATTGGATTGTACTCAGTGGTTTGGCTATTTCAAGCTACTGATGAAAAGTGTGGTCATTTCTTTGCTCTGCCTAAGGCAAGAGGGATGTATGTGTGAGAGAGATTTTTAGACTAACTGCAAAACAAGGGGAGAAACCTGGTTCATATAAATTGTTGAGGTTTCTGTGCAGTCAGAGGTCACCTTTTCCCTTGCTCTGTTCTTCAGGGCAGCCAGATCTTGTTCTTGTTCGCTGAACATCAGATAAGTGAAAAAGTTACAGCTTCACCTGGAACTTGAGTTACACAGCTCTGCCTTGGAAGGGTGGGATGTGAGACTTTTCCGTTTGTGGAAAGGACAAAATGATGCAGGTTCCTTCACACACATTAAATGTGCACTGAAAGTGCTCTTTGTCATGCATTTATTTAAATTAGTCCTTGGTTTTTATAGAGGAGCAGGTGTTGCATGTGATTGCAGGTGTTCACAGACAGTGATTCAGAGGGAGAAGCTGCTGACTGCATACTTGAGTGTACTTTGTGTAACCCACTGAACGTTGCAGTTCCATTTCAAGACTCCCAAACTGGGTGTTAATTTTTGCATTACAATGTTTTCTTCTTTGTTCCCCAATAGGAAATTATTCAACTGCCTTTAGATGTTGTAAGACAGCTCTGTTTGAAAATCCAGCCAGAGAGGCCAGGTAAGTGCCAGGGGTGGGATTAGAAAGGATCTTCCTCAAGCTGTAAAGCATTTTCCTTTGTTCTAAAGGAAAAAAAGCATCACACTATAGAATATAAGGAAACTTTTTTTTTTTAATATTTAGACAATGATAAGTTAAAAATTTGTTGTGGAAAAAATGGATTGTGTTCTGAAATTAAAAGTATTATGTGATAGCTCTAAAATAGGCAAAGAGATTGGCCCTAGTGGTGTCTTATGTTCCCAAATGTTCTTGAGAATGGCCAGAAACTCCTGCTTTAGCAAAACTCCTTGAAGATAAATGCAGTGTTAAATCAAAGTACTGTAGTCAAGTGCTTTGATGCCTTTCATCCAGGACAAAAGAAGAATTAATTTACATATAGTGAGCACAGGTCCACAGTGCCAGGAGCCTGAGGAAAGTTAATAGTGTCCAATAAAAGTTAAAAAACTAATGATACTCTAGTGGAAGTGAATGATAGAATTGAGTTTTATTTTTCCAAGTTAAACTTCGTGTGCCCACAGCTGCTGGGGATTGCAGTGTGGTTGTGGGGAAGTGTCCAGGTGCTTCACAACAGTGAATCTCACTGTCCATTTTTAGCAGGAATTTTTTTAAACCTCAAAGATTTTTTTTCAATGTTACTCTTCACATATGTCTGTGTAACATACAAAAGAGCTTCTCCAATAATTCAGATTTCTGTGCCTTTCTGATTTGGCAAGTGGCTTTCAGCTCTGAAGATGTGAAGGATGTACTTTTGCTTAAATTTAGAAAAAGAAAACAGACCTCAACATTTTGTTGGAGGCAGAAGGCTTCTTGTTCATCCTGGTGAAGCAGTATGGCATGACAGGCTGGTGCCTGAGGCTTTGGTTTCTCAGATTTATTTTTTCTATTGCAATATATTTTTCAGAGTGGGCATTTTTCTTAGCAGTGGAAACTGTAACAGAAACATGTGTTCTCTGTGTCTGTTTAGTAACAGGTACTTGAAAGTCTGGGGGTGTGTGCTCTTGTTAAGTTTGAACTACAATCTCAGAGACCTTTCTGTGTCCCAAAGGATGCACGTGGAGAGAGGTTATTAAAGGATTTTTATGCAGAAGGCCTCTTAAGTTTGTGATATTCCTGCCAGGTTTCAGAACCTTTTGACTCAGCTGAGGGATGGTAGGTCATGCATAGTAAGCAAAGGAGAGATCACATCTTTGAATAAATACATGAATGAGTCACTTTACCTGTTGTTGGCCAATCCATTTCCTTGCTGTTTCAGGCCTCACCTTTCTTGGGATGAGCTGGGAGCTGGCCATTAACAGCAGTTCTTGGGACAGTTTTGAGGAAACTGAAACCAGGTGTTGATAATGGGGAGGGCAACTTTGTGCAGGTGCATAATTGGCTGAAGCTGATAAACCACGTCTGTCCCTCCACGCTTGTCCCCACGCCCCACCTGGTGAACGAGACTGCTCCAGAGCGAACAAACACCCCAGAGCTAATCTCCCTGTTGGTGTTGTTTGTCCCCTGCTGTGCCAGAGTGTCGCTGTGACAAGGACATGGACACGCTGAGTGGTTACGCGATGTGCCTTCCCAACCTGACGCGGCTGCAGCCCTTCCGCCTCGCCGAGCACCGGCCCATCCTCTGCATCGAGATCAAGGTGTGCAGGGGACAGAGCCTCAGGGCTAAGGGGCTTCTTTGCCTTCTTTAACTCCACTCTGGCCCCAGCAGTTTTCAAGGACTGCAGCAGTTGGGGCAAGGCAGAGCTCACTGCTTTCACAGTGACCCATAGGAGGAAACAGCCCCCTCTCTCTTCCAATTCCCCATGTTTTGAAACTTGGGAAATTCCCAGGTGTTACTGGGCTTTTCTGTAAGCCACAGCAGTTTGGTATGTCTATATTTTTTAAAAAAATAGGGGGTAATTCAGCTTTTAAGGGCTGAATTTTTTTATAATTTAAAAACTTTTTCCTTTAACTGGAAAGATTTGCATATTGTGTGCCTTTATATTTATATAGAGAGAGACATTTGTATTTATGATATTATTTTGTTTGTTTGTTTTAGCCAAAGTGTGGCTTCATTCCTTTTTCCAGCCATGTTTCACAGGAGATAAAGCACAAGGTGTGTCGTTACTGTATGCATCAGCATCTAAAGGTAATTATTAAGTCACCTTGCTTTCCTTTGGCTGTACTGTGCTCTATTTGCTGTTCCAGGCTTGCTTTCCTGTTGCAACTTGCTCAAATCTCTGATATGACTAAAGCTGGTAGGAGGACACACAGCTGAGTTGCTGGGTGTGAATTTGTTTAGTGATAGATGGAACAAGTTCTGTAGGAAGCTGGAAGCAAACAAATAAAATATCAGCCTTTGGGGACTATGAACGCTGTGATTGGGTCAACTCTGATGTGGAACTTCCTTCCCAGATCAGCTCACCAAGTGCATTCTGTGACTTAGAACAAACAGCGTGTAACAGGCACGGAGTTCATGGGCTCCTGTCTGCTGTGACTCTGGAATGGTGTGACTGTGACTCCCTGGGAGTTAATGTGACCTTTCTCCCTTGTGAATGCAGTTGGAGTGACTTGAGTTAAAAATGACTGGGAAGCACCCACAGTGGTCATGAATTTTGTGTTCAAAGTGGTTTAAATGTCCTGACCTCTGAAGGCAGGATGTCAGTGCCACGGATCTGGCTGTTAAAATGGGACAGCAGCTATTCCAGGTAGAGTGGGTAACAGCAGTGCTCTGGGTTTTCCACAGGTAGCCAATGGAAAATGGAAGCGACCAAGTAAATATTGCCCATTGGATCTCTTCTCAGGGTAAGAATTCTGTGGTTTTGCCCCCCTCCTCCCCACAAAAAAAAAACCCAAAAAACAAAGAACAAAAACAACAAAAACAACAACAAAAAAAAACCCCACAAAAAAACCAAAAAACAAAACAAAACAAAAAAAAACACAAAAAAAAACAGAAAAAAAAAAAACACAAAAAAAACCATACACACAAAAAAAGGAAAAAAAACAAAAAAACCCACAAAAACCAAAAAACCCACAAGAAAACAAACAAACAAAAAAAACCCAACAAAACAAAAAAACAAACAAAAAAAAAACCCCAAAACTGCTTGGATTACTTTGCCTTTCACTGAGGTATTATGGATGATCAATGCTGGCTTGTCTGGACCTTTACAGTGATTATATCTGGTGCTATTTCCCCCTTTACACCTATCTCAGCAATCAGAGCTGCCTTTTGCAGCATAACATTGCACCCAAGAGCTGTTTAGTGTACTCAGATCTGAAGTTCACTTTGCCTTTGCAATGACCTCAGTGTGAGTAACATGCTCTGTGCATGTGCTCATGCCAGGTGTGAACATCCAAAGGCTGTGATGAAACATTCTTGGCTTTGTTTTCCCTAGAAATAAACAAAGAATGCACTTTGCTTTGAAGAGCTTATTACAGGAGGCACAGAACAACTTGAAAATATTTAAGGTAAACAGTTTAATCTCTGCTTGCTTTTTTTGCCTTGGATTTTAAACAATTTAACTTGAGCATCTAAACAAACTTCTTTCAAACCTACCTCATCACACCATCACTGTTGGACCCCATCAAGAGATGGAAATGGGAAAGTTCTTAGATTTCAGATGAGGACAGAAATAATAATTACTCAGAATTCACAGACTCAGAATATCCTGAGTTAGAAGGACCCATGGGGATTGTCCAAGTCCAAATCCTGGCCCTGCACAAGCACCCCAACAATCCCACCCTGTGGCTGAGAGCATTTTCCAAATGCTCCCGAAGCTCTGGCAGCCTTGGGGCTGTGACCATTCCCTGGGGAATGAATTAGTGGGAAAGAATCACTAAGGAGCAATTAATAGAAAAGGACTCTTAAGGTGACCAAAGTTTTAAAACTTTATGTACTGCTTCATGAAGAAGAAAATGGAGGACTTGGCATGTTGCTGCAAATATTTTGTTTTAGATTCCTGTTAGAGCACTGATGCAGGCCCAAGGCACAGCAGGCCTCACTGAGGAAGGAAAAAGTGGCATTCCATGACACTCATGTAGGAAAAATATGAAGCAGTAACTGATGATTTGTGGAGATTTTCAGATTAATTCTAGGAAACAAGATTATTTCAATTTATTTCTAATATTCAGTCAATAATTTGAATTACTTAAACTTCTGTGAGCTGCCCTCTTTTTATACTAGTAAGTATAGCTATCACACCTTTCTGTCCCCTTTCACAGCCTTCCCTTTGCCAGTTTGGGCTGGTAAAAAAGGGTGTTGCACATGGTGCTTTTTCACTCCTGACATTATTCAGAAAGAAGTGATAGAAAAATGTGCCGAGTATCATTCACCTGTATTGTTCTGATTCCTTACAGGCCATTAAGTTGGGAAAGTAGCACTTGATTTAAACAGTGGTTTTGGTTTTCATTCAGAGGTTGTTACCTGCAGGTTCTGATTAGACTTAAGAGGACAAATCTTTTAAGAGATTGGGAATGTTGTGTGTCTGTATGCAGATTGTTAAGGTAATAACACTTTTCTATGCTTAAAATATTAGACCTGATGCTTTGAATAGCTCAGTATGAATAACTTGACTTCCTGATGTGCCTAAAGTCTTCTTTTTCTCCTTGTTGCAGAATGGGGAACTAATTTATGGCTGTAAGGATGACCAGGACTGTGTCTCTGACTGGAATGAACTTGCTCGTCACTTAAAACCTTTCTTTTTCCCTTCCAACGGGCTGGTCAGTGGCCCCCACTGCACAAGGACAATTGTGATGGAGTTAATCCATGTGATCACCACGGCGCTACTGAGTAGCACCGACACCTGCAGGGCAGGAGACATGAAGACAGTTCCCATTTCGCAAGGGAGAAGCTACTGTGAAGCAAGTGCTTTTAATAAGGAGTTAGTAAGAAATGGTAAGGGATAATATTGTACAAACTGTCCATAATTTACTGTCCATGGAATCCTAGAATGGTGTGGGTTGGAAGGGATCTTTACAGGCCTCCTAGTCTGGCCTTCTGCCATGAGCAGGAACACTTTCCACTAGAGCAGGTTTCTCATAGCCTTGTCTGATGTAACAATTCAGATCTTAGTCTCTTGGTTATAAATACTGATATGAGAATGGAAACAGGGGAACTCTGATGGCATTTAGAAAAAGAGTTCTGAGCTGTGTAGCTGCCGCATAATTGTTGTTAATATAATGTGACATTGTAGTGAGTACTTATAGCACTGTATCTAATGACGGGTAAAAATAAATTCAGGAGGTGGTACAGGAAAAATGGAAGAAAATAGCAGTTTGAGCTGATAACAATCATAGGTATTCCAAATGAGTGGGGAATTTTTATGTTGTATGTGGTGAAGTTGGGCTGCTTTGGTTGTTTATTACAACACCTGTACTTTGCCTTTCTCTGCTCCTCCTGTCAACCCTCACCAGGGCACAGCTCATGTTCTTTTCTTCAGCTGCTCTTCTCCTGGTGAAGAGAGGTCTGAATACCAGAGGGAAGAGGAATGGGAAGAGAGAGTAGGAAAACTGTAAATTATGTTAATTCCTCAGTGCATAAGTTCTGTAAAGCTCTAATTATTCAAGATGCTGCCAGTTATCCTAATTATACAAACAGCACATTTCTTACTCTGCTTTTGAGGAAGACCTGTTTCACTGCCCATGGTTTGTTGTAGTGCTGGAGGAGGAGCTGTTCTAGAGAAATTATAGCAAATACAGTCCTTTATACTGTATAAAAAAAGACCCCAGAGCTGAAATGCTCAAGTACTGTCAGCAGTTGATACTGTTCAAAGTGAATTTATGGTGGCTTCAAATTCAGATGAGAAATTTCTCTTGTGAACTCAAAATGAGTAGATTGCAGTAGATGTAGGTGTGTTTTGGTGTCTGTTTTTTTTGGCAGTTTGTAGAGTTGAGTACCAGGTGTTTTATTCTGCAGTCCAAGATAAGCTGTTTAAATGTGCAGGTCAGTATACCTGCACCTTGCACTTTTGTTTGGAAACTAAGTGTTTTGAGGTTTCCCCCTGCCTGTGACTGGACAAAAAGTATTTGGACTTTTAAACAAGCACATGTAATGGCAAATTGAAGCTAAGACTTGTGTCTGCCTTATTTTAAAATGCATTTTCTTCTAGGTAAACATAAGTTGGAAAGCTCTGGTTTACCGAGGGGTTGTCTCCTTTATAAAACCCTTCAGGCTCAGATGCTTGACATGCTGGATATTGAAGGACTCTATCCTTTGTACAGTAGAGTTGAACAGTACTTGGAGGAATTTCCTGAAGAGAGGTAAGACTTGATGGCTTTTCTTTCCAGTCCAGAATAACCAGGACTGCAGGCAGGATTGGCTCTGTACACACACTCTGTTTTGTTGTACAACCTTCCTTCATGGCACTGCATGTTCTGAATTTCTAACTGAACTTCCAATTGATGTTGGTCACCTTGGACTGAATTTTTAAGTAATGATTATGGAATGTTCACAAGAGGCTAAGAGAGGAGAACACTCAGTACTGGTGGTTGTGTATTTGCAGAAAGCTACAGTGAAATGGGTGGTTTCTCCTGCCCCAGTACCTGCAGAGTACTGCAGGTACTGGGGCAGGAATGTCTGCAGGGGTAATGATGTTCTGCAATGATGAATGCAAGCTGCTGTGTTTTTTTCCTCAAAAAAGGCTTATTAGTGTAGTAATAATTCCTCCAAGCAGCCTCCACTGGAGTGCTGTTCCTCTTCTGTGCTCACACGAGGGCACTCTGGCTTCACTCAGGAGCTGCTGCTGCTTGTGCAGAGCACTGGAAAATGTGTTGGATCTGTGGGGGGTTTGTGTGGGACAAACTCCCCTGGGAGGGTTCAGCTTTTCAGCAGGGGCTCAGCTGTTCAAAGGGGGAAAGGAGCCCAGGACACCCCCCCCATTAGCACATGGTGTTGGAGCAGGGCCCTCTCAGGTATGCCTTTGTCCCTAGTTTATACTTTTTATGTACAAAATAATATACATATAAAAAGAGATATCCATATTTTACTATATATTTCTTATATATATATATATTTTTTTTTTCAGCAAGGCTTCTGGAGCTCCTGCAGACTGCTACAAATTTTGAAACTTACCTCTTTTTTTTGCAAAAAACCCATAATTTTGCAGTGATACAGAGATGGCAGTGGATTAAGAATGATTCATGTTTATAAAACCCCACACAACCCAGATCCTAAGCAGCAGCAAATCCTGAGAGATTTGAGATTAACAGGGACTGTTGTGATGTTGGATGGCAGTGGGTTAATACTTGGATATGTTTATCAGTATTGTTGTTGGCTTGTTGTAATCTGAGTGTCTGGGCTGCTGAGGAAAGATCACACTGAAAACCAGCATATCATTTTGGCCGTCTGTAAATCTTCTTTTAACATTTATTTAGAAGTACATTACAGATAGATGGACCTTACAATGAAGCATTTTATGAGAAGCTGCTGGACCTTTCCCTGGAAGATGACGGGACAGTGGCATTTGCATTAACAAAGGTACTTCTCAACCTCTTGAGGTTGTTTGGTCTGTCGGTGTTAATTAACCTCTGTCTCACTGAAAGGGCTGGATAATGGATGGAGGCAGCACTGCTGGCTTGTCAGGGTCTGTGCAGTTAAAGTTCTTCATTGTGTCAGGGTGCATCTTTATAGCAGAAGCAGTTAAAAACAAGCTTGTAGCACCAGTTCCTGAGAGAAAAATTAAACTGTTTATTTGCTTTCTAGACTGAGGAAGCATTTGCAGGAACTGGTGCTGTTTGGCCTTTAGGAATGTGATCTGTAGGAAATAAATGTGATTCTTATACAGGATGCTGCAAAAGCACCTGCTCCTGCCAACCTTCTGTTCCAGAGAGAATTTCCAGCTCTTAAAGTGCCAACATACCAATACAGGGAGTGCAGTGCTGCTTTTTGTAAGGAGCAGGATGCTTTACTAAGGTAAACAGCAATCTAAGAGAAAAATGTGTGTTATTTTCTGTTGCACAGGTACAGCAGTACAGAATAGCAATGACTGCTAAAGACTGCTCCATCATGATTGCCCTTTCCCCCTGCCTGCAAGATGAATGGTAAGAGCTGCCTGTACCTGCTTTGGAATGGCTCCACTTTAGAAATTGGGATGTTTGTACTGTTCAGGCAATTCAGTCACTTAAAGTGTGGGATGTGTGTGGGGGGGTGGTGTGTCCAGATATTTGGCTGTGAGCATTTTAGTATACTTCTGATTAAAGACATTTATGACCAATGTCTCTTTCTAAAAGGTTTTCAGTTGCTCAAAAGGATCAAAGTTTTATATTTACTCCCTTCTTAAACTTTGAATTGACTGTTCATAGTAGCTCTGGATGTTTTTAACTAGGTACAATATTTCTGCCTTGGTGTTCTCATAGGAGAGATTTTTCAAGCTGAGTTGCCTTTAATGGCCTAGTTAGAATAAAACCAAGGCAATAATCAAGAGGTGACAGCTTTGGCTGTCAGGCATGAGGCTTTGCCACAATATTATCCCTTTTGGTTTGTGTCAGCAGTGCTAATCTGTTCTTCTGCAGGGGCCTTTGCTTCACCAAAGCCCTTTTATTTTTTAGAGAATGCTGTTTTCTGCATTTGTTCTGCAGTTCTCCAGTGAAGTGTTAGTGATGGACATGACTTGTGCAATGGCTGACTTCAGAACTCCTCCATCCCTTAGCATGCTTGGACAGCATACTAAATGTTTTATTACCTTGAACTTAAGTAGGAGTTGCAGTCCCTTTTCTGCTTTTGCTGTTAATAAGGCTGTTGCTTCATATGCACCACCTAGAAACAGCTTAGATTTACTAAATACAGTAAGTGAGAGTAATGTTTGCCTTCAGCTGTGTGGAAGCTGAAAGGAAAATGAAGAGGTGCCAGCAAGGTCCCATCAGGACTGGTAAAGCTGGAGCTATAGTTTCCTAAGTGCTACATTAGCTGCAGTTTATTTTCTTGGGCTCCCACAAAAGTTCTAAGACAAACATTAGAGTCACTTCTGTAAAGGGACACATAAATTAAAAATACTGGTTTCAGTAACTCAGATGTGCAATGTGGTTTTATTTTCCAGCTCTGAGCAAAGACCTGTGGTACTGACATCCAAATCCAGATTCACCTTCTCTGTTTCTGTGCTGGACCTGGACCTGAAACCCTATGAAAGCATCCCCCACCAGTACAAACTCGATGGTGAAATAGTCAACTATTACCTGAAAAATGTACAGGCCAAAGAGGACCCAGTTATGTCCAACCTCTTCAAGGAGAATGAAGACTGCACATTAGTTCTCCATAAAGTGTAACCATTCTCTTAAGGTTATTTTTATTCAAACACATGAGAAAGTGAAAGATGATTGGAATACAGTTATGGTGATTTTTTTTCTTTTCTATTGTGTTCAGTGCATTTTTCAGCTGTGAATGTTTTTGCTTTATGAAATGATTTCTAATGGGTAATGCCTTCTCAGAGACCTGGGATAGCACTAAGCCACATGTTTGCTAGATAACCTTAATGAATGTATTTAATGTGACAGAACAGGTAATGTGCCATACCTTGGAACTAGAGGACAGATCAAATTAATATGAAAATACTTCCTTAAAATTGAAAGAGCACAGAATTAAAGGTTTCCTGAAGTATTGCACTAACATAGAAAGCCTAATTACTAACAAGACAATTAGCTTGGACCCTGTGCTTTGAGTCTCCCTCATCCCTACTAAAGGAGGGAATGCTCTGGCAAAACCTATACAACACTTTAGCACTAATCCACTGGAAATACAACCATGCAGTGGCTGCTCTGTAGAACTGCCCTGGCACTGCAGAACATTTAAGTACTAATGCATGGACTAGGAACACCAGGCTGCCTCCAGAAGTTGTGTGATCACCTTGTATCTACCTAAAGCTTCTGAAACAAAGTGCAAAGGGTTAAGGTAAGCAACCTTGAGTTTTACATAATGGGCTTAACTCACCTGCCATGCTGGTTTTTATTGTCTCTGTACATTATATGCTGCTATTGGAAGTGAAACCACAGCTTGCTCTTGCCTAATTTAAATTGAGCTGTAAGAAGAATATGTTCTGAGTTTTACAGATCATTTCAGGTCTTTCAGATTGTGTCAAACATTGGCACTATTACACGGATGCCCCACACACTGTGTAGCATGAGCAGCTGCTTTCAGGCTCTTTTGCTTTAAATGACACAGGAAAAAGGTGACAGAACCCCTTTTTCTTGCCTGCAGCGGGTCAGTCTCGTGCCAGGGTGAGTTTGTGTCAGTGCTGCAGATGAGCAGTGCTTTGTGCAGCTGAAGGCTGGGGAGGTGCTGCAGCAAATCCATCCTTGGGGAAGATCCTGAGCTGGAACTGAAGGGTCTGTCCAAACCTGAGGGTATGATGATAAAATCTGCAGCTCCTTTTCCCTCAAGGATTACACCCCCTGAATAGTGCAGAGATACTCCTCCAGCCCCAGTGAACAGCTCTTACCTGGATACAGCCTGTGCTTACCAGTGACAGTGATCAGGGTCATGTAGCTTAACTCCTAAAAACAGATTTATTTTGGGATCTCAGTATAACCTTTGAATTATTCCACTTTACCTGAAATTAAAAAAATAGGACCCCCTGTACTTTGGCACAACTCAAGGAAGAAATGTGAAATACAGAGCCACCACTGTCCCTGTGCCAGAGACCTGAGCTGGCAGTGCTGGCATCAAGTGCCAGGAGCCCTTCTGGGGCAGGGCCTGAGATGTGAGACCACAACAGAGCAATGAGCTGGAAGTTGACAGCAGGAATAACTGCTTCCCAAAGAAGGAATAACCTTCTTCCCAAAGAAAACCTGGAGGAAGAGAGCTCCTTCTAAATCCAGAAACTCTCCAGCTATTAGAAAGAGGAGGAAGGAAGGACTCTGCACAGCTAGGAAGTTTCCAGGTTTTTATGCTGTAACTTTACACACATTTCATATGCAAACAGCAGTGTCTGCACTGAGCAAACAGTTTTGTTTTCAGGCAAGGAGGAGGGAACTAAAGATGAGCTGAACTAAAGGTTACACAAAACCGGCTCAACCAGTTCCCTGTCAGTGGAGAAGTAGGAATGAATTTTTTGCCTGTGTACTGGATTCCAAACTTGAAATGAGCCTGCCTTATCTAACAAGATAGAGCTGCCATTCATCAAAACCCAGTCTCTGGTGTTGCTCAGAGTCTGGCAAAAACCAGGCTGTGGCCTGTCAGTTTTTCCTAACCTACCAGAACAGTGGGAGACCATTTCAGTGATCAAATAGTGGATTATTACATTTATGAGATTAGAAACATACTGTTGCTTTAGTTCAGACTTCTTCACCTCTTTTCTCATTGCTGCATGGAGTGGGTGGTTGTGCTGCTGAGGGCTCCAGCAGCTCTGGCCTTGGAAAGGAGGGCTCTTCCTACCACATGAGAGCCCAGGGCTGGTGGGTTTGGGTTCTTGGTTCCAGGAACTGTTAGTCCTCACCTGACAAGTACCTGACTTCCAGTCACATCAGTGTGGTTGGGGTGCAGTGCTACTGCAGAGCAGGGACTCATGGCACTTGTGACAGAAGTGAAGGGAGAACAAGACATTCGTCTGATCTGTTTTATTTCTTCAGGGATGAATGTGTGAAAGGTGATGCTTTGGTAATGTGTTACCAGGATTTCCTCCTGGAAGTCAGAAATGCAAAGGAAGTGCTGCAGTGGGCAGAAAGTGACTGGCTCACCTGTTCCCAGGGGTGTCATGGGCCTCTCTGGGTTAGATTAACCCTGTCTCAACACACATTGTGGAACAAAGTTACTTCATACAGTTACCTTTGGGTTTTTTAGCATTGTATGTCTTTGAAATCTTCAAATTGTCTTCTTCCTAATTTAATGAGAAAGCTGTTTAACTCTTTGTTCTAGGAGTCTCTTACTGTTCTTTTGTCATTTTAAAATCACTGTACTTTTACAGAGCTGTGAAATGAATTGGATTTTTATGGACTTGATTTTGACAGTGCATGATCTTTTAACAATTTCCAGGTATCTAGAAAATGTTAAGAAGATAAACCACTCTGGTACATTAATGATTCAGAAAGATAAATTTATAATGAAATCACTCTGTACATGTAACTATTTTATTTGGCATTTTTGTATTTAAATGGCTGTATTTATTTTCATGTCATGACAATTTATATATAACGTGCCATAATTGTACAGATAGCATGTTTTATGAGTATGGTTTCTAAATGGAAAATAACTTAATGTTTATATTCAATAAAATTACAGACTGTGTAACACAATATCTTAATTAAAACTACTTTTGAAATTGCTACCTGGTGTAAGTAATGCTGGCATTCATTTTTCTGAGCCCAGCACTTTGATCAGGTTCTCGATGGCTGCCTCGATCCCGAAGAGCCGGAGGGTGCTCCGGAAGCTGCCAGGGATGCTCTCCACACTCCTCATCCTCTGCTCCAGGACTGCAGGGAAACAGAGCAGTGCAGGTTATTTCCCAAGAGTTGCAGCAGGGCTGACAGGTGGGGAAAGCAGGATGCCTGGAGGCAGACAGGCTTTGTGAGCCCTTGGAGATTACACAGGAGATGAAGTGTAGCGGCTGCTGACTTGGGGTGGGTTTGTGTGGTTGGGCTCTGGAGATTCCTGGCAGTTCAGGAGCAGGCCCTGAAGTGACTGACATTACCTTGCTCTGGTACTTTGGGCAGCAGGTCCAGGACAGGTGTAGTGGTCCCTTCTTCATCAAGATGGATCTTCCAGACAATCATCAATTCAAACCTGTACCAGGTGCACAGGAAAGGCAGTTCAGGTTAACCAGGTGCTGGCTTTGAGGTTCCTTCAAAGCCAGAAGTGCAGCAGTTATGAGGCTCAACCTCGTGCTCTGCAACAACATTCACCTCATGTAATACAACGAACCATCTCTGGATTCAGGAACCAGGAACACATCAATCCAATGACAAGGAAAGGTTCTGGCTACATCCAGATTTGCACAGTGCAGTAAAAGGGAGAGGAAAGCAAAGGAGAGCACTGAGTGTCCCCTGGCTCTACCCCTCATGTAATATCTACGCTCAGGATCAGGTGCTGAGAACAGGAAACTTGTTTCAGAAGTGTTTGCATAAATGGTGATGTGCTGGGTTTGCTATTCATGGCCTTTTTTAGACTAATGGCAGGTAATCATCTGTCCAAGGCCTACATGCCTGCAGTTCTTTGCTTTTAATTAAAAACAATAAAGCTGAACAACATCTTTACTTCTTCAGGAATAGTGTTGGTGGTTGTGCAAGGCCTGTCACAATTCCCAGCTTTCACAGTGGGATGGGATCACTGCACCATCCCGAGGGAATGGTGAGGCAGGAGCTGAGTCCAGAACACCATCCACAGCAGAGCTGCTGCTTTACAACTCCTTTTGTTCCCTCCAACCCTCACCTCCCTTACTGGAGGTAAGGCTTTCCCAATCCAAAGCTGGTCTGCACAGTGAGTCACTGTGAGGAGGAAGGTCCCTTTCTCAGTGGTGTTCAACCCATCATGACTCTTAAGAGTTTCCTTCCAATGTGATTTGTCAGCCTTTTGCCACTTCATTTTTACAAATCCTTTGGGAATTTGTGCACAGCTTGTTCTGCGAATTTGCAAACAAATTTCTATGCCAGTCTGTTTTCTACCAAGCCACTGAAATTTTATATTCCTGTGTTTCATGACTGTGGGTGAGAGGGAATGAGGGTAATGGAATTGGCACCTGGCACCAGAGGAGAAACTGCAAGAACGAGCAGTTCTACCCTATCAGGGATAGTCTAAGAACAATTCATTCCTGCACCCCTGAGTTAAAGCATTTAGTTTTAAAGGGCAAGTTTGGCTGAATGAAGCAGCATCATCTGTTAGGGTTTGTTTGCTAGTTCTACACACAAACATAATGAAATGGATTATTTCAATGTCAATTAAAGCGTGTTAAAGCAAGGTGTAACAGGAGAAAGGAAAGGTCTGATCCTGTCACAAAATACTTACTTTTCATGGCCCTTACAGAATTCCTGACAGTGAGTTACACCATCTTACATTTAAGTGTACGGATTTTTTTCCCCTGCTAAAAATCCCAAATATACTGGAACATCTCTCGCAGAGAGGCCAAACAAATCCCATGTGCCTGGTAGGTAATAATTCCTTCATCTAACTGATTTCCTTCTAAAACAATGGAAAAGTATAGCCACAGCTGCTTTGCTTCCACTGCAGAGTAAATGCCCTTTTCTTTCTGTTCTTTAATGGCAAGACACCAAGGCAATGGCAAGGAACTGGGCTCTGCTGGGAGGGAACTGGGATCCCTGCACCTCCTGCCACAGAAGGAATCCAGAGCTGCAGCACAAGGCTGCTGCCCTGCCTGTGCAATCCCTCACCTGTGTAAATACAGAAATGCATTTATTGGCTTACCCAGAAATTTTGGGGTTCCTTAGAATGATAAAATCTCCCAGCAGTCCTTCCGGAAGGGTCACAATGTCAGGATACTTGGCCTATGAATAAAAAGATTCAAGTGGTTTATAGAAATCACAGCAGATAAAGTGGCTCCTACCCAGACACAGTGGATTGCATTAAGTTAAGAGTAACAACACTCACTCTCTGAAATTCTGACCTGTTGATTTCTTTTGTTTTAGAGATTCTTACATAAACCCCAGGAAACCTTGAAAGAAAATTTTTATTTCAACTAAGTTTGTTAACTGGATTTAAGAACACCTTATCATACATCACCAGGTCACCCTCCCTGCCTTTGTGAGTGATGACACATCACTGGTACACTCTGGTTGGAGATGGACACCAAGCTCCACATAAGGCTTTGAAAGAGTAATTAAGTCAAGGAGATACCAAAATAACCAATGTTAGCAATATATGGGACAACAGCAACATGATCAAACATAAAAATACTGGCTCCTATTAAAATTACATGTTTCTGGGAATTGTTTTCAGTTACTACAATGTGCAAAGGTTGAGGGTTGTTCCATCACTTTGTTAGTCCATCTGATGTGCTCCACATGTCTTGAGAAAGCCTCAGCACTTTAGAGCTCTTTTAAAAGCCTGCAGAAGCACTGGTAGCTCTGTATGGATCCTGCAGGTGCCAGGTTACCCAGAAAATGAGGGCATGCACAGACACCCAGCCCCAAGGAACAGCATCCTGCAGGGACATGCTGCTGGAAAAGGAAACAGAATGGAGCCACAGACTCCAGGGCTGTGCCCTGCCTCGTGTGCTGGACACAAAGCTGTGTTCCAAACCTTGCAGTTTATAGAGTGTGAAAAGTCTCCCAGCCTGAATCATTCCACAGAGCTCCCACTACAAGCAGCAGGTCTTGTGGAAGAGGAGCAGGAGAGCTCGGCTTCAAGCAGCACTGGAGAAAATGAGTTTGGTTTTATGGGATTACGCCTCATCTGGCAGAGCAGAATTGCTACCAGATGTGACCTTGCTCTGGTTTAGGAATTTCTGACAAACTGAAGGGGGGCTGTGCAGGATGCCAAATGACATACAACACATGGAATTTGCTCGTTTTAATTTCTACCCAGTATTCAGTACTGTATTTACTGTGAGGATAACAACCATGATCTATCCTGGGAACACAGACACAGAAGGGAGGACACTGAGCAGGGCAGTTACAGTGTTAGAAGTGTGGCTGATCAAAGGTCACTCATCTGGCTGAGCAGGTATTCTCTTCCAGCTTCACTCCCTGTGGAATTATGCCCCTCTAATAACAAAACAAGTTTTCCAGGCTTTCCTCCTCAATAACATATGCCTGATTTCCATTATGAGCCTCTCCTAGCCTGGTGTCAGAGGCCTGGGAGGATCCAGGGATCCTTTAGCTCCAAGCTGCAGATACTGGAAATGCAGGATTAGATTCTACCTGGAACTCAGCTCGTGCATCCCTCATTTACAAGGGATCCCGAGTATCCCATAGCTGAACACTGAGTCACACTTCATCCACCCACACCCAGACATTTGGGAATCACCAGAGAAAACAGATCAGAGGAACCAGATAAGAGTTACAATTGCCAAAACACTGAAATGCTCCCAGGGCTGTCTCAGGAGTTCCTGTGCAGCTGACAAATTCTCCCAAGCTGGGGGGTATTTATGTTCTATGGAAGCCAGAGGCAACTCAAGGAAAGGCCAGTGTATGATTTTCTGTGGAAAAGCTGCCCTGTACCTGGGAGAGGGAGCTCCAGTGAGTTCTGCACACAGTGAGGGCTGTTCTGTGCCCTCCCTCAGTGTCAGGGTTCTGGCAACCAACCTGAATGCTGTGAGAAGCCAATCCTGTGTGAAATTCGCAGGATTTGGGATAAAATCCAGCTTTTCAGTGGGAAAGGTCATATTTTAGCTATCCACAAAACACACAAAAAGCCAAACCACAAATACCTGCATCCCTGTTTGCTGTAACCCAAGCCCTGGCAGTGGCTTGAGGCAGCCCCAGCCCAGATCCATGCGAGGATCCCGGCTGCCATTCCCACCTTCCACCAACACCCAGTGGGGGCAGGAACAACACCCAGGATCAAGCAGCAACCTTAAACACTGACAATTCCAGGAATGAACTCTGCAAAATGCAGCCACACAATCGGCCTCATATTCCACACAGAAAATACTGAATACAGTTCTGAATCCCACAGTTAAAAATATGAGGATCTGGCAGGTGACTGAACAACCAGGCACAGGGTGAGCATGGGCAGATCCCCAATTCCAAACACTCTGTGGGTACCACGTTACTGCCCCATCTTCTCTGCTGAGTAACTTTCCAAGTTTTCCTTGAGGAAAAGAAAAGCTGAGCAATAAAACCGGAGTAACAGAATGAGCCGAGCCACTGAAAGGTCTCTTGGGAAAGTCAGGAAATCCTGAGGGATCTTGTAAACCAGAGCTGAGGCCAGGGAAAGAGATCCCATCAAGGACGTGACAGCACATGGGAAGGATCAGCTTCAACTGCATCAAGCAAAACCTGACTTTAATCAAGAAATATCTTTCCTCAGATGACTTTTAAATGTCAGCTTATGATCAAAACCAAAAGTCCAAGCTATTATTACTCCTAGACGGAAATTGCTTTTCCAGCTCCTTCAGGAGTCCAAGCAGGGAATCTTATGGGAACTTTTGTCTCAAACAGGAATAGTCTCAAACCACAAAGGGACCGTGGTGATGAAATGCACAGCTTTCCCCTGCTCCCATGACAGTGTTTACACACACAGAGCCATCCCAGGGAATACACTTGCAGCAGCTATTTCTCAACAAAAAATATTATTCTACAGCTGTTTAAAGCTGCACTGCAATTTTCTACACACGAAATCTCTGCTAAGGAAAATGTTATAAATGTGTTCAGCTTAAGAGCTGTAGCTACAAATGCAAAGCAAAATTGGCTAGGGAGATGCCAGATAAAAGCAGATAAATCTGCTTCTGTCCCACTTAGCAAGAAAACACACGACTGCTCCCAGCTGGAACGACAGCTCCCCTTTACTGCTAATTCTGAACTTGCTGTTCTGGAAGAAGGAGATATATAAAGAGTTATAAGCTCCTCTATAGGGAGAAGCAATTTCTAGACCTGCCCAGGAGGCTCTGTTTGGGCTTTGGTTTGGGTGATTTCTCTGTATGGTTTGCTTAACTAAGGCCACGTTATCACCTACTGAAGTCACACGGTTGGGAGCACCAAGATCTCAAATCCCAACACAGCCATAACACCAGTAATTTTAAAAATTAATTTCACTAAAGCAATAAAGGGACATTTAGAAAGTGGAAGTTTCTCACTTAGTGCAACTGAAGCAACTGTAATCAAGAACACCTCAACTAAATTACACCCCATAGAAACACTGTTTTCAGAATGGATTTATGAAGCTTCACCACTCGTAATTAAGTCTTAGAATAAATACAGCTCCCATCTTGCCATCTTGAGGGAAAGTTCCTCAAGCAAACCAGTCCTGCTGGTGATTCCTGTGATGCCAATCACCCAAACCTCTGGCGCCGGCAGAACCAAGGACGAGAAAAGCACAAGGGCAAAGTGGTTTTGTCTAAAATGATAAAGTGGTTTTGTCCATGTGGCAGTCCCAGCCCACCCCCCATGCTCAGTCCTCTGCTTTTAAAATTAAAATTACAAGTGACACAACCAGCATACAAATCTCACTTTTTAGAAGAGGAAAGGAGAATTTTGGGAGCAGATCTGAGGGCCTATAAGAAAGTCTGGCAATGGCAAGTAGGGACAGGAGAACAGGGAACTGCTTCCCACTGACAGAAACCAGGGATAGATGGGATATTGGGAAGGAATTGTTCCCTGTGGGGATGGTGAGGCCCTGGCACAGGGTGCCCAAAGCAGCTGTGGCCCCATCCCTGGAAGTGTCCAAGGCCAGGCTGGACAGGGCTTGGAGCAACCTGGGACAATGGGATAAGATGATCTTTAAAGGTCCCTTCCAACCCCAGCCATCCTGGGATTCTATAAATAACAGTTTGAATGTCACCCTGGATAGGGCAAACCTTTGCAAATAATGACCAGAATCTCTCCCAAGCTCAGGACACGCCTGGTTCCCTCCTGCAGCACAGGCACAGCTGGTTGGTTACTTGGATAAGAAGTGCTCTGCACCCACCTGGTTTCAGACCTGCCCTTTTTATCAGCCCAGATCTGTGACTTGAGTCATTGAGCCCCTTGCCAAGATTCAATCTTGCAGCTACCTCTTGTAGATCAGCTCTGCACAAGTACCTGAAACCACTGAGCACCAGCCCCAAATCCAGTGGCCTTTGCTCATTGCCAGTGAAATCCCTCTGCTTTGTTCTTTCTTCCCTTTTCTCTCTTCCCTTGAGAACAGCTTCTCTTTTTTGGCCCCTGCTCTATTTCCATTGCCACTTATTTTCCTCCTTCCATATTTCCATAACATTATTATTTTTCGTGCTTGACTCCACCATGAGTTTACATGATTCAGTTTGTCACTATGCTCACAATGTGACCAATAATTTTCCATAATTTTTGTATTTTTCCTAATTGGATCTAGGCTGTAGGTCTACAGAAGAGCCAACCCAGCATAACCAAGGCCTGAGTACACAAAATTCTGTGTCTCATTTCCTTTCAATATCACTTTGTCATATGGCAACCATGTGTTTATCTGCAACTTAATTACAGCAGACTGGGAATAAATTAAAATACATACTGGAGGTTTATTTTCATGAGGAAAAATAGAATTAAATGAACACGAAACCTCAGGAAGAACAGGAAGGGGTGGATCATAAGCAGGGAACATTGAGGCTGCAGATGCTTTTTCTTCACTTTTTTTCTTGCTGGGCAAGAGACAAATCTTCTCTCCAGTATTTCTCTTTAAAATCGTTGAGGTAAAAGATCTACAGTAGTTTATGAACGCTTTAAGTCCTACAGTTTTCTAGCTTAAAATTCTTGCACTTTTTTGGCATTTTATTCAAATTTTAAAGTACATTGTGTTAACACTGAGCTGGCAGTGGAATCCTGCCCTGCCACAGGGAACAGCCCAGCTCCAAGCCCAGGGCACAGGAACCCATTGGGATGTTGTGGGAGTGCACTGACACTGCCCCATGACATTTATTTTGGGGGAAATACCCAGAGAACCAGCAGAGCTCAGCAGTTCTGTTCTTCCTCCACAACTTTACTGACATAATAGTTTTCATTCTGTTGTATTTTGAGTCCCCTGCCCTCCCTCTGCAGCTAGGTATAATTAAATATTTCTTGATAAACTTTACGAACAGCACCGTGTAGAAGTCAGCAGAGATGTCTAATTTAGCAAGAGATGATGAGCAGCCAAGGACAATATAGAGATGAAAAATTATGGAAGGAAAAAAGATGTCATATTGCAGAGCAGCATGAAGCATCAACAATTCATGAAGAAAGAATTGTGAGCCAAATTTTCAATAATCTGAAGGAAGTAGACTGCAGGAAAGGCATTTTTAGGAGAGAAATTAAGCCAAGTTTGTGTTTTCTTCCATTACAAGAGAAGGAAGATACCTCATAGATCTTTATTTTTTTTTCTGTATAAAAGCTGCTGCAAGATTCTCTCTAAGCCTTTTTGAAGTTTCAATAAAAGGATCCAGAATTGCATAAAGCAACTTGGATTTGAAATACCACACAAAAGTTGATTATCAAATGTGGCTCAACTTGCTTTTGTAGTTTACATTATCAAGCTCATCCAGACAGTACAATTTAAACATCATCTAAATGAAAGCATCTGAATTTAGTTAATGACTTGGCTCTAACAGTGTGTTAGTTTCTTCCCAAGTAGGCAGATTAATTTAAAAAATAAACCATAGGACACAATGAAGAATATCTAGTTCATCTAAATTACTTCAAGGTTAGACATTTACATTTTAAAAAGTATGATTAAAGAAAGTTTTTAGACAAGGTACTCAGCTTATGTTCATCATTTCCTGCTGTGGTTTTTTAATCTTTCTTGAAGGTCTGAAGAGTTATTTGCTTCTATGTGGGCAAATTTATCTTACCTGGTACAGACAGGGATGTCCATAGACCCACCTGGAACATCCAAAATACCACTTTAATTTCTCAGGAAAGAGGAGATCTAGATTGATTGAGAGGTCAGTCTATCACTTAGAGCAAACTGTCTCTCAGCAGAGGGGGTTTGGCCAAAATCTGTCCCATCTGCCTGTGCTGTCCCATTGGTGTCCTCAGGAGCGGCTGTGCCTTGACCTCCACTGTACACCAGTCACACAGGAGGAACCTGGGCTGGCACAAAACAGCCCCAAAACCTCCTGTGGGACTGGCACTCCAATGAAGCTGTGCTCCAGCTGTAGCTCCACCTGGATTTGCTATCAGTGAGGAATGGCAGAATCCACAGCACAGCTCCTCCTGAATGTGTACAATGATCACCCACCAGCCTCCAGAAGGATCAGATTTTCCCTTAAACACACAGAGCTATGTCCATGTGCCTCCTCCTTTCACAAATACCTCTGCAGTATTTCTATCATTCTTCCTGAGCTTTACAAAAAGGTTTAACACCTGCATTAGGTAAAAAAGAGAAGCTTTACCTATAGATCTATATTTTCTATAAAACACAGACTGCAGATACACTGAAATCTCTTCCACAAAACATCCATCCTCTTTTAATGGTTCTACAAAGCATTACATTTTGGACAGACTCCACAGAAATTTGCCACCCAGCAGCTTTCATTTGTCTGGTTATTTACAATTATCAGCTGCTTGTGTGAAAATAAATATTAACATACAGTGCTGAAGTGCCTGTTGCTATCAACAAGAGCAGGAATGGGTCCAGCTGAAAAGCCCTTGAAAGCTTTAAACCCACTGAATTCTTTTCATGTCATACCCAAATACAGTCCTTTAGATCTGGCTGTCAACAACACGACATTTCAGATTTCCAAACACATCCTTAGCACAAACAAGAGGGACACAGGAAATATTCTTGAGAAGACACAAACATCTGCAAGAACAAATTCACCAATTTATAATTATTGTAAGTATGAGAGTGTAAAGTTGTCAATCCACTGGTAAATAACAGGCTTGCAAAATTGGTCAACTATCCTCAAACTTTGATCTACTCAATGACTTCCACAAGAAAGCTGCAAAACCTCCCCAAAAAAACAAAACAGAAGCAAAAATCAGGAACACTGAAAACCTGTAACACTGTGTGCATGCAAACTTTGCTATACTTTTGACCAAATCTCTCACAACAAATTGGATTTTGACTCAAATATCTGTGTACTGGTGAGTAGAAAAGAATTTAGGGCAGCAGGGAGAATTCTTTAGTGTATCCAGGAGGAGAAATCACAGGCAGCTGCCAGGCAAAAACATCTCCTTATGCTCCACCTTATTTGGTTTATAGAGGCCAAATTTGCACTGCCCTGGAATGTTGTGTGATGTGTGTGGATAAATATTTGTTTCATTGCTTAGGTACTGCAACAACACAAAAAGCACTCACTGACAATACCAACAGCAGCTGCCAGTGCATTTCATTCACTCTCAATGCAAACTTGGGGCATTTCATAATTTGAATTGCAATTGCTGGCCTTGCAGAAACATTTCAAAACTGTTGGTAACAATATGTTTTGTTCTGGTAGAAGCCCAGTTGAAAGGAAAGTAGTTAATACTAAAAGTTTCTCTTCTTTCTTCAGTTTCCCAAGCAATCAGTTCAGTTCTCTTGTGTTTTTAAAGCTCAAAGGAAGTAAAGTGACCCAAACATCCCTGTATGCAAATGTGGTGAATGTTTAAAGTTTTTCTTGTGTACAAAGCAGTAGATTTGTCCTAAAAGCTGTGGAATAATGCCTGCTGCAGCCTGGATCCTGGAGCACCAACCTTTCCCAGCCTTTCACACAGACAGATCTGAAGAAGGAGCCCTTAACCCTCTTGAGTAAAAATAGTTCAAGAAAAAGGAAATTAAAGCAACAGACAAAAGGAAGATTTCCATTCCCAGAATTTAAACATGGAGTTACCCCCAACTCATATAAAAAACAAGGCTGTAACACTCAAGCCTCCATTACCAAACCCAGGCTGAGTCCCACAGCAGGAACTATAAGGGATACCCAGACAATTCCATGGAAAACTCGAGAAGAAAGGCAAGCACCACCATGTTATTTAAAATGGAGTTCTGGATTACTTCAATATTCATTTTTCCACAGTAGAAAGACCTCTGGATGACTCTTCCCAAGCACACTGAGCTCTAACATCTGAGGCCTCCAGCATATTCCTCACCTTTGGCTTTTCCTATTTTTCCCCCTCTCTGTTTTGGACTCAGCTCCTGCATTAGCATTTCTTGCAGCTGCCCCTGCCAGTGCAGAAGTAGCACTGTCTAGACTATGCACATATTTGTGCCTCCTAAAACCTCTTAAAATAATTCCAGTTGTAGCTGTACAGCTCCTAGACCTCCAAAATCACATTTCTGATCTCCAGCATACCCCTATGAGTTCAGAATTATTGTCTAACAGTTCAAACCTTATTAACTCACAGGATCTTTCCTGCTAATTCCCATGAAACAAAAATACCATAACATTCAGTTCTCAAAGTACTTGCTGTGAATGGACCTTATAAAATGTCCCAACTTGCTGAAACAAAATCAGTTTATTCCACCTTGGACAATTCATGTTGTGTAATAGAAGCAAAGGCCATGAAACACAGAAAAAGTAGCAAATAAATAATAGAAAAATAGAATATCCAGAGCTGGAAGGGACCCACAGAGATCATTGATATCAAAGCCTGTGCAAGCATTTCCACAGGGATAGTCCAAGAGGGAAGCTGGGATTGTCTTGCACATGGGATGTGTTGATACAACAGGAATTACAAGGGAACCCATCTCTACCCCCAGCCCCAAACTTCTCCGCATCCTGTATCATGAAAACAAAACTGTTTCAGAAATAACTCTACTTGTTCTCCAGCCATTTGATGATTTCTCCAGTTCCCAAAGGAAAGGGAACACACAGCATTTAATGTGAAGAACAGAGAGAAATCATAATAAAAATGATTGGCGAAGTCTGTCTGATCCTGGGAAAAAACCAAACCGCGCCAATGTTCTCCTTCAACAAGACATGTTTATAAACCATACACAGAGCCATCCAGAAAAACATAACCTGCTCAGAGGTCTTTTCTGTTTGTTTTTAACATTTCCCTCCTGGAAGATGACACAGGGGGAACTGTGCTAGAGTATCAGGAAATACACAACTCCTGTTTGTATGGAGTTACCAAAGTTTGGCCACAAACGCCAGTCAGACCATAAAGTAAATATAATTAATCACTTAGTGGGTGTTTTCAACTCATAGTCAATTCTGAATTTTGTGCACTGTGGAATTATAAATCTCTAGAAAGGCGACAATCAGAAATATTGATATGGTATTAACATTTAAATTTAAAAATTAGATATCTGTGCATACACACACACATTTATCCTGCCATTCTGCCACTTCAGACTCTCACTGGTAGCTCCAGAACTACTGTACAAATAATTTTTGTCACTGTCCACTAATTCACCCAAACAAACCATTTGATGCTACTGTTTGTAATGGGAAAAACATGAATCAACAGGCAAAGACAACTAATTTTTAAATCTAAAAGGAAACCACAAGCAAACTTTGTTATTGTCCTCAAAGTGTCTTCTTGTCCCAGCTGCCAACAAATCCTTCGTTTTGACTAAAATGCTTCAAAATATTTGTGTCCTCAGTTTACATCTCCTTCCTGAGACAGTCTCTCAGTGAACAGGCATCCTGTTACTAATTCCTGCTTAAATTCAAAACCAAGGGGAAAACATCTGAGGCCCCAAACAACCGGGATATCAGCAGCAAGTCACAGGAACCCAACCCCTCTCCCTGTTGACATGTCAAACCACCAGTTTTATCTGTAAGATCAAGTTGAATTTTCACATGTCGGTTCTGATACAGTCTGAGATGGAAACAGTGCATAAGAGAAGCTTAAAAAAAGATGCATTTACTTTTTAGAGAAGTACATCGTGTTTTATATGGAAATGGAAAGTGCAACCAAGCACGAGCAAGAAAATGGAAACCAGATGAGAAGGGCAAACAAATAGACAAAGACCATTAGAATAATTACATGCTCTTATTTTCTATAATTAATATATTTAAAATACATACTTTTCTATATTTAAATTCTTTCAGTATTTCCTATATATAAGTGATGTATTTCTAGATATGGTTATTTAAAACACAGAATTTTCTATCTGTTAATTACAGTCCAATCTTTATTTAAGAGAAACACTGTCCCTTTGCTCTGGTGGGATGTAGTTGCCTTTTGAAGAAACAGAACTAGGTATGAGAAGCAATTACATCAATGAAAACTTACATGAGGCTTATGGCTCATGCTGGAAACTGAACAATTGCTGCAAAACACAATTATTTTAGAAAAAAGCTGTAAACCTCCAAGTTCTATTGATGAGCAACAATGCTCAATACTGGCACAGGAGAGAACCAAGCCCCAAGCCGAGCTCTTTGTGCTGTTTCAGAAAAAACAGCACGTTTTTGGAAAAACATGAGTCAGCAAATGCTGTAATAGAACTATCCAATACACAGGGAAGTGTCACCATTTGAACCCCAAAACAGAAGTGATATTATTTGACAGAAAGGCAGGAGGACAGGGGAAATTTTCCATGTTTCCTTACAATGGCCAGGGGTTTAAAGCTGTATTTATTCAAGGTAGGTGGGCACCTTGCTTTGGACCCCCACAGGGAACACCTCCAGGTAATGATATAATAAAGATTCCACTACATCTCTTCATTAATGCACGTAGAGGCAAGACGTGAAAGCTTAAATTTCAGGTAGCTCTGAAGAAAGGCTTTACAAATTACTTCATCTGGTCACTGGCATTTCAGCTATAATGTGAGAAAAACATACCACAAATTAAAACTGATGCTGTGGGATTGAACAGAAGCCTAACGAAGTGGCAATGAGTTGTACCAATAATTAGTAGCCTCAGAAAGTTATACTAATGAATATTAATATTCTGTTCATTGCAGTAAAGAACCAGAATTAAGATGCAGTCACAGTTGAAAATAAACCTTTTTAAAATGTAAATAGATCCCAGCCACACACATCTCCCATTGCAATTTTAGGTTTATTCCCACCTAAGGATGTACCCCATTCTTTTTGCAATGTATTGTTAATATTTTTAAATATGTGAGGAAAATCTGTGTTTAATATCTCAAGTTCTCCCAGCAGTATTTTGTCTTTTCCTATGTTTTTTTCCATAAGGATATTTGTGACCACTGATTACAGAAGGAATGCAGCAACTGGTACAGGTTTCAGAAATGCTGTGTACTGCCAATCCCAAATTCCCCATCTCGTGTTTTGTGCTGACTTTAACGGTTATAAATTCTTTTCCTCATTGCTACTTTTTTCCAACTATAAACTTGTGTGTTTGATGTTAAAAAAAAATAAACCACATAAGTAATTGCAAAGTTTAGGATTCTGTCTTTGTCTCTGATCAAAACCAGTCATCAACTGCATGGATTCATCATAACAACTAAGAGTAAAGCAATTAAAAAATGTCATTCTGTTCTTATATTTCATTGCAAGGTTAAAAAATTGCTGCTGTAATTTTCAGTTGTCTCTTTTTATTCCAATTCTTGAACAAAGCAGAAATAACCTCACATTCCTGAATGCGGATGTGTTTTTTTACTCATGGAAATGATATTTTGATCAATGTTTTAATTAAATAACAGATCCAACTTCAACACAGCCCTTCTGTAAATAACACAGCAAGCCAGGAGGCATAAGTAAAATATCTATTCATGATACAATGTGAGAGAAAACTGTTAAAAATAAAAATGACTGTGGAACATTTAAATCTATAGAATGTACTCTTGGTGCCAGGTGAGACATGGTAACAGGTACCGAGGTTTGGGGTTCCCCCAAGGAAATGGATATTTTGCAAACATATAAAATTATCAGAGGTCTGCGTATGGCTACTGTTCACCTGTGGCACCATGATGGAGATACCACAAAGGGCTTCAGCACAGAGGTAAGAAAAGGAAAATCCTGTATATGCAGGTGGCCACTGCCCCTAACCAAGCTGTAACATGCAAAGGCAGAATATTGCAGGGTTACAAAGGGAGGATGGAGAGTATCAGTTTTCCTTTGATGCTCAAAGAAAAAAGGATAGGACAACCAGGTTGTAGTTATTAAATAAAGGTATAAGTCTGCAAAATGGAGTCAGTAGGGAAGCTGTAAACCTTGGCAGGCTGCATATTTTGAAATGGCTAAGAAAAGAACTGGTGAGGGCAAAAGGAGAGGAAAGGGAATGAAGGAATAGAAGGTAAAGCACATCACGAGATCTGGGCAGCCAAGAGGAGTTGCCTCTGTCCTTGCTGCCTTTCAAACCAGCAGGACAAAGCTCTGCTCTGGCCCCTTGCCCTGCTCCCAGCAGCAGGCTGGACTCGCTGGCCTGCCCAAGCTCCTGAGTGCAGCCATGTGAAAGGTCAGGAGGTGATTCCAGCAATCCAGAAACGATCAGAGCTCGCTGAAGTGAACTCTTGATTTCTTCTGCTCTGCTCAGCCAGGCCAAATCTGTTATCCACTGCCTCAGTGAAGGCTATTCCTGCTTGGTGTGGCCATTATGCAGATAAAATATTCAATTCCTAAAAGGTACTGTAATAAATGTTATGGATTAATTAATGCTCCTATGAAATACAGAAATGATTGTGAAATAACTCATGTTCATAAACAAGTTGTGCATGTATGAAAAATCTCTAAAAGTTTAAACCCACAAGCAGAGGCTGGGGAGGATTGCTTCACAGAATTACGAAACCACGGATGACAGTGAAGGGGGAGCCTAATTTACAAACCAAAAGACGTGGCTCCAGTGGAGATGAATCCCTTCCTGGGACTGACTGGGGAGCCCCCGGGCGATGATCATCGGCTGACAAGTGCCCAGGATGGAGATAACCAGGGTCGCTCGCCCCTTGCATCTGAATGCCAGGTTCCCTCCGCATCTGATCTCATCACTTCCCAGAAACGGCTTTGTCCAAGTCCAGCTCAGAGAAAGAAGGCCTCATGGAATAGGAGAACCTCTGCCTCAGGCAGAAAAAACTGTATAAAAACCGACCCGATGGAGGCGGCAGGCGTGAACAGAGGGGCTCTGATGCGATAGAGGTCGGACCAGAGTTCACCCAACGCCGATCCCGGGCTCGGCGCTGTCCCTATTCATTGTGGCTATCCAAATTGTATTCCGATCGTGAAATAAAATCTCAAATTTTTGATTATTAAATTGGCTGAATCACTAATTTACCTATAACAGTATGATACAGAACTGAGTTTCATGGTCTCTGTGTGCTGTGCCATAAACAGTTATTTCAACTCTTCTTTCGCTGTACTCTTCATACATACAGAGTACTCTGGACTCTTCATACTTTCTATACTTCTTAAGTTGGCTTAATAATTTTTATTTTCACGATATCCTCCTTCTATTCCTTCAGCCTGCTGGCTTTCTTTGATAACAAAGGTATTACACTACAGGCACCTTGAAGGCTTTTGAGAAACAGAAGTTATTCCCCCTGTTTCACCATTCTCCATGTATTTAAGTGGCCTTTCAAACAGAAGAGGAAAAGCTATAAACTCTTCCTAGCATCATAGATTCTCTTAACTTATACATTAATTTGACCTCTGAGGTTCAGAACACGGGCACAGTAGTGAATGTTTTTCCTCCCTTCATTGCCTCCTACAGAAAGAAGCAAAATTGATAAAAAAGGAAAACAACAACAGTATTATTGTACACTGACTAGTAGTTCTTGTGAGAGGAAAAGAGAAGAATCCATGCCAGAGGCTCCAGCCTTCCACAGCCATTTCTCACACCCTATGGCTCTTGCTCAAGACACAAACTGACAGTGGCAGTTTGCCCTAAGATATAAAATCATAAAAAGTTATTCTAATATTATTCACTGTTTAGTCTGCCTCCTCTCTGCTCAAAGGACACAATTCCACATTGAGGCATCTTAACAGACCAAAACATTCCCATTGCACGACTCATTCCAATGGCTGGCCGTGGGACGGACAGGCCTAACAGGACTTGCAGATGAAGCAGAGATTGGCAGCTTGCTCTGCACTCTTGGATGAACTATTAGCATAAAACCAGCCAATATTAAATCCCCGAGGACACGGCAGTGTTTGCACACAGAAATTACCTGAACTGTATATGTCTGAAATAATTTGCCATCCTAGTCTGAACTTCTGTCAGAATACACAGCATTTTGTCTTTAGTTATTATGACAGGCAAGTTTATGTGGAAAATTTTAATGTAACTAACAATATTAAAGCCAAGAGAATTATTAATCTTACATAGATTTAAATCTTATTGAAAGACAGCAGCTGATGTCCATTCTCATACACTTTTTTTCCCCAATTAAAAATCCTAAACCTTCTTGATACCAGGCAGCCACGGGTCACTCTTTAACAGCTCCTACAATTTTCAAGTGTTACTGCTCACTGCAGGAAGGTGCAATGCCCTTTTCATGAAGAGGGACCCATGTCTTTGCAGATCCCTCAGACTGTCTTTACTTCTTCCTTAATGAAAGTTGAGAAGATAAGCAAGGGCCTCACAGACATTCAGTGAAAATCCTAAATCCCCTAAGCTGACTGAAGGATCTCTTAAGGTGTGTCTGAACCTACACCTCACTAATGAAGGTAGGTTGAGAGACTTGGGGCCATTCAGCCTGGAAAGAGAAGGCTTTGGGGACCTCAGAGCCCTTTCCAGTGCCTAAAGGGGCTCCCAGAGAGCTGGAGAAGGGCTTGGGGCAAGGACCTAGAGTGACAGGACAAGGGGGAAAGGCCTTAAGCTGAAGGAGGGCAGGGTTAGATGAGATTGGGAAGAAATTCTTCCCTGTGAGGGACTTGGGGAGGCTCTGGCACAGGGTGCCCAGAGCAGCTGTGGCTGCCCCTGGCCCCCTGGAAGTGCCCAAAGCCCGGCTGGATAGGGCTTGGAGCAGCCTGGGATAGTGGAAGGTGTCCCTGCCCAGAGCAGAGGGATGGAATGGGATAAACTTTAAGGTTCCTTCCATCCAGATTTTCACTCTATTTTTCAAGTGACTGTCTCTACTCCTTTCAAACAGCTCCAGATAAATTATCAAAGTTTAATATTTCTTCTTTTGCCTTTGCAAAGCAGAGCACAGTAGGAACTGGATGCCTATTTTAAGAGACAATGTGTTCTCCCAGTATCTTTCCACCACACACCAGTTAACAATTATGGTTAACTCAATGGTTACACCATTCCATGACTATCTGTCTAAATATTCCTCAGACTGTGAGTTCAAACAAACAACAGATTTTTAATGTCAGCAGAACTCAGAAAACTCGATGTCCCAGGTGAATCTGTCATTTTGAAGCTCAGCAGACCCATCCCAACCCCCTGGACACTCGGAGCAACCTGAGGATGCAGGAAAAGGCTCTGCTGGCACGCACAGGACTCGTGGTAATGTACCCTTAATTCCCTCCCTTCTCCTCTCTGGATCATCAACTTCCCTGCAGCTTCTGCAGAGCTGAGCTTCAGGATCATGTTTCAGGATGTAATTAGCCTTACAAAGAGAAAAAATGAAGGGAAAGTGCTTCGGTCGTTTTATTTTCCATGCAAAAGCTACAACTTGCAATGAAATCATCGCTGTAAATGGACAAAAGAAAAAACTTTCCATGCTAAAACTCCAACAAAAAGGCTTGCTGCTTATAGATGACAGGCTTTAAGTGTAGGAGAGGATTAGGAAAACACAAATTGAAAAAAAAAAGCTCTAATTTTAATAAATGTTTTTATGTTAAGGCTACATCTACCAAAGTGTATTAGATCTTATTATTTTATATAAATCTACATTAAAGTCATGCCACCTGGAAATGAAACTTCTAAATATATAAACCAGCACTGAATAAAACACACATTTTCTGTTTCTTTTGCAAACATTCCATTTCCTTGTTCCTTATGTGACTGTAAGTAGTGGAAAAGGATTTCCAGCTGTGCCTTGTCAGCCTCGGGACCGAAGGCATTGTGCTGCTCCTCATTTGCCCGAGCGAGGTTCCAGTGCTGCGAGCACCAGCACGAGCTGAGGCTCTGCAAACAGAACTCAGCCCAGGCTCCCCACGGGAAGAAGCTATTCCAGACTTAACTAAGGAATCATCTCACATGTTTCAACAGTCCCTACCGTTTCTCTGTTTGTTTTAAAGATATCACTGAGATTTTGTTTCATTTGCAGCAACGGGAGACTAAATGACAGCAAGCAGAATCTGCTGTTAGGTTAGATTACAAGGTAAAATGTTTTACATTTTAAATTACTGCTTAAAGCATGGTGTTGAATGGCTTAAACTTCATGTTAATTTTGCAAATATGTAATATTTGAAATGAAATAATGGGGGCTATATTTAGCAATACTGAACAGAAATGCCTTTCTAGATTAAGTGTGCAATACCCGTTGAGCTGCTTTTTGTTCTGAATGTTTGCCATGCACATCCAACTTAAACTAAGGGCAAGTGCAACTGGTCTGGCTGCTGTGGTTAAATGTAACTCATTTCTGTGCAATGCATTTAAAAAAGAGTGAGTGAAAACTCTTGGTAAAGCACTTTAACCCCTGTGTGTCATGAGAAATCATGCTGACATCTTAGAAATGTGTTTGAATTTTTACTGAATGGATGAAGATAGATTATTTAATAAATTCTGATACTCTGGTATTTCTAAAAGGTCTCTCCTTTAAAAATTAACTATTTCCATTTACAAAATAGCAAACTGACAGGTACTGAAGATAAAGGTACAAATTACTGAACACATTACAACGTAAAAGTAAAGGTAATAAATATGCTTTTACATACTGTTCCTGATCTAAATATTTATGGGTAAAATGAAAAAAGGTACAGCAACGCAGCCATGTTGACTCTATCTGGCAACACAAATGGTTAATAATTCCATTACACTGGCTATCTATAATTCTATTTTACTGTGCAATGATTTAGTATGAAAGTCATAAATTGAATAGGCTGAATTTTCCCCAAACTAAAAGTTGGCTGGCCCTATACAAAATACAGCCTCCTGAGAGATAATCTGAGGATCCCAGACATGGGTAGGAAAGGCCCAAAGCACCCAAGGCCTTTCACAATTTTGGCCTTAAAATGTGAGGCAGCACTTAATAACTAAGCCAAGGAAAGGAACTCAGTATCACATTGTTCTGCATGCAAAGATTGGTTGAAAGTAGCAATATTAAGCTTTCAGAGCTGAAGAGTTAAATTGGTGTAAAAAATTAGCATATAAACTCACATATATGAACAGGATTAGTTTATAAAGACTTTTTTGGTGGGGTGTGGTGTGCTTTCTGTTGTTTTGTTTCTGATTTTTAACAATTTGTATTTATAAAGTACTTTATGAAACCAAGTTTCACTTTAAAATAATTTGCTTTACTATAGAATTTTACTCTAAGTTCCTAGCAAAGCATCTTTTAATGTGCATTAACATCTGTAAAGTCAATGTAATATAATTCACTCTATATTATTCCTGACTTTTAAGAAGAAATGGAAAAAAGTATTTCAGTCATGCCATTATGTGTCTCTGGTCACAGGAAGAAATGGTTAAAGAAATGTTAAAAAAGCCCAAGTACAATATAGCAGCATTGTAACTGCACAGCTCTGGTGTTATTATAGAGTATCCCAGAAAAATGGGACCATAATTAAGATGTCAGAAACTTGACAGAATGAGCACACATGGCCAAGCCTTTCCTTTGTACATCCAGTTTTCCCTGAGGGATCTCAGTGTGTTTCAGCCCAGCCTGTGGAACAGAAGTTTCCTGTGTAATTTTACAGCCACTCATTACCACGCAAGGCAGACACCAAAGGCTGTGGCTCATTTATCCTGAGGCACTCAGAAACGAGCACTTTCTCAACAAGAACAGGCATTTTCAGTGCAGAGGGCAAGCTTCTGCATCTATCAGAAATGTTAACTAACAGTAATTGCTGTAAATAAAGAGCCACATACAGCATTTATACAGCATTTTGGAATGAGTGATTTCTGAGAGGCAGAAAGCAGCAAACTAAAGTTTGGATTCATTTCAAAAGTTGCCATTCCAGGAGATGCTGTGAGGATTTGTGTGAGACTAATTTGCATCTCAAATTCCCTTCATACAGAAATAAAAATATTGATTTCAACTCCTGCAAATTAATACCTAAATTTGCAATAACATTTTAATTTTTAAATGGTTGAACACAGAAATGACAATATTAGAAAGAAGTAAAATGCATACTCTTAAGCTTATTTACTGCCAACTTCCCATTTTAAAACATGAGAATAAAGAAATATATGAGAATTATGATGTGGAAAGCATGAAAAACATGCAATCAATCACATGCCTTATGTTAAAGAACAGTTAGGCAACTTGTACCAAAAACACGACCTGTTCTATAAATCAGAAAATACCAAGATGAACAAGCTTTTAAACAAAATCTAATTCAGGCAAAACCCCAGTTCATTTTACCAAAATAATATTGTCCAATATTTTCACAATATAATTACAATAAGATTAACTCCAAAATGAAAGATGACATGCAAAGCCAGACTGATGAACATTAAGAAAAAGCATTTTTTAATCCCCTCAGAACTTCCTCAGAGAAAGACCACGGCCATGCTCTAAGCCTTGTCTTGCCACAAAGCCCAAGAGCTCCAAGTCCTTCACTAATTCTCACTCTCCCAAGAACACAAATGTCTCCTGTCTCTGCTGTCTCAGTTAAAATAGGCCACGGGACAGCAGCATTTCCTTTTTGAAAGAATTATGCAACACAGCTCTGACAAATCATTAATGACCCTGGATGTACAGGCTCTTATTTCCACACTGGTACAGCAATGCTGGATATCCTTTCTTGTGTGTGCTCCTGAATCCTGACTGGTCTGTTTTGGAATGCCACCTATTGGTGACAGTAAATGTAATTTTTCTGTCACAAGCATAAGAAGGCTCAATTATTTTTAATTTTTTAATAAGTAAATGCAGAACACAACCCATTCTAGATCGACCAGACTAGAGCCCACACTTAATAAAAACTTCCACTGGAAAAGCAGTTGTGGGATGTCACAACTAGGACAAACTTCCTGAAAGTCTCCTCTGCAGAACCAAGCAGATCCTGTTAAGAGAAGAGGATGGTCAGAGATGGATAGAAAAGCAGCATCTCTTCATTTACAGTGAAAAAATACCTTGCACAGAAATGCCAACCCAAAAGACTTGGGGCAGCACATCACAAATGAATTGGGCACTTTTCTGTTACTTTTCCATTCCCACAATCAAGTTACAACACTCTGGAAGAAATAAGAAAAAGGAAGATACACTTTACAGAACTCTCACAAAGTCCCTTGCTGAAAGCAGCAACTGAACTGCCAATGCCTGCTGGCACTGCAAATCTAAACCACCTCTTCAAGTGCAACCCCAAACACAAACCAGCACCTGTTTGACAGTGACTGTTGAGAATCACTAAAATCAAACTGGTCACTGGAGCTCTCAGAGGGCAACTTCTTTCCAAGGGGAACCTTGGTTATATTGACCTACCATTTATTAGTTCATCTGCCTGTTAAAGTGTGACTGACACGGTCCTAAAAGCTCTCCAGGTGCCTGATTTCCCTCTTTTTTTCCATTCCAGGACACTCTGTGGGACCCATAGACAATGCAGGCACCATCACTGCTCTGTTATTTCCTGCTCGTCTGGCTGTGCAGGGATTTGTGCCCAGCTGAAGGCGCTGCTGGCAGGAGGCAGAGGAGGAGGATGCTCCCCAGGGGGCTGGGGAGGAGCCCCTGGACAGGGCACAGGAGCCCCAGGGCAGCCGGGATGGAGCCCCCGGGGCCCAGGATCCCGCTCATCACCATCGATGACAGCATCATGGGCGTGTTTGACTCCCTGGTGGGGCTGGGGCAACACGAGAGCACCTACAGTGTCCTACCAGGTGAGAACACAGCACCTCTGCTCCTTGGGGAGGCTGGCTTTTCATTTCAGACAGATAAAACTCATTAAAGCTTTATTTTAGCTCTACTTCCACACATACCTGCAGCCTTCTGCAGTGATTTTGTGGTTGGCATTATGAGGCTTTTATTGAACCCTACTTTGCCAGGTAACAGCCATATTTTCTGCAAGTTTTCTCCATTATTTTTTGATCTTACCTAACATGAAATTTGTTGGGGTATTTTCATAACTTCCAACTGTAGCAAGTTTGAAGGCCATTTTGAAGAATTTATTGCTCAATGTATCTCCTAAGTTAATTAACATTTCACTGAGGCCTCAACACCAGTAACAGCAATGTTAATTAAAGTCGATTCAAGTTTATATTTTTACTTTACGGGCTTTTGGAAATTTTTGGAAAGTGTTTTTGAAAAGCAAATTATACATGCAAACCTTCAGGAATAATTCTTGATTTTGTAAATAACTTAATAACTCTTGGGAGTGGCTGGAATATGGAAGTTACACTATAAACAAGACCCTTATGATGGAAAACTGAGTTAAAGGAGAAAAAAGTCCTAATCATTCAACACAAGACCACTCTTATGCTCCACCTATATTGAGAACCCAGATTTATTTCATAGAAGTTCAGTAGTATGATTTATATAAAACTTGCTTTTTGGTGATCCAGAGTTTTTCACCTGTGTAGTAATATATATTTTATGGATACAGATACTTTCATGCCTACATCAAGAGATCACACACTACGTAAAATCTTCATATGCAGTTTAATAAATGTTATGGGGAAAAAAAAAAAGAATGCCCTGATTCCCACATTCTATATAAAATTAGATTAATCTATTTTTATAAGCAAGAATTTAAGCCTTTCAGTTTGTCACACAACAGACATAACCACTGGATTTAAGAGGTCTCAAATGGCCAAACATAAATCAGCCACATTTTCTCCACAATTACTGTTTGTTGTGAGTCTTTACTTCAGAAAGGCTGAACCATTTCAAATCAAATATTTGAAAGTAAGGGATTTGAATAGGAAAACTAGCAAAACTCTGGACTATGGCATTTTCAGTATGTATTACAATATTATACATATTACTAATGTCAAACATTTAATTTAAAAATATTTTTAAAATTAAACAGAGGAAAATATCACCTAAGTAGCATACACTTCATGTAAGATATTCCAGAGTTTCTGTCAGGACCATCAGTCATGCTGAAATAATGCACAGCTCTTCCCCCTCCCCGCCCTGCTTATTTCTTTCTATCTGGACTTGCATCCAAAAGCTGAGCTAAAACCACTGAACTCATTTTATTTGGAACTCCATGCTGAATTTACACCATATTTCCAAAGGTTAAAAGTCCTATGGTTATCTGCCAAAGACTGGAACCACAAGGTATTTTTTAGTCTAGCTTTTAAAGTTCAAAATTTTTTCAAGTTAATGTCAGATTTGGAAAAAAACAGAGCCTATTAAATAATAGAACACTATTATTAATCATGCTTCAGAATAGAAGAAAATGCAATCCAAACATTAATTTCCATTCTCTTAGCTCCTTGTTTTGCTCTAAGTAGACAAAAAACCAAACCCACCCAAATTTACAGATACATGCAGGATGAAAATTAGCAGCTAAATGTAGGTTTAACAATAACCAGACATATCTACTTCCTCCAGATTAGAACCATGTGAACATTTAAATTAAATCAGTTGGCCACAACATGAGGTAATTTGCAGCTGTCCATTAGGGAGAGCAGAGTAGGATGTTCACTGCTGCACCATTTCTGATCCCTCTCACTCCCCACTTCTCCCTACTGAAGTGACTCAGTGGTCAGGAAATGTGAGGAGCATCTCAGCACAGCCTTTTTGTGTCTCACAGGGGGGTTCTGGGAACATCAACAGTGCCAGACAGAAGTTCTGCAGTGTACCCAAAGGGTAAAACCTTTGAGCACACACTGCTCCTGCCTTTTATGCAACTCTCATGTACACAGGGAAAAAAAGGGTCATTTGTTAAAAAGCCTGCAGAGGCCAAGCCTGATAACTCAGATCTTTATGCTTATTCAGACAAGATCTGCACTGACTTCTGATACACTCTGGTAGCTAAAACAAAAGAAAGAATTTTAGGAAGCCCAGAAGAATTTCCTTTCCAGGCCAGATTATGCTCCTCTGGAATAGTTGATGTTTTATTGTTTAACATGAGAAAGTGCAGGATTCTTTTTGTGTTTCTTTTGGAGGTTATTTAAAAGAAGTATTGTGGTGTACTGGCAAGCACATAAACCCCAAAGTCAGGGTCCAGCAAACAGCTGGACTGCAGATACCTAGGTGGAATGACAAGGGACATAAAACCAACTAACACTTGGCCCAGGCTAATTCCTCTCCTCCTCCAGCTGACATGGTTGGAGTTGCTTAGAGCACAACTTTATGCAGTTGAAATGAGGCAGAGATGTCCCAGACCTTTGAAAAAACAAGAGGCAACTACTCAAAACTTTAATTTCTTGCCTTCTGTGTCCTAAGAGCCATTTAAATCAAAGTATTTTAAAAAATATATGGAATATAGAAGATCATCCAAAGTGGATGATTCTGATAATTAATTTTTATTGTAGAAAACAGATTGATATTCAGTGGTCTTTAAGAAGAAGGACAAAGGAAGAACCTTTGTTCTGAAGTAGGACTACCTTGAAAGACTTTGTAAAATGTCTCATTTTGAGATATTAATCCCAGAGACATTTCAAACCAAATATTTACAACAGTCTTACAAGGTTATTTAGAGGCTATCCTGAATACTCATTAAAACTAAACATCCAGGCACAGAGCAGGACAGAGTGTGAGAAAACAAACCCTGTAAAGAACTCCTTCAAAGACAATTTGTGCACCACTAGTGAAAGTCTCCTGACACGCAGATTCAGGTGAGAAGAGATTTTCCCACTTTATTAATTTTCACCGGAAGGAGGAAGGCACACTAAATAGGAAGAGAGGAAATTTCTTTTTCTTTATATGCAGGGAAGTACAAAGTTAACTTGGAAATGGGTTTTCATCTCAAAACACTTCAGCAATTCATTCTTAGGTTGGTTAGAAGGAGGAAAAGGAAGGTGTGAGGGAGTTCATCTTCTGAACAAGATTTAGAGGTACACGCAAAAATAGGAATATTTGTGTGGGATGGAGAATCTCAGCCTTGGTTTTCTTTCTCTCAAAAGACCAAAAATAAAAAAGCAATGTGCTGAAGTGCAATGTTTATCCTGGAGTCTGGGTGAGAACTGCCCAGGGAAGATTCTACTGAGGTGAACTCCACCACTGGAAGGAAAAGGGAGACTGGGATTGGTTTCCTTCCCAAGTCTCTGTGTTCTCCAGATCACTTGCCTACTGAATATCTGACTAGAGCTTACAAAATTATATTTCTTTCTGAAAATTTCAACTGGTACCCTGGGGAGATCTCAATCTTTTGTAGATACATGTCCAGAAATTTGAGAGACAGAGTATTTCATAGCACAAGTTACTGCTTTTCTAGCAAAGAGATTTTTTTTTTTCTTTCTTTTTCAGATAAAGCAAGTGACAGGGAAGTGGAGATTTTTGCCATCTCATCAGTCATGCCAGAATGGACTTTACTTCCACCAAGCCTTTGAACTGTCACTATAAACTGAATATTGTATACAGTTTGAACTGTCCCCTCCCAGTTCTGCAGGGCCTTAATAAAATTTTCTCATTTAATGTGCAAGGCATTAGAAAAGATCTGTAGTGCACAAGACAGGCATAGAAGGAGGTCTGGAAAAAATATTCAAGTTTTCCATAATTGGAGATTACTAATAAGCTGAAGAAAACACAGCTATGAAAAGTAAGGAATGATGATAAGATCCTTTGAATAGGGTGTATTTTACATATTTTCAAAATGAGGACAAAATAGCAGTGCTTCTTTCCAAAGTTTTAAATGAAAACTGTTGGTTTACTTTAGGCTGTTTAACTCCCATGTCCCATTTTCTGTTCCTAGGGAAGAAGGGGCAGTGCACAGCTAACGGGATGATCATGTTCGACAAAGCCGTGTGGTCTCCCCAGCCCTGCATCACCTGCCTGTGCTCCAAGGGAGAGGTGATCTGTGACACAGCCATGTGCCACCCTCTGAAATGTCCCCAGACCGTCATTCCTGCAGGAGAGTGCTGCCCAGTGTGTTCTGAGGCTGGTATGGGACACCACTGATTTTTAATACCTTACACAAACACTGCATTTAATGATCCCAAGAGTTACAAGGTACACATTACATTATCCTGAATTCCATGATAAAAGCAGCTCTTCAGAGTTTCTACTCAAGCTGACCTTGGTTTCTCTGAGTTAGATGAGTTTGATGCAACATTTAAAGAAAAGATGATGCTAAGTATGCAATAGTAAAGATAATTGTATTTCTTTTTTTACTTCCCCTTTCTGCTTCCCCCCTACCTTTACAGAACTTTGTAAATGTTCAAAGAAATAACATCTATTTATATTTTCTATCCCACTTCCATTTACAAAGGATCAGTCAATAACTACTGGTCATTATTGATGTATTAGACATAGAGAGTGGTAAATCTTTGTTAGGAGTGCAAAAACATGCAGCATTTTGATGTAAATTAAGAGAAGAAAGTAAATTCACAAGAGAAGCCCTAGAACGACAATCTTGGTATTTCACAATAACTTAAATAAAACTGGTACCTTTAAAAAAAAAAGGCATGGAGGAGATAAATATGAGATGTGATTTCCTTCCTTTCCTTCCTACACTCCCAATATTTTATATCTGCAAAGTACTGAACTCAGTCTCCTCCTATTGTAAGAAATATTTATCCTCGTGTGTGTGTGCATGTGGCACTCTGAGATGAGACATCATAGGAATTCACTGTAGAACTGTAAAAGTTACATTGACTGAGACATTTGAACTCCTTTTATTAGAATTGCCCCATTATGTAAGTAAAAACTGCATTTTGGTAATGGAGTTAATGCATTTCCCTGGTGAGATCCCCACCTGCAGCCAACTCCTTCCCTGACAGTCCCTTTTGGAGGAGAACAAGTCTTGAGCTTTGTGATTTTTTCCAAATTGGCTCCCACTCCCAGACACATTATTTTTCCTCTTTAGACATCTCCATCAACACAAACCTCATAGTTAATAATAAGTCAAAAAGGAAGATAATGAAGGCTATACTAATTTTTCCACCTTTTTGTCTGGAGTTCTCAGGAGTTGTAGCTGTGTACAAACTGTTATGTATGGCTGCCTCCATAATTTCTCAGTCAAGTGTATCTTTTATCAAGCAACAATTTAAGACCACATTTTATTCTTCAAATCGTATTCTAAGAGGAATAATATTCTATAGTCCTAATTTTCTATCATATGTGGGAAACAGTGCTTACTAATATTTTAGTTTATCAGACTCTTTTGTGTTGTTCTGTTGTTTTTTCCTCATTAGCCTCCTCGTTGGACTCCAGTATAATTTCACTGGATGACATCAGTGAGGTGTCTGGTGACTCCCCAGACCCCAAGGACCTTGACACCACCAGTGTTCTGCCATCAGCACAAACTCAAATGGAAAAGGATGAGCTGCTTCCAACAGAAGTGATAGAGGTTAGAGACAAGGAGGGTCACAAAAAAGTGGAGAAGAAAAGAAAAAGGAAAGGCAAAAAGAATCGCCAGAGGCACAGAGGGCGTCACAGGAAGAAGCTGCCTGTTCCCAGAACGGGAGCTGCAGGAAATGTGCAGTATGAAAGTGATGAAGATGATGATGCTTTCAGAATTCCATCTCATTTCCCAATTCCTGTTCCACCCATAGAAGCTCCTCCTTTGCCATCTGGATGTTCTACCTCGGACACCACAGTAAGCTGCATTAATGCCAAACTTACACAAATACCTCCCATCTCAGATCCAGACCTAACGAGTTTAGACCTTACAGGTAATAATTGGGTCGACTTTGCATGACTTTTGTAACGTCATCCACCCTCAAATGCAGTCAACAGCACTGTTAATGCTTTGTCATTCCTTAACAAAGAAAAGTTTTAGAACTAATTTTACAGCTAAGCATTTAAAACAAGAAATGAAAAACATTAGATTTTCATGCCAGTGTTTAAATACTAAGATGAAGACATCTACGCAAAATTATGATATAAATTACTATTACTATTCCATAATGCTATTTTTGTGATATATTTTCTAGATGCAATATAACACACCTCAGGTGCAGACTGTATTTCATAACTCAAAATTTTTTCTTGCTTTCTGTTCCAGGAAACAGCATCGCTACTATCTCAGATGAAGCATTCAATGGGATACCTAATTTGGAATGGATTGATCTGAGTAAAAATAAAATTACCTCTCCTGGCATAAGTCCCAAAGCATTCAAAGTAAGAAAACCTAACTCCTCTGCTACCCTCTCAGTAATTGCTGCTTAAAATAATGTTTTTTGCTTTTCAGTTTATGGATCTAAACCACTTTGCACCTCGTATAAGTAAGCATTGTATAATTCAATAGCTACCTTGAGAAATCTCTCACCATAATCAAGAATTAAAATTAAGATATAGTAATTTTTCATACCAATCTTTTAAGCTGGCTTCAGCATAAAACCCCTCAGTTACTGAAACCTGCTGTCCTTCTGCCTGAGTAAATGTGCTGACCTACAAAAAATCATCAGTTTGCTCACAGATCAAGAGGATAAGTACATAATTTCTAAATGCATGTACTTTGAAGTCCTAAATACTGCACAGTGTAGTGAGGCAATACTTCCACCGTTCACAGAGAGCAGCAGGAATGCAAACAGTGATCCCGGGGAACTGCAGCAGGACTGTGGAGAAGCTCTTGGAGTTACATGTGACATTAACTGGCACTTTTGTTAATATTTAGCAGAAAGTAACCTATTAATTGGACTGACAGGAAAAAATTAATAGTTTTAAATTCAAAACACTGGATACTACTGCACTGCTGCTGAAAAACCTTAAAAAGTGTGTGTTTAAGAAAGTCTTAAATGTATATTTAATTGCATATTTTGCACCTTGATAATCTAAATGCTCTTCTTCATCCCTTTGATAAGATCCTGAAAAAGCTGAAACGTTTGTATTTGGATGGAAATATGCTGGTACTTATTCCCTCTGAACTGCCATCAACTTTGGAAGAAATAAAAATAAATGACAACCAACTTCATGCCATTGACGAAGATGGCTTAAAAGGTATTTAAAAACATGAATATCAATCATATGAAGAGTCAAAAATAAATCTGAAAAGATGAATGTTGAACCTGGTTTGACATAGGAAAATAATTGCTAGCTTTAAAGTGTCATGTCTTCAAAAGGCAGCAAAAGCTGAAAGACTTGCATGACAAAGTGTTTTAAAATTATATTTTCCCTTATGCAACTGCTCCTCTCCCAAAGCAGTTTATATTTAAGGTCACTAAGCGGAGGTGAATTTGAAGCATTTTGAAGACACCTACTATCCCCACCTTCAGCCTGATGGCTTTATGTGTGGTGAAACCATTTTAGTTATTTTTAAATTGCATGGGAGTGAACAGAATTTGATGTCCATGAAGAATAAGGGAGAATATAATTGGAGTAAACCATGATCATTTTAAGCAAGTTTAAACACAGGCTGATAGAAAAAAGAGAAAGAAAAAAGAAAGGGTACCACCCATGTCAGCATTTGATGGACTTTTTTGCTTCCTTTCCTATCCTGCCAAAACAGTCCCATCTAAACTGGATCAGCTGCTGCCCTTTCCATTTGGACTGGGAGAGGAAAATGTCAATAAAGCTGTGGTCAATCTCTAAAGCTCTACAAACTTATGAACAATTACATGACTATGAGATAATAAAATCAGTTTTTATTTTTCATTGCTGTGAACTGATCTGGGTAATGTTTAAGACTGTTAAATTATGAATGTGCATTTTAACAAGATATAAGATGGCATTAATTAGCTGAAATTAAACTTTTTCTCCTTAGATTTAAAGAACTTGGTCACTCTGGAATTAGAAGGAAATAAACTTAGTGAAGCAAATGTCAGTCCTTTGGCCTTTTATCCTTTGAAAAGTCTTTCTTATTTGCGACTCGGAAGAAATAAATTTAGAATTATACCACAAGGTCTTCCTGCCACTCTTGAGGTAAAAAACCCAAACAACCAAAATAAATACTAACAACAACAACCCCTCAACAAACACCCAAAGAGATGCAATTCCTTCTATTTGCCCTTTCAAAGCAATATGTTGTGGCAACGGCTGTCTGGCCACAGGGAGCAAGCAGAGACTTTCCCAGGCATTTTCCTGGGGAAGCTTGAGAAAGTTCAGAGAAAGAATTAAAACAATTCTTATCTCCCCTTGCTGCACCTGTTGCTGGGCACACGTGGCATGTGTTATGGAGATTTGTTTGCCAAAAGGTGGTTTCTTGATTGGACACTGGGTGGTGTTTTGGTTGGTTGACCAGTGGAGTCAAAGCTGTATCAGACTGTCTAGAAGGGGTTACGGGTTTCTTTATAATATATTACAGCATAGAAGAGTAAAGCAATAGTTCAGCCTTCTGCATCATGGAGTCTGGAGTCAATGCTAATTATTACCCAGCTGGGTGCCTGCTGCCACAAATGGTGACCCAGAGTAGACCACAATATGTATTCTCACAAATGAGAAAACAAAGCAATTGCTTTGAAAATTTGTGTTTCTGAAGGTCCCACTCCAGCTACAAACTGACTCTGGTTCAGACTGAGAATTAACAGATTGACCAGGGAATACAGAGGACAGGTAATTGCTGCACTTGGAATTTACAAAAGGAAAACTCAGCCTATTCTGATCTCACAAATTTTCTTCCTAAATGCACTTACAGGAGTTATATCTTGAACATAATCAAATTGAAGAAGTGTCAGAAATTTGCTTTAACCATACCAGAAACATCAACATCATTGGGCTAAAGCATAACAAATTAGAAGAGCACAGGATAGCACCTTTGGCTTGGATAAACCAAGAGTAAGTACCAGACATTTAAAATACATTATTTCATTTTTCTCCATTTTTAGTGAGTCAAATAATGAAATAAATGTTTGCACTTCATTACTTTTAACTTAGAGTTGTAATTATGTTCGATTTGTTTTCCTTTGCTAATTTTTCTAAATTTCCTTTGCCTAATTGTATAATCTAGAAGATACTCAGTCAGCTGTCAAATAGAAAGATCTTTTACCTCAAATCTGTACCATAATAATATAAAAGTCAATATTTTTTTCTGACCACCCATTCAAAAATGAACATTAATTATAAATAATACTATGTACAATTATATGGTAATTTAGTATTGATACATAATTATCTCACAAGTAATTTAAAAATAATTTAATACTATCCTAGCCTTATTTCCCATTGGATTAAAAATTAAAAAGGTAAATAAGATGAAGGGGAGACCGTGCAGCTGCATTGTCTAAGAGCAGACTATAAGCAGAGTGAGCAATGAGAATGTAAGTAGTAAAAGATGATAGTGCTTTTGATTTTCCTGCTAAACAATTTGCCAAGCTGAGCAGGGTATCTGGCCAATCACTGGCAGCTGCAGCCCCACCCCTTGATTCCTGAACTTGTAAATTCCTAAAGCTGAAAACAACCACACTGTCACTACTGACAGCATCTCTCATCCCTGGAAGTGAATCACATGGGACTAATTCATTCACACAGTTCCATTTCAAATGGGCTTCAGAACAAAGCTTGAAACTCCCTGTTAATGTGATAATGACTGAAATCCCAAGGTTATTCCAGTTCTTCAGTGTTACTCATTATTGCAGCAATCCCAAATTAGTCCCTTGGGATTCCCCTGTTCTGCCCCCTCCAACTCCCCACCCCCATCCTCATTACTGGAGATCTCTTCCCATCAAAAAAATCATTGTGCTTGATTGGTAATTCATGACTTAACTATTTCTATTCCCAGAGTAATTATGCATGACCATGTTCCATAAAACACATTCTGCCCCATTAACAGAAACAAACTTCCCTTGGAAATTTCATTCCCTGGTAATGCCATGAAGCAGAACCTTGTACAGAACACAGCACTGCCAGGGCAGGAGCTCAGAGGGGTTTCAGCCTTTTTTTTCTTTTCTCCTTTAATGCAGGAACTTGGAGTCTATCGATCTCTCTTATAACAAGTTGTATCATGTTCCCTCCTATCTGCCAAAATCTTTACTCCATCTGGTACTTATAGGAAATCAGATTGAAAGAATTCCAGGCTATGTGTTTGGCCACATGAGACCTGGACTCGAGTATCTCTACCTGTCCTTTAACAAACTCACTGACGATGGCATTGACCCAGTGTCATTTTTTGGAGCCTACCACTCCCTGAGGGAGCTCTTTCTGGATCACAATGACTTGAAGGCTGTACCCTTTGGGATTGATGAAATGAGAAAACTACGCTTTCTAAGACTGAACAATAATAAAATAAGGTAATTTCCAAGCTCTTTGTTACATTAATGACATTAAAATAAATAAGACATGCTTTGCTTTAGGAATTTGTTATTTTTAAGTAAATATTTATTTTAAAAAATCTGAAGGAGGAGCTGAATCCTGAGTTTTCTTCTGCAGTATTTCTTAATATGACAGAAGTGAGATTTCACCCTTCCTCACAGTTACTGAAAATGCTCATCACCAGCAATCACCAGCTTTTCTGCTCCTGGAGCAGAGCCCAAAGTGGTAACAAAATAATGGGAGGAGTCAGCAGCTGGAGTCAGAGCAGGTCAGAACCTGGTGAGCAGGTCCCACCAGCCCCAGCTGTGGAGCCATGTGTGATCCAGGCCCTCTGTGCTGTTTTGTAAGGAATGACAAAGAGAGAATTCCCAGGTGTCAGACAAAGTTTTCAGTCAGCAACACGTGGCAATACTTTCCTCAGGAAAACTCAGTATGTGATATAAATGAGAAAACAATGCAAAGAGAGAATGTGCAAAAGAATGGCTTTTGAAAGTCCTCAGTAAATATGTAATTGAGAAAATTTAATGTACTGATGAAGTTAAAATTTTCAAATATCTAAATAGACAGCGGCTCTAAAATAAATGATGAAGTTAAGAGTTCTCTGGAATGATCAGAACATGAGTATAACATTTCCTCCCCTGTGCCCCAGGATGGTGCCCCCAGAACGCATCTGCAGGACTCAGACCCACCACGAGGACGAGCATGACCACAGTGAAGAGGAGCATGAAGATTCCCACTTGGAACACGTTCACCTTGAAAACAACTACATCAACACAAGGCAGCTCTCCCCACATTCATTTTCATGCATAAGATCCTATTGCAGTGTTGTTCTTAATCCACAGAAGACCAAATAAACCCCCCAATTCTGCATCACAACCCCTCTCTCTAGAAATGCAGCTTTATTTATTCTCTCTACACACTGGTCTGCTTATTTCTGATTTAACCCTTCCTACTACCATAAATATGATACTGTATGTTATCTACTGAAGTAAGGTATCAGTGTGTTTCTTCATATTGTTTCATTTTATAAAACCATTAAATGTAAAAATTGAAGCTTATGACATCTATTTTTACTTCTATTAACACTATTCTGCTTAAACACAACCGGTCAAACTGTGCCTCCAGGCACACCCTCTATAAGATCAGATTTTAGGGTTTAAGAATATAATTATTTGATTAACTGAATTTAAAACATTTTAAAGTGGTACCATCAACTGTAAAAATTGTACATAAAAGATAAAAGTCCTTGAGCTATGAACATCCTAGCAATGCAGGAATCTACTTTCTTAAAACACACACAGGACTGATTTTCTACCAAACATTTTGCAGTGTTAAGCTCTCTTCCAAGTGAAATTTTAACAAAAAAAGTTGAATTGTTTGTTTGTTTTAGATGATTGTAAAAACTTCCTGTATTCAAACAGATTCTGATGACCTAGAGGAATGAGCAATTAATTTCTATCTGGATGCTTTTTTTTTTTTTTAACAAAGCATATTTAATTTTTAAAAATTATTTTTAAAGTCACAGTAATAGGTCCCATTCATTTGTGCCATAGTTCATTAGATTTTTATACTCTACAGGATGTGTAATCTTATAATAAATTTAAGCAAAACACCACATATTGCTGCAAGTATTTTCATTCAAGTAGAATTCTTCTCTTATCAAACATTCAGATTCATAAGACCCCAAAGAAATTCTCCACTGGATTTGCAGGGGATAACACCACTAAAATACAGGTGAATCAAGATTTATTGTGATCATTACCATATTTTTTCTCCAAAATGTGCTTTTTCATTATTAAGATACCATAGAAGTGAATTTTATGCAAGTAGTTTGACTAAGATTATTCCTTTGGGGGTTTAGTACAATGAGTATCAAGCTTGCCTGACATCACGCTGTGGAAGCTGTTCCTACAAGAAGCCCTCAGCAGTGGAATGTGACCTAAATTAAAGTTATAACACCAATGTAATGCCCCTGAGACTGAAGGAAAAATGTTCTCAAAATGGAGCACAACAGTAGCAGAGGCAGGAGACCAAGCAGGAGAAAGAAGCCAAGGGATGAAGGACACAACAAACAGGTGGTTGCTCACTTCAGAAATACATGGCAGTTTAACTTGCACAACATTTCCATATGTCAGATGGAAGCAGCTCAAATCCACTCTTCAAAATTACCAGCTGTATTGGAAGTGGAATGGGCTTTACTATAAAACTCTCATCACTTCTAAACAGTGACCTCAAAAGAATTTTATAAACAAAGTAAATGGGATTGTCACCATTTTACAGCTTGTGACTCTAGGACAGTGACCGGAGAATTCTTGGTCAAGAAAAACGTGGAAACAAGTTTGGAATCTTTGGCCACCAGTAGGATAAAAATATGTAAGGAACAGCTCAACATAAAAAACACTGCAGTTAGTTTATTCTCTAAAATATATTTGAGCAAATAATTAATTTTTGTAGGCTTACACTGGAAATGAATATACTTTGAGAAGGCAGATGGTTTGAGAATGGAATAATAGTTTTGCTAAGTGTTATCAGACTCAGAAGTCTTATGAAATAGTGTGTGTATGTCTCTCTCTCTCTATATATAAAGATATATAAATACAAATATATAAATACAGGGAGAGCCTTCATGGCAAGTCCCTGATGAGAACTGCTTTGAGGGAGATCCTGCTAAGCCAATCCAGTAACATTTCTGCCAGGCAATGGGAATGGGAGATGCACAGCAACATTCTCATTTCTCCTGTTCTCCACACACAGATGCGGGTGACTTCTATTCACAGATAAATTCAAGAGTGAACCAGCTGCAACCTTCTAAGACTGCAGAGATGTCCCATCAGAATTTTTTAAACATTTCAGAGAGGAAACTACTTATAGTACAGCAAAACCCTGAATATGATGTTTTCAATAACCCAGCCAGAGATAAATGCAAGGTAAACAGATCTGAATACAAGGTGTGAATGTTGAAACTACAAGGGGGAAGGATATTTTACAGTCAGTAAGAGACCAGAAAAGGAGAGGTTAGGATTCAATAGCCATAGCAATTCCAGAACCACAATGCTTTGTGGCGTAAGAGGATTTTTGGGGGGTTTAGAATCTCAGATTTTTAAGTTCTGACTTGCATTGTTGGCTCAAGTATCCCACACCAGAATTTTGACAAGACTTGCTAAATCTCATTATAAATTGAAATGTAGCAGAAGACATCCTGTGGTTATCACCAAATTAATACAAAAGGTATAGAAGACATCATCATTTTTACTGAGTAAATGATGATGGAACTTGGAGGATCTGCCTGAGCCAGGGACAGGCACTTCTGGTATGACAAAAACTGCAAAGGTCTCCAACAAAATAATGTTGTTTCCCTGGAAGCTTGGGTAGCTTTCTGAATTTGAAGGAACAATTAGAGGCAATGTTTCCTCTAAGCAAGGTAAAAGAGCTTTCTTAGGGAAAAAACCCAACAAAAACCACACAAAAACCTCAGAAAAATACAGGCATCAAATACCTCCCAAAATGAGATTTTCATTATTAATGCCCATGTATTGAGGCTATTAGATTCTTAGACCCCAAAAATGTTGAGTTCATGCTATCTACCCTTCTCCACTTTCCATTTCAATTTAATAGAGATCCCTCCATGACAAAGCTACAAATCACTCAAATTTGCCCTAAAAAGGAGTTGCTGTGTGACCACTAGCTTTCTATTTGCCCATGACAAAGTGAATTTCACTCAATTCACTATCACAGTAACACTAAAGAGAGTGGTTGATGTAATTTCTGAATTTCAATTCTGAAATATCCAGCATGCTTGCACTTACTGCAAAAACCCCTTAGCATGCTAAAAGAAAATAATCAGAACTAGGAAACAGAATGTTAACATTTCTCTACCAAAAAATTGTGCTTTTACTGAAAGAAATCAATGAACTTTTAAGTTTTTTCAAGTCACAGCTTTATAAACAGTTACATCACAGCAAGAAAATAACAGTTTATCATTTGTGTTGTGTGGTAATACCAGTGTTAACTGTTGGAAACTCTCCTGAGAAAACATTTTCTCATTTAAGTACTATGTTTATATTCCAATGTATACAATTTTCAGACAAGTCTACAGACAGAAAAATAGTAAAATTACAAGTAAATATTACCAAGATAATTTTACACAATATCCCCGATAACTTTCTGCATGAAGAAGTTTGCAGAGAATAAGTCTGCCGACTGTGAGTTTGCAGACCAATACAATTTCTGGTGTTCTGGAAGGTTCCTCAGGAAGCTTCGAAATCTCTCCTCAATTGGAAATGTAACCCCAGGGACCTGCTTTGGACTTACAGCCTCAACCAACCAACCAATGTCAGAACAACAAAGAACTTGAGGTACCAACATCTGATACAACTTCTACACCACCTCTCCTGGCTGAAGTCATGGATCAAGTTTTGGAAGACCAAACTTCAGGTCAAAGCAGTGCTCTAAGGGGTCAGAACCACACCATGGCCACCTTGTAAGAACATCCCAACCACAGAGATGAAGCCAACCCTTTGGAAATAGTGAATGCTTTTAAAGAGATTTTCTTTAAAGCTGGTTTTGGCTGCAGGAAGCATTTAAAGGTTTAGTGAACCGTGTAACCAACCTCATTTGGAAGAAGCCCTGCATAACAGTCTCACTGTCTTCTTGTAAAGTGAAAAAAGTACAAACATCCATGCAAAAAGATTTATAATAATATGTTGGACTTGCTCAGCAGACACATTTCTGTTTCCCAATGCACAAAAGAGATCCCTGCTTTTATTGCATCTTTAGTAACATGACCCCTCTCTTACAGTTAGTTACCATTGAATCCCAAACTCTATTTCAAGGCTTTAATTTTACTTCTCTTGGCACACTGAAGACCATTTTAAATTGGGAAAAAACAGCAGACGTGAAATAAGAGCTCTGATTTAAAGATGTCAACAACTGCTGTTCAGTCTCAAGGCCCCAAAGTATTGTGGAAAAATGTTGGAACACTTTTTCCATCTAAAAGTAGTGAAGACGTCACCTAAAAACATCTAAAATGTATTAAACAGATCTCCTTTTCCACATTAAGATACAATCATATGATCAAAATGAATCTAGCTTTTTATTTTACCAATAAATTAACATCCTACTCCTAAGTTTTATACCAATTCAGGTACCAAGAAGCTATGCTCAAACGCCTGCAAGTATAATTTGAACAATTTTGTTACAAGTGCTATAATGAAATTCAATGGAAATAGAGTGTTTAATGTTCCAAATAACCAGGTTATGAAGTCTCATTACAAATGCAATGTTCCTTGCTAACAGACACCCTGTTCTACATTAAAATTCCATCAGGAGAGACCCATAAAGACACAGCACTGTTCTTTCCTTTTCAGTTTAAGAAGTGAAGAGAGAACATCAAGCAGAACTCTTCATAAAAATCTTTCATTCCACACGATGCAGGAGTTACTGGGTCACTAAATTACCTTTAAGAACACATTCTGCACCATTGTGTGTTTCTGAAAGAACTTACAGACTTGAGTACTGCATAGAAATTTTGACCACACCAGAAACCAATTAATAATAAATTATCATCCCTTTTATGATACTGAAATACTCCAGTTAGTAAAGCAAAAGTAAACCAACAGATTCAATACCTCTATGGTGTCAACTTTTTCACAACAGTAAATGTGCTTCTCTCAACTGGATAATGTTTGATCAGTCTTAAAAGGATCCCAGAATATTGTGAGTTGGAAAGGACCCATGGGGATCATTGATCCAACCCCTGGCCCCGCAGAGACACCCCAACAATCACCCTGGGAGTGTTGTCCAAACTCTCCTGGAGCTCTGGCAGCCTTGGGGCTGTGACCATTCCCTGGGGAGCCTGGGCAGTGCCACACCACCCACCTTCCTGATATCCAACCTAAACCTCTCCTGACACAGCTCCCGCCACTCCTTTGAGAATGGCAGAAAAAAGCCAAACTACCTCAGGGTGAATCTCGAAAACATTTGTCCCAAAATCACAGCTTCACTTTGCTTCAAGGAAAAAGGAAGCAAAGGAAGCCCAGAAGCATCAATGCCCTTTCTTAGCAGAAAAGCCACTGTCTAAGCTGGGGAACTTAGACAGTGACTAGAGCCTAGCTGGGCTCTGACCTGGGCCAGGACAGCTCTGCTTATGCATTTCCCATCAAGCCCAGCCTTATCCTTCCTCATTCTGCCTAACTGCTGGTGGACAGAATCCTCCACATCTCCATAAGTGCTCACGGACTTTATCAGCCTGTGAACAGCTCATTAAGTTTCCCAACACACAATCTGGTCATTGCTCTGGAGTTCTTGGAGCAGCACATGGCTGCCTCTGCTCTGCAGTCACATCTGGTTAAAATTCCCACAGTGGGGTGTCGTAGGGTAATACAGGATAATAAGGGGGAATAATAATAACAACAATAACAATAACAATAATAATAATAATAATAATGCTGCAGGATACAAAGGATAATCTCATTTGAACAGGGAGATAGATGGCCTGGAGGCTCCACCTCTTGCCACAGCCCAGTAGCTGAACAGTGTTGTATGAGCTCACACAGCTCACATGAACAATTCCATTTCAGCCCCTCACCAAAACCAGCAGCAGAGTTTGAGCTGTATTTCCTACAGGCCTGTCCTTCACTGATGCCTCTCTGTGGGAATCCAGAAGGCTATCCCCAAAATCAACTGCCCTGGTGACTACAATCAGCAATTTTCACTTATTTTTATTTAGAAATTCTATGGGTAATAAGGTTTATCTGGGTCATTGACTTCAAAGCTCTGTATTCAGAAACTGCAACTTTTTCAGCTTTGGAAATGTCGTGCATTACAACTAATTTGAAGACCATATTAATGTCAAGAAAAAGGAACAATGTCTCTTTCCCAGACTGCAGCTTCCTTCATAAACATTTCTTTCTTTTCTACTAGAGCATAAATTATGCAAAACTATTCAGGCTGTTAGGAGCAAGGCAGTTGGGGGAAATGCCTGATTATTTATGATAAGGTCCAACAACTAAAAAATCACCTGGTGTTTGGGAGGTACAGAGGCTGTGCTATTCACTCTCCCCATGAAGGCCAGTGATGTTCCTGCCCAGGGCTTCATGTCCATTCCTGTGGCTTTGCAGCCACACTGCACACAAACATTCTCTGTAGTCTCTACAAGTGAACAAATACTCAAGAGCTGAGAGAATCTCCCCAAACATTCTTCCAGTCTGCTTGAGCCATCCTGGCTCCATTCAATAAATAGTCTTTTTTTCCCAAGGATTAAAGGATTAAAGTAAATTAAAGCATTCAGAGTTGAATTATTTAAAAGGTTCATCTTAAAACCCATTTACCTTGTAATTTCTTCTCTAATAGTCTGTTATGTAAGGAACTTCCTACAGCCACTGAGTAAACAATTACTATAGCTTGGTAGAATTTACATTTGTTTGGTGTTTAATTCTTTGTACAGGATGCAGATTTCCACACAGTTATTGAATGCAAACTTCTGATTCATTACTTCTGTTTTAGGCTGTTATTTATATTAATGTAACTTTGATAAAGTGAATTATTCAGACCAGCTCATAACACAGTTTCCTAAAAAATACTTTGAAGCAGTTCTGTTAATTCAGTGAAAAGAACTTTCATTCCAAGTGTGCAGTATTATGAATATATATATATATATATTCATTCATGCAGTACTATGAATATATATACACAGAAATCTGGAGGCTTTCCATGCAATATTACTGAAACAAATCTATGTTTCTCTGTGAGAATTCTTCATATGATAGCAATGCATAAAAGCTGACTTTTTTTTTCCATAAGACAGATATTTTTCTCAAAGGAGTAATACTGAACACAGCTGTGGAAATATTAGATCTTCAACAACACTATCAACAAAGACAAGAATCTTCTAAGTGAGTTATGTAATGGTATTTTTAAAGGATTAAAATTAGGAAAAAGGATTAAAATGTACTTATGTTTTTCACAGCAATTTCTCCAAATCCCTGAAAGTTGGCTATGCCATTACCTCTCATCCTCTCGCCTCACAAATTCTGTTCCTTAAAAACTGACAGGGAATGGCAGCCCTTGGGAACATTTTGTGGTTCTCAACCCGTTTTCGCTGACAGTTCTATATAAACATCTATGGCTTCTCTTTAATGCAGGATGGTTCTGGACTTACTCAGGTTATTCACTACAAGTCTTCCAGGGAAAACTCTCCTTTTTTTTCCAGCTCACTTTGGCTCTCATGACAAAGAACTCAGGAAGCAAGAGTTTTCCTCTTTCAATTAGACCAATTACTTTTTGGGTCTATATGAAACATTAAAATCCACTTCACTTTCTTGCACATTTCCACAGCTGAACTATAAATGTTTCATAAAGTATTTCCTTCTCTTTTGAACCTGCCACCCACTGATTTCTTTAGTGTTGGTCTAGTTTTAACATTGGAAACATCTAAAGAATTACTCTTCCTTGACAACATATGGGTTGAAATTAATCTGCATTGCCTGTATTCTGTATTTATCTTGAAGGCTATTTTGAGAGCCCCTGGTAAAATCTTAAATTATAGAAACAGTGATTAATTCCCATTTTAGCTGAATTTAATTTCTTTCCAACCTGAGCAAAAAACATCCTTTGGTTTTATGTGAGGAGATGTATATCTTATGTATTAATTGGAAAAAAATAGAAATTCTAATAACTATGAAGCAAAAGTATAGTCACAGTATGAATTAAATGCTGAGAAATGCCCATGGCAGGGGGCTGGAACTGGATGACCTTTAAGATCCTTTCAAACCCAAACCACTCTTATGATTCTATGAAATTGCTTGTTAAACAAAATAAAAGTTATGCATTAGTAAGTTACTTTCTAAAGTCAAGGCTCCTTTGTTCTGCTGTGGTAAAACCAAATGGAAATCAACCTTTGTAGAACACAAGTGTTCAAGAAGAAAATAATACCCTCTACTTTACAAATTGCTCTACAAAAAAAAAAAACCTCTTTTTCCATACCACAAGTTAATATGCAATTATGACATATGCTTTCTTTCAATTTACATAAATATTTCCACTGAGTGGTAAAAGGAGCTTTTGTCATCCAGTGGATTTCTGTCTCTGACAAAAAGCAGTGCAAGCCCATCCATGGTATTAAGCTTCTTAACTAACACACTCCTGTATTTGCAAACAAATACCTTTGGAAATAGTGTATTAGGACATCTGTCTGACAACCCTCCTCTGCTAGTTTCTACGTGGTCTTTTGTCTTAATTTAGGAGTCTTTATGTTCCTATTTTTTTAATTTTCATTTAAAAATACAGTGATAAGACTTATTTGTGATTTTCCTCTACAGCTGAAAGGGGAAAAAAATGATTGCTAAAAATCAACAAAACACTTTATGGTATAGAAGTGATTAAAGTAAATTTAATTGCCTTTTTAAAAGAGCCCACTGGAACATAATATAGATTACACAGTACCTACAATTTAAAAGTAGCATAATTATGAGAAAGTAATACTAGAACTGTAGCAGCAGTTGTTAGGCTAAAAGTAAATTGGACTTTTTCAGAAGGCCTCCAATTTCTTAGGAGTATTTACAAGTAGACCCAACCCTGCATGACAGATTTACTGCTTTTGTGTTGATGAGAAACAAATGAAGCCCTCCCAGAAAATTCCCATGGATAAAACCACACATTTGAACACAGGCTGAGTTAATTAATATAACAGGGAAATCACTTCTTGAATCTCAGTATACCCTCCTTATTATTAGTAATGATACTAACAATTAGTAATGTAAGAAATGCTTTCATTTCTACTATTCCAAAGTAAAAAATTGTGTGGTTCAAAATTTGCAAACAAATTGAGTTTGGAGACCTTCCTAGAGACCTTGTTACTTTTTCCATTTACAAAACAGATGTGCTCAAAGTACATGCAAACATTTATAGACCTAGGTTCTTCATTAGACAAAGAAGTGCAAATTGTAGTTAATTACTATCTCAGGAATGTGATATTCACTGCTTCCAATTCTAAAAATCACAAACTGAATCAAAGTCATTTTCTTTTGGGCCTTTGAATTTTTAATTAATATAAATTACTTTTGTTGATAAGTAGAGTTAGGAAAAACTAATTCCAAATTAAATGATATTATCTTTTCACTCTAATATGCTTTAAATATTTTTTTCTGGACTAGATGGCCACATTTCTTTTTTATTAAAACTAACAACTCACTGGAACTTGATGACAGTCCCCACCTCAAGCGTTGCCTTTCTGTTCTGTACAACAGGAATCTACCCAAAGGTTGTCATAAGAACATGAAAACATTTACATTCCATATTATCCATCCTCTTTGGTAAAACCTGGGGGAAACTCAGTATTTGCAGGTGATCAGGACTTGGGGTTTTTTTAAGGCATTGTTGAACTTTGGCAGAGTAAATGCTCAATATCCTATGAGGAAATGTTGTTCTCAGTCCAGCTTGTATTCCGGAACAGAAAATTTTCCTTTAGAACTTATTGTTGGAGTGATTCAGTAGTTTGGCACTGGTTGCAGAATTTTTGATTTTAACTACTGTTTGATTTTCCATGAAAGAATGTCTGGTGTTTCCAAAGTCTCTAAGGCAGATAAATACCCATATTTCATACAAATGCCAAGTCACATTATCCAAACCTGCGAGCAGCATGACAAGCACGACTGACAACTGACATGTACTGACACCTGAACTAATGTCAAGAGCTTCAGTGATCAGGCAAAGCAGTTTCCTGATCCAGTTTGGTGCTCAAAACTTTCCACAGGACCAAGGAGAAGAGCATCAAGGTGGGAATAAGCCAGGTGGGAGCTTCTGAAATTGGCATTCCCAGACTGAAGAATTCATATTAATCTGTATCCTGAGATAGAACAAAGTTAAGTGATGCTCCAGAAGCAACAGAAACTGTCTGCAAGGGTGAAAACCCCTCCATGTGACGTTTTGCCTCTCCAGTCATTCCAGGTCAGCACATCCTTGCATCCATAAAAGCCATGATGAGCCTGACAATCCTGTGGATGTATGGACATGAAAACTTGACTTTATAGCTCTTTTTGTACACAAGCTCTCAATATTGCAAGTTATGACCCACCCTGCAATATTGCTGTGTTGCTAACAAACATCAGGGACTGAGGACTCTTACTGCAAAGGAAACTGTATTTTGATGCCAAAAACATGCTAAAAACTATGAACAAGCAAAATTCACGCATGATGATGAAAAAAATATTTTAATATATTTATATATAGATACTGAAGAATCAAACTGAACTCCAAAAAGCTAAAGGGGAGATTTTGTATACTCAGCTGGGAAAATGGTGTAGTCCAGCCTGAGAGGAGCCAAAATTTAGCTAAAACCAAAATATGTGACCACACTGCACATGGACCCGTTGCGAGCACGAAATGAATATGTCATGTTATTAAAATGTGATGGGCGGGCTCCAAGACAGCTTTGTGCAGTTGATGTTAGATTCATCACATTATGTAAACCACATTTATAAACAGTGCTAGAAAATGAAAAAGTACTTAGTTTGCTTTAGAATAACAAATGTATACAAGACTGGCTTAAAACAGATTGCAATGGAAGCATTAACCACATATGGCAGCATATGTTTGCTCTCTCAGACACATCAAGTAATACAAAATACAGACATTTTCAAAAAGAAAGGAAAGGTAGCAGTTTGTATCACTGATGAGATAATTTAAAATAGAAAACACCATCCAAATGCTTTTTCATCTGCATATTTCACCATAGTGAGACAGTATTCTGAACCACATATGTGTTGGATATACTTCTACTCTTTGCTCAAAAATCAATTTCCATTACTCATAAACATTACATAAGTATTTTAAGGCAAGACAGAATTCTAATTTCCAACCAATTGTCTCATTGGTGGAAAGAGAAATCACTGAAAAGTTCTGAGCAAACAGTCTGACCTGATACAACTTACTAGTTATTTAAACACATAATCTTTCTTTGGAAAATAAACCAACATTTGTTTGCAAGAAAATACCCTCAGACTACTATTTTACGTATCCCTCTTCATTAAGCTCCCAACATCATGCGTTAAAAACCTGAGACATTGAAAATGGGCTGCAAATGTTTAAATGAACAGGCATATAAAGTGGATTGAGAACCACTGGTTAAGTTTTAAGTACTGCTGTCAAGAGTAACATCTAAAGTTGAGAACTTGAGTAGTCAAGAGACCTGAGAAGGTGATTTCTGGGCATTTTATCCTAGATTGCAATTATATTCATACCAAAATACTGGATCCATGTCTTGAGATATTAAACAGTTGCATTACAAGAACAGCATGTGAGCTATATTTATTTCTGCCCTACTGATACTATATACTGGACAAAATTGATGGATAATCCACTTTAAGGTAAGATTGTTATATTTTTTCCAGATACTACCACTTTGTGTGTCACCTTCATTATGTAATTGGCTATGACAAACTTTATACACATAGGAATGTGTTCCTACCACCAGAAGCAACTAAAAGGAGAAAATAATAATAAAATCCCTGAGTATTCATCCAAAATTGAGATGTTACTAAACCTCAAAAATAGTTTGCTGCAAAACCAGAGTGAGCTGAAACTGCTGATTCAACACTTTGCTACTGAATGAAGTGAAAAAAGAAACCAGTACATTTATATCACAACCCTCAGGCCCTGCGCTCTTCTATTGAACAGCCAAGAAAATGTTGGAGGGTTTTTTAAAACAGCAATTTAATACTAATTTCCTCAAGTAAAGTCATCCAAACCAAGCTATTCAAAACACAGGGGAGTGTTTGCTTAGGAAGCTTTGGTTTCTACAAGCAGGCAGGAGAATGCAGATATATGCAATTTGAGATTTCAAAAAAGCTTAAGATCATCCTTCAGATTTTTCTGTGGGAATGTGATGGCTTTTGAAACTGTAATTTTATTCCTTGGGAAAAGTGATAGGGAGACTCTTTATCGTGATCCATCTGTGCTACTGGAACTGGAACACATCAAAAGCAATGCTACAGGTAACACAAGTCTTATCTTGGTTGATAACACAGCACTAAAGTTTTAATTTTTGGCACTGAATCTTTTTTTCCTTAAGAAAGTAACAGACAAAATAACTATTATGCAACATACAGGCATTTTGCAAACAGCACATTACACATATAACAAAAAAAAAAAATCCCAAGTAAAATTTCCAGGCTTTTTTTTTTCCAAAGCAAGACCAGACTTTTAACATAGAAAGCAGCTAATTAAAGAAACAGATGAAGTCAGATGTGCACACAACTGGGTACAGTGTTCTGTAAATTTAAAGACACAAAGTGCTTCCCTGACTATGAAACTTGCTTTAGGTAAACTCCATTAATTAAACATTTTTGAAGTTTACATAAATGGAGGCCTACGAAAGGTAAACAAAGAATAACCCAGTTTCTAAATATTGTGATGTGCTCATCAGTACAAACTTTATAACAGGGTACATTCTCAAAGACTTGGTTTTAAACCCACAGATTCAATCACAGAATACTGCAAATATTGTCTCTGTTTTCATTATTAAATATGCTAATTTCCTACACACAAGAGACAGAAAGCAACTACATTGATAACAATCTGATCTACAGTTTACATTCTTGAACCACTGTCCCCAGCCAGATTGCTGCCTCCTGAAAGCAGAGCTAAAATTTATACATAGCTACACAATAAAGTCCTAATTTTCTAACTTTAGAAAGGTTTGGCAGCCTGCAGGTTACTGCAGGCTACTGGTTTACTCTGCCACTGGCTGAAGTTTTATAGTTATTTTCAAGTCACACTTTTAAAAGAATAATGGCTAGTGAAATCATAAATAAGTGGGATTCCACAGCAGGAATGACCTGAAATGGACCTCACTGTAATTCCAATGGCCTAATGTCAACTATTATTAAACTACAGGTTTTATAAAGTCTTCCACTAGACATCTAGAGTTAAGCCAGAAGTTTTGGCTCTAATACAGGCAGTGATGAAAAACATATGAGTGGTAACAAGTCGCCTTAATATCATTCTTCAGCGCTAAGATGGGCTAATCTGAAGCAGCACTTTACTCTGGTATCACCCACGGTGCCAGAAGGATCAAGAAGCTTGGAAGTGGACTTTTTCTTTATACATGCTTTTCATTTCACAGAACTCTAACCTCCTTTTTCCCTATTTTTTGGTAATATGAAATAATTGGACATAAGGACCTTAGGTGGATTATCCCAGTGCTTCCGGAAGAACTTCCAAACCTGCAAGGTATGTCCAGTTTGAATACCTATTCTATATAAACAGCAGCAAAGAGTTAAGGCTGTCAGTCACTATGTGCAGATTAATAATATCAGATAATTTAGAATTAGAAATACCATTTTTTAAATGGAACATTTGAAAATTTACTAGCATCTTAAATATTTCTGTATTTATTACATGTGAGCTGAAAAAGAAATAGAGGTATAGTGAATTATTTAACTATCAAAGACTTGTCAGAAAATGTTACAACTGACCATAACACTTTTTCTCAGTTATAGCCACCTATGAAAATCTACTCTACAATAACAGCAGCTCTTACAGTAACTACTCAGTGTTAACTTTCTGTAATTTGGTATTCAAGTTAGTGGGGGTTTTAAGTACATATCAGCAGAGTAATTAAAAACAACCCAGGAAAGAATGAACTATAGATGAACTACAATCTAAAAATCCTAATAGATTATTCAGTAATAAGAATCAAGCAGCTCTCCATAAAAGTAAATACTCTGTAAACACAACTTATTTTATAAACATCCTCTTAATTACTACTGCTCAACTTCAATATTGGACTATATCTGTCAACAGACATTTCTACAGTAATCTTACTAAGAAAAAAACCTTCTTCCTGTTTTTCTTCAGCAATTTAAGTAAATTAGTGGAGTAGATAAAGAGTTAAACATAAATGCCTTTTATTTCTGGATTGGGACAATGACTAATAGAACCAGAACTATTTTTAAATATAGATTTCAAAACAGTTATGGTCTTGCCTTTCTTTAGACAAAATCTGTGCACAGAGCAATGATTTGTGTTATTAATGAACACAGGGACTTTCCTTTGCCTCTGCAAAGACCACCACCGGGTCATTTAAACATTTCCTTTTCAGAAATAATGCCATGGGAAATTTGTCTCTGTGCATTGGTAACAGGAGCGATTTCTAAATATAATTTAGAGTCTTTTTAAGACTTAAAAACTTCATGTATTAACTCCTTCAGCATCATAACTGATAAGACAGCAAAGTCCACATTGCTGGATTGGTTTGCAGCTGCCAAGCAATTCAGTTATTTGTTGTTGGGTCTCTTTATGCACTCTTCCTACGCTAACAACACAACTTCTGGTCTCACTGAAAGGGATTTTCTTCCCATAACTCATGTTTAGAATTTTCACATAATAGAAGTATGGGAATTTTCCACATACAATCTTAAGGGTTTTAGTAATCTTAAATTATACTGTGACACCACCTGTATTTAATGATTTATAAATTATACCTAATAGCATAAAAAGTGCCTGTGTTCCATGTGTAGTTTGGCAATACGAGTTTGGGTATAGATGACCACATTAGTGAGTATAACTGGGTCCCAAACAACCAGTGCAGTGATTTTTGGATAGTTACACACCTCAAGAAAGCACCTTAGAGCACATCTCCACGTGAAGTGCGTTCTCCACATTCAGTCACCTCACCTTGGGGTGGCTCATGTTCCAGGGAGAAGGTACTCAAAAGCTTTTTGTGCTGAAGGATAAGAAGGATTGACATAAAGAAGGTACAATGGAGCTTGAATTCACCACACTCTTTGTCAAACTCATTCTCAATGTTCTGGTCTGTTAAAACAAGAATGGATAAAGCCAGGCTCTGCCAAAAGTGACAACCAGCTGTTTAGGGGATTATTTAACAGAGCACTTAAGCCTGCCTAACAGCTTGAGTATGTCAGGAATGGCTCCCCCATTGCTTCTCCTTCCTTCTCTTTCCATTTAATGTTTCAGCCCCATCAACCAGACTGTTCCACCTGTTCTTTTGTGCTGGTTCTGGTACTCCAAACTGACTCAGTTTCTTCACCTGAAAAGAATATGATGGGCTTTTTTGTTGTTCACATTAGTTTTGTGTCAGTGTAGTGAGTTCAACCAGCTCACTGAACAGCCTGAGAGGAAAAGCTGGCACCAGAGAGCTGGCAGGGAGCACAGTCAGGCTCAAGCAGCAGCAGGGGACCATTAGCACAGCTGTACCTATCCTTCTGAAACAGTATTTCATAAAATCTTCATGACAGTATTTTCAGAAACACCACTAGATCTCAGATTTTAGGCTTTCTTTTAATTCTCTTATTCTTGAAGTTTAAGCATGCAGAAAGTTTGCAGAAGTTCTTTGAGAAGCGCTGCAGAGTCAGAGCATTTTTATAGAGTCGTATTAGCATCTGTTTACTGGGAAACTCAAAACCTCAGGCAGTAAAGAACCATCCCCATAACTTCATAAAACTCAGTTCTTTAGGATCCACTCCTTGGCATTTCTTTGGCCTATGCAAACCTGGAGTCAAGCCTGATGATCATTCCTAACAACAAAGCCAATAACGATTTCCTAAGGGCAAAATGGGAAGATGAAGCAAAAAAAAAAATCACCACTCAGGTTTTCTTACATAAAGGGACTTGTTTTCAAGAGGTTTAACTCACAGAACCAATATATGTCATCAGTGACACACTTCAACAGTACTCTTCTGGAACTTTGTGAACAACACATGTTTTTCAAGAGTTCAAATTGGCCACTACTCCAAATGCAGCCTCGATCTTTTAATACTTTGAAATCCTCATTTTTGGCAATGTGAAAGGAAATATGCAATCCATTTGCTACAGATCTAAGTGTAGGAACAGATTTGTAGGTTATTTCATAAGGGAACTTTCTAGCACTAGATCCAAAAGAACATTTTAGGAACATACATGCAAGTTTATCTTTTAGATCCAGTAAAACTACACAGCCAGTGCCTCTCACAAATTGAAGTCAGCAGGGACTTGGGAAGTCCATGTCCCACAACATCATCACACTTGATATCCTGCATATGGAAGTGTTGTCTCATCACTGGATAAACCACAGGGCATTTTGGCACTTAGGACCTAAACTGCCAGGGAAGAACAGAGAGCCTGAGAGCTCATGTGTGACAGCCCAGCCATTAAACCACTTGTCCAGGAACAGGGAGAGCTTGGAAGTCTGAAAGGCTTCCAACACCTCATCTCCTAACTGATGGTATGACTCAAGTAGTGAAGATTTTGGCCTTTTTCTGAAGCTGAAAAAGAAGACTGAAAAGGCCAAATATTCCAAAGGTGCACAGCCAGACATGACAACAATTCTCTCCAAAAAACTGGAGGTTCCACACCTTCTTCCCAGCACTGTTTATATTCAAAGAGACTTTCAAGGACAGACATTGTAAGGGATTGCAAGAACAACCACAAAATTCTTTCTAGGAGCATTGCAAGAGAACATTATTTTGAATACAAAGGAAAATATATGGGAAAAATACATGTGAAGATTCTTTCAAGAGAAAGAATCGTGTTACATGAGTAAAAGTACATGCCCTACCTGAATGGGCATGCAACTGAAATCTTATGGGAAATATTAAATTTAGCTAGATGTTGTTTACCTACAAGATACAAAGTACTTTGTGATTCTGATTTCAGACATATATTTGGGGGAAAGAAGTCACTGCATTCTTTTTATGTTATCTGAACACTGTTAGCTTTCTTCTTTTTAAACTCCCTGAAACAGACACAGATACAGGAGCAGCAAGGTATGCAGGATATTTGCATTTAATGCTGTTATGAACCCCTTCCAATAAACATCAAAATGACTCTGCACAGAAAAAAGTGGGACAAGCAAAACCTAATTTTGAATAAACAGAGTCAAACCCTGGTACAAAGCAGAGCACTCCTTTTCCTGCAGTGGAGGACCAATGACAAAATGCCTACATAAAGGCATTTGTCATCTCCAAACAGATCAGTAAGCATTTAAATTACATGATCAAACAAGAATTGACACCCATTTAGTACTTCCTTAAAGGGGCCTATGATAGTCTAAATAGAAACATTTTTATAAACAGGACATGCACAGTAAAATTTCCTGCAGCCCCTCTTGCTGTGTGGAGCACATTTTTGCTTCCAAATGACTTCTGGAATTGGGATTTGAAGGAAAACAATGTCTGAGGGCTGAATTTACAACATTTTCTCAGAGTTTGTTGCATTCTGTGGCAATTCTTACTATCCATTGTCCTCTGCATCTAGTTCTGTAGGAGCAAGGAAAACAAACCCACCAAACAGAAAAGCCCCAGCCTATGTTTATTGAAAAATTCACACTCAAAACTACCAGATTTCAGTTTTTCTTCTGGATGCAAATTAAGTCACTGATTTCCACTGACATGGATTTCTGACATGCAAGTCCTTCTCAGAGAAAAGAGCCTCCTCAAACGCAAGTCAAGAGAGAATTGGGTTTGTTCAACCTGGAAAAGAGAAGTTTTGGGGGGATCGAATTGTGGCCTTCCAGTGCCTGAAGGAGCCAACAAAGACAGAGAGGGACTTTTTACAGGAGTCTGGACTGACAGGACAAGGGGAATGGCTTCACACTGGCAGGAAATAAGTTTAGACTGGATATTGGGAAGAAATCCTTCCCACGAGGGTGGGCAGGCCCTGGCACAGGGTGCCCAGAGCAGCTGTGGCTGCCCCTGGATCCCTGGAAGTGCCCAAGGCCAGGCTGGACAGGGCTTGGAGCAACCTGGTACAGTAGAAGGTGTCCCTGCCCATGGCAGGGGGTGGAATGAGATGATCTTTAAGGTCTCTTCCAACCCAAAGTGTTCTGGGATTCTACAACTCTGAGATGCGTTTGCATGCAGAGGTGAACTTCTATGAATGGCAGTAACAAACAAATTACTGGAACATGGGAAAAGCTGTTATCAGGACTGAAAACTTCAGATTAGACTAGGAAGAGTTTAATTAAAGTGTTTAGGGAGTGGAATACCGAGTGTTTAGGAAGTATCCTGCTGAGTGCATTTTATGCACTGCTGATCAAGCAATTCCCAATTTTATAAGCAATGCACATATGTCAATGTATCTCACTAAAATATTCTTTCATTGAGAACAAATAAATCATATTCCAAGTTCTGGTAAAGTTTACTACAAAAAGTCCACTTCAAAGCTTGAAGCAAATGATGATATTATTTGCAAATGAAACTAAAATACTTTGATATTACATTAATGCCTAATTAAGTTAATATTACATGTAATTTTATAGTATTCATTTATATTTAAAATATTATTTTAATATTCTTCATCCTTCATATACTAATTAAACCTCAATATTCACAACAGACTATTTTTAGGACCAGACAGTGGGGCAGTGAGTGAAGTAAACAGTTCAATAGCTTCATTTGCTGTTCCCTAGTCACGGATTCTGGTGTTTGATTTTTGTTCATTTGTTCACTTTGCAGGATTGGTTATCCTGATTAAGAAGATATGAAAGAATACACACTCCTTCTCTTCTTGGCTTTGTGCTCTGCCAAATCTCTCACTGGTCCTTCGTATTTTACACTAAAAAATATGATGCTCCAAGATATGGAAGACGACGATGATGATGACGATGACGACAATTCTCTATTTCCAACCACTGAACCCATCCTACCATTAATTCCTTTTGATCTGTTCCCAACATGCCCCTTTGGATGCCAGTGCTATGTGAGAGTTGTCCATTGCTCTGACCTAGGTAAGAATGAATTTGTGTGTCTGTTCTCCACTGGATTCTCCTTTGTAGGATTTGTCTTTTAAAGGATGAATTATTATGCGAGCACATAAATAGGATGCAAAGTATTCCCTCAGCTTAATTTCCACAGAAGTGAGCATCCCTGGTAACCATTTAGTCAAAGGCAAATGTGCTCCTGGCAGTGCTGCAGTCCCTAAAAGTGAATTCATTATTAATTGTGCCAATTTGAATTAGTGCTCACTGAAGTTTTCCTATCATTCAAAACAATCAAAGGACTGTGCTCCCACCACTAGCACAGTGACAATGACATTTGTTCTCATCACAGCCCTGCCACTTTCCTAAACTTCATCCTGGACTCCTCATGTCTTAGAAACACTGTCCATACATAAACTGCTGGGGTTTTAAAAAAAAGTGTTATTATTAAGGAATCAAAAACTTTTGCTGACAGCAGTAAACTGTGGTTAATGTATCTGGTCTACACATTTCAAACTGTTTTACATGAGTTCACACATAGAAAAATCCCACATTAATAGACTTCATCTTTAGGTAACTGCAATCTATTAATTATAGAATAATTGTTAATAAATTGGACAGCATTTAGCATTTCATGCATCAGCATTTCAACTCAAAAGAAAGTTACTGTCTCTGTTGAGTCTTTTCTGCTGATTCAAGATCTCAGATGGCCTGAACTGCAGTGGGTTTGTAAGTGCACAGCAAATTGGGTTGGGGGAATAATGCTACTGGTACTGAGTTATGTTAATGATCTATGGTACTGGTACTGATTTATGTTAATGACTTCTGGTACTGGTACTGATTTATGTTAATGACTTCTGGTACTAGTACTGATTTGTGTTAATGATTTCTGGTACTGAAGTTCTGGCAGTGAAGACTCTCCTCTGCCCACATCAAGAACAGGTTTCTCAGCCCTGCCATGACCTGAATGAACCCTCAGCAGTTGCCCCAGTGCCATGGACAGGGCAGAGCAGAGGTCTGAGGGAGCACTAAGCAGAGACTCCTGAATCCACAGCCTTGCTCCTCAACAGAGAAACCACCGCCCTGGATTCCTGAGGGATCCTTTCTCCAGGGACTGAACAGTTGCCCTGTAGGACAACCTGTGCTCTGAGGATTATTTCACAGATGCAAGGAGTCCACAGTGACCAGTCCCCATTAAGCTTTCATGATCAGGGGCAGAAGCAATTCCTCCCAAAACTATGCACACATTTCTGGTACATTCTTGCATCATTCGTTTTTCTCACTATCAAAAATTCCCTTCTACCCTTTGCTTTATGGCTGTTCATATTTTCTTTCCCACCACATTCCTTAACAAGCTTATTGTTTTGATGTTTGGCAGTTAATTTCTTTGGATTTATATACAGCACATAAGGTTTCTGTTTATGTCACATACTTATGTAGGTTTGACATCAATTCCTCGCAACATCCCACCAGATACTCGTATGATTGATCTTCAAAACAACAAAATCAAAGAGGTCAAGGAAAACGATCTCCAAGGACTCACATCACTTTATGTAAGCTTGCTATTTCCCAAGTTTGAAATCTTGGTTAGAAATCTGAAATATTTAGATACTTAAAAAATACAAATGGTATGTCCTTCTCCAATAATATAGATAAAAATAGTGTATTTCCTGCATATTTGAGTGCTTCCACAGAGTAAGAAGCAAATACCTTTGAGCTGTAAGAACTACTTTCTACTATATCCAGAAAATGTACAATATAGATCTAACAAAAAAGATTCTCAATATTCTCAATATTTTTCAGTTCTTAGCATGCACAGAAACATTCCCTACATTTTAAAGGCTGCAAGGCAAGTGGTCCTTTTTATCTGTTTAGCTGAAAAATAGCAGAAAGAATTTAACCTCACAAGAGAACTGCAATGATATTTTCTGAGGTTATTTTCAAAAGAATAGAACATACAGCTAATACATTCAGCACTGAAACCAATGCTACAAATCCAGCTGACCTGAACAGAAAACAGAGAAACACTGAATTACTGGGAAAGTCAGGGGCTTTACTCCTAATTTGTTATCATGCTCAATTATGCATGTGGTGATAAGCTTTGAAACAAATATCACTGGCAACTGATAAATCTAGATGTTTACAGTACACAATAATCCCTTTTTATGATGAAAGGAAATGAGAGTCACAGAGGACTAGGAAGTAGATTAATTCTGCTTTAGAATATTTGTTTCTATTGGATGTCACTGTAGATCCAGTATCCAGATCTAGTTCCACTAATAAATACTGACCATTTAAAATTTTTCTCTCTAGAACCCAAATTTGTTCCATAACTTATAGCAAATTAATTACATTCTATTCTCTATTAGAAAGACACTAGACACACAAACTAACATGAAGACCATTCCTGACACATTAGGAAGAAACTCTTCCTTGGGAGGGTGGGGAGGCCCTGGCACAGGGTGCCCAGAGAAGCTGTGGCTGCCCCTGGATGTTTTCAAGGCCAGGTTGGACAGGGCTTGGAGCACCCTGGGATAGTGAAAGGTGTCCTTGCCCTTGGCAGGGGTTGCCAGTGGATGGTATTTAAAGTCCTTGACAACCCAAAATAATTTTGAGATTCTATAAAACAAATCCTTTCAGTCATATTTGGCTTCTGAGCAAGATCCAAAAATTTACCAGATCTAAGTGTTTATGAATGAGCTTGTTAATTATTACAGCCTAGGACAGGACAGAAAAAACAGGCACTACATAAATTCAGAATTGCCAACAAAGCATTTCCTATTCTCTTGTCTTGTGTCTGGGTGCAGAATGGTCTTAGCAGCAGCAAGCAAAGGGTAACTGCACAAACTGTGGTTTCTATTCTGTGTAAAAGATCTGAGAGTCTCTTATCTCCAATGACTGAGAAAGCCACTGGAATCCATCAGCAATCACATTAAAGACAAGAGTCACCATCTAATTATGTGATAGCTGAGCACACTGAGCTGCTTTGCTTTTTCTCCTCGGTTCATTTGTGGCAAGGCCAAACAACATTTTCACCAAGAGCAAAGTTTACTTTGTACAACTTGGCTCAGTCCTGGAGTCTGCTTAGCAAAGGCACAGATGGCAACTTGGATTAGGAAGGAGCATTTCCTGTTTATTTCCTTGAGTTAACATCAATTTTTTCTGAGAAAAAATAATTCTTATTTGCTCTACTTTTTTCCCCCGCACAATTCCTGAGAGGAGATGGCTCCAAGAAATAAAAAAGGAACAGAAATGAACAGCTTAAGTATGGAAATGCAGAGATGTGATTTGACATGCAAAATCATTTCAGATACTGTGTATTTTGCTGTCTATAGTAACTCATTACAAGTTCTCTGATAACACATAGCAATGAGGAAAAAGCTGCCCCCAAAAGACTCATGTACTGTACAGAAGAGAGAGACTGAAGTTCACAGGAGCTGGAAATGCCAAATAAAACATAAATTCATGTGTCATATACAGACACTAACGTCTAAGAAACTCACATAAAAAACTTCCGTTTTATTTTGCAGCATTATGTTAAAAAAATATGAGATTCTGAGTTTTGAGAATTTGTCTGCAGTAAGGAGCAATAGCAATGAACTATATAACCCCTATACAATCCCACAAAATATCTGAATACAAACATACTGTTTTGCCAATTCTCATGATCCATTGGCACCTTGTCAGCTCTACCTTCTGGTTAATGCTCTGGCTTTCAGGTTCTTCTTTGTTTTTCATAATCAACTGAAATGCCCAGAGCATCTACAAAGTGCTGAAGTTTGGTAGGATGGAAAAATAAAATATTTTAAATACTTAACTGCTGAATTACATATCAAATCCATTTCTTCAAATTCATAGCCATAACAGTCCTGGATAAAGAAAGCTTTCTATTGCTCTTTCCATCTCTCCTAGGCACTGGCTTTGAACAACAATAAAATATACAAGATCCATCCCAAAGCCTTTCAACCAACAAAGAGGCTACGACGACTGTATTTGTCCCACAATCAACTGACAGAGATTCCAACAAATCTACCCAGAACTCTGGCAGAGCTCAGAATTCATGCTAACAAGGTTAAGAAAATCCCCAAGGATGTATTTAAAGGAATGAAGTCTCTACATGTTTTAGGTAAGTCTAATTAAATAGAACAGAAAATGTCTTTAACAAAAATGGAACATATTATACATCATTTCCATTCAAACGTTTCCCCAAGGCACACTTTCCTCTTAAAGAGATATCCATGCTGTGGGAATACCCTCCACAATTTAGTTTCTATGTGAAATTGCTACAAAGGTCAAGTTTTGGATAATCCTGCAAGCCAAGTAACACAGCCTTAATTCCCTGAGAGCTATGACACCTCTCAGAACAGACAATCAAAGCTAAACATTAATGAGTGCTTGGAATATCAGAAATCATAAATAAATTTAAATCAGCTCTTTGTAACTTAGTTTAACCTACACAAAATTCCTATGTCATAAATGCTTTTCTTTTTCTCCCTTGGGCAGAAATGAGTGCAAACCCTCTTAACAATGATGGAATAGAGCCAGGAGCTTTCGAAGGGGTAAATATCTACCACATACGAATTGCAGAGGCCAAGTTAACTTCAATTCCTAAAGGTGGGTCTGCTTTCCCTTTTCTAGTTTACTTATACCAGCATATTCCTTAATAAAATGCTTTAACATCTGAAGGATTATTAAATTCAAAAATTGTTTTGTATTTTCATTACTACCAAGCCATCTCCTACCTTTTCTTTTTGAATTTAGTATCCAGCTCCCCATCCCAGAAGAGTTCATGCACAAACAGAACAAACACTGTGCACACAGCTCCCTCTCCCACCTTCTCCCTGTCAGCATATCCACTCCTCTCACACAATGTCCAGACATTGTCTCAGGAGGAACAACACAAAGAAATTCCTAATTTTATGTCACTTCACATCTTTCACATGTCAGCCTCTCAAAAATCCTCACAGAGAAAGGATAAACTCCCCGATATTTGATCAGGGATATAAGGGATGCAGAATTCCCACTTCCTTTATGGATTTAAAATGTAACTCCAAAATTTCTAAAATTAATTTTTAATACTTCAAGTCACACTGCACCTCAAATATGATGTTCAATGTAGTTTTGCCAAGTAAAACCTAATTTTAATATTAAATTCACCATAACATAATACAAAATTAAATCACTTCTTCATATTAAAAAAACCCCAAAACTTGTAATTTGGAGGTAAAAATAAATTAAAACACTAATTTGACAAATCATTGACCTCCTCACAAACAAATGTAGCATAAAGGAGGTCAGTACAACACTCCACCTGCTTTTTCTGCAAGTTAACATGGTACTGAACCAAATTCTCATGATTTTCAACTGCTCAAAACTACCAGCTAAGAGAAAAAGGGAAGAAACAAAGAAAAACAGTGTTCTATGCTTTAACTCACAGGGAAACTAAATGTTGGCCTTTGTATTTCTTTCTGATCATTCAGATAAAGAACTTGTCTCTTATTAATCTCCTCCTATATGCATATATATATATATGTGTATATATAGATATACAGAAGGATCCCTGTAGAAGAGAACACTAAAAAAACCCTCAACAATAATCAAAACAATACAAAAAAATCCCCCAAAACAATCTAGTATCAGCTCCTGTCACTTAGTACAAAATAAACCTCAGCGTTAAATGATTCCAATTTTGTCTTTGTTATAGAGAAATCTCCTATAAAGACACACAGCATGAGGTCCAAAATGTGGTGTCAGATAGATAAACAAACCAAACTAAACAGGATTTAATGGTGAACTCATTCACCACAAATGCAAACTGAGTTTGTAGATGCTTCTCTCTGCAAATGCTACAATGGCACAAAGGTTTAAGAAAACGTAACTTATAAAAAGTACTAAAAATGTGCAGTGGACAGGTGGGTGGCCTTCCCTTTGGATATTGTCATTCAGGCACCCGGAACTGTGAGCTGGAATGCAAACTGGAACAGGGCCCAAACAAACAAACTTTGTTCCAAGTGGAATAAAGGCAGGCTGGGAAGTAGCCACATCCCTTCAGGTCTGGGAGCAGCGCCCTGCCAGCCCCAGGGGGCAGCGGGAGCCACTCCGTGTCAGGGCCATGCACACAGAAAACTGAGCCCAGGGAAACTGAGCCCAGTACCAGCAAATCCAGGCTGGGATGAGCTTCCCTTGCCCTCACTGACAGGATGCTGTGGAAAGATTTGCCGTCTCCTGGTCCATTCACCAGTCTGGATTTGGAATTTTTGGGAACGCAAGAGAAAATATTCTGGCATGGGAAAGAGCTATCAAACACCTCAATTCTGCTTATGGTACTCCAAAACCTTTCCTTTCAGTCACATCCTAGCAGCTGTGGCAGCACAGCTACATCATGTAGAACTGCTACATCATGTAGAAAAAAATTACAGATCTTAAAAAACTGTCCCTGGTTCCACAGGCTTTGACTACAGACTCTGAGGTAAATGCACAAAACACAGGATTAACAGCTTTAGTTAATCCTGTGTTTTGTGCATGTTACAAAGTAACCATGAGAGTTGTTATAAAGGAAGCCAGAAAAATTACCAAATTTTGGAACTCTTATATATATATATCTCTTAATTAGCATATGACCTTCCACAGCCTAATTTTTTAAAAAGTTATTATTTAAAACCAAATTATACTGGTGATTTTCTTCATTAACATACTTACATGTAATCATATGTAATATGATATAGATATATATCATATATATCTGTATATATAATATATATTACACATATAATAGATATTACATGTATTATATACATTACATATATACTAATATATATATTTTATACACACATATATATACATATATAAAAATATAGATATGTAATATAATTACATATACTTCATCATATGTAATACCGATTTCTTTGATGTAGACAACCTCCCCAAGATTCTTCACCCAATTCTAAACACAAAGGAAAGAAGTTTCTTGGAACATAATAAATGTTCCAACAAAAAAAAAAGTTGACTTAGTTTTTTCACACTGTGCATTTTTTTCATCAGATTTGCCCTCTAGTCTTCTGGAGCTTCACTTAGATGACAATAAGATCACAGGAATTGAACTTGAGGACTTTAACCGTTACAAAGACCTTCAAAGGTAAAATTCCCAGGCTAAATCCCTTTATTTGTTAAAATGTCATGCCCAGCAAGATTTCATATTTGATACCTCTCTTGTTAATGGGAGAAAAAAGAATAGAAATTATAGGTGTTTTAGAAATAATTGCTCTAAATAAAACCCAACTTTAAAACCCAAACATACCCCCAAACCCCCACATTAGTCTTGTTATTACATGTTTTGCCAACAGTCTGCCACAGAAAAGTAGGATAAAAATGTAACTATCTTAAGTTCTTCTAATTCTTATCAATTTATTCTTGTAAATGGAGCAGCTGGTAAAGGAAACAACAGCTCTCAAATCAATGAGGTTTAAAGAAAAACATGTTTCTTAGGAGTGTATCACTGAAATAGGAGAGAAGGAAGTTCTCTCTGTAAAGCTCAGTTAAGAACTCTGAAAATATGGCTGAGCAGCACTGAATTTGCTAATAGAAATTACTGAATTGCCTTTAGGTACCAAACTCAGTTTCTGAAGGAATCAGGAAAGAATGGAGAAAAAGAATGGAGATAGAAATCAGGAAAAGAATGGCTGGCAGGATGGGCAGAAAGGGAACTGAGCAAAGCAGGCTGAAGCCTTAGAACAAAAAATATAAGGAAAATCTGGAAATAGGAAAGAAGGTAGTCCTGCTTCGTAAAAAACCTTTAAATTTAAAAATAAGCTCTACATTAAAAACACCTTTCTAGACAAGACTAGCTATTTGGCTATTTATTAGAACTTATTACAGTGACTACACTTTGCAGCTGTACTACTTGGTAAAATGGTGTGATTCATCTCACAAGCAGCTCGATGTTTATAATTTAAAGACTTGCCACTATAATTACAAAAACTGCATGCAAAATGGAACAATTGCTTACATCAGATAACTGATAACAGCTGTGAGCCAATCTTTAAGTGGAGTTTAAATTAGTTAGGTCAATGGTGATTTTTTCTTATCAAAGGTAAGATTTCATCATCTTCCCCCAGTTCTTTTCTCCCCCTGTGTTCACTCCTGTCTATTTCAATCTTTAAAAAAAAAAATGCTCTTCAATGCTGTTGTGAATCTCAATTAGTCTTTAATTAAATGTTCCTTGTACTATTTCTAGGCTAGGCCTTGGCAATAATAAAATCAAAGAAGTGGAAAATGGAAGTTTTGCCAACATCCCAAGTATACGTGAAATCCACCTGGAAAAAAACAAGCTGAAGAAGGTTCCTCCTGGATTACCCGAACTGAAATATTTGCAGGTCATACCCTGAACTTATCAGACAGCTCTGGGAGTTCTGAGTTGTTTGACTTTCCCACTCTCACACTGATTAGGTCACAACCAAAAAGCATAATTAACTGACATATATATTTTGCCATGACTGTCCTACTAAGAGAGCCTGAAATCATAAAAGCTTATTAAAGAAATAAAATCAAATTACAGGAACGCTTCCTAGAAAAGGACAAAAGGACAAGAAACTGCTACACTCAAAAAATGTTTCCAGAAAATGAGAATATAATACTGCATCATTATAATTCTTACTACAAGAGAATATAAAATTGCACTTTAGAACCAGGATCCCTAAGAATGGAGTCCAATTATTCTAAATCACACTGACAAAATGCCATATGACTTTTCTTTGTGGGAAAGACTGAGGCAGGAGGAAGACTTTTTAAAAAAGATTTAATACAAGTGTTAAGCTGTTGTTACTCTCAAGGTCTGCATGGAACAGATGTTGTAGCAAACCTCAGTCACCCACATGCTAAGGAATATTCTTCCCATTCTCATTCAACTCCTATATTTTTCTGCTCCTATTGCTGCAGGTGGTGTTCCTTCATTCCAACCACATTGCCAAGCTGGGAGTGAATGATTTCTGTCCCACGGGGCGAAGGAAGAAGAAAGCCCTGTACAGCGGCATCAGCCTCTTCAACAACCCCGTCAAGTACTGGGAGGTTCAGCCCTCAACCTTCCGCTGCATTTTAGCCAGGAACAGTGTTCAACTTGGGAACTTCCTCAAGTGAGACCCAAGCTGGTTCTGGTTGTTTCCAAAAGCAACTTGTCCAAATCAGTTTTACAATACTTGAAATTTGCAGAAAAATGCTGATTTTACGCTATTTAACCGTTTACAAAGTATTTGCTATTTCAGAGGTAATTAATTAGAAACAATATGTTAAATAGGATCCATTGTATTATTTGACAATGTTCAACCTACATTTGAATAATTTAAACAAAAGTCTTTATAGCTTACAGAACAACTCTTAGAAGTGGAACCGGAAACTATATTTGATGTTTCCTATTATAGATGTTAATGTTAAATACCCTCCTTAAATCACATAGTAGGACATATTCTTTCTTTCAAATAAATCCTAAAAATCCTGTGGAAGTGACTTTTTCCACAGTTAGGAAAAAGAGACCCAGGTTTTCTCCCAGAAAGTGTTGTAAGAAAAGATGCAAAACCAAAAATTATCAGACTTCAAGGGCAATTTCTTGTGCCATTTTTGATAATGAGCAAAGATGCAATAAAAAGGTAAGATATTGTCAGGTAGTTGTCTCTGAGCTAGAATATATTCTTACAATCTTTTAAATGAGATAAAGGCAAGTTTCATATCAAGAACAGATGAAAAGTCTTTAAAAGTTGTTGGTAAAATTTCCTTGCAACTTTAAGAAGAAAATGTCCTTTAATGTTTTGCTATTGATAGAATTGGATGCAGTCTGAACATTAAAAGTAGGATTCAAGATTTATCATATGCTTCAAGCTTAATAGGGATGACTATTTAACTCTCTTTAGGCCAGCAGAAACATTTTCCTTTTATCTATAACAACTATAATAGTGTTTTTCACTTCATTCTTTTCCTCTTTATATTTTGACATCACACGGGTTAAGGATCCCTTCTTAGTGGAAGTACCTTACAATTGCCAAAAACAAGCAGCTGGAACTCACCTGCCCTGCCCTTCCTGTGCAGGACAGCACACAGAACTCTCAATACTGACAGTACTGTATAAAATGGGTATTTTAGATATCTATTTAGTGTATATTTGCTATTGGGATTCAAAATAAATTAAATAAACTTACAGAATACCTGCATGTGTATACTTTATTACATGGTTGCTCACATCAAAATGTTCTGAGATTATAACTAAGCACCTTTGTGACTCTTCTTTAGACACTTCCTCTAGTGCTCCTTTTTCCAAACCTACAGAGCTTACAGGTCATTTATCACTGCTGGTTTGCACAAAGTTCAAAATCCAAGACTGAGGGAAATGGCACAGACTCGTAGAAGAAAATCCTACAAAGAACTCAATTAATTCCCAATCTCTCAGCCTTCCTATCACCCTCCTAAGTACACTACACAATCAGCATCAAGTCTAATATCTGAGTTCTTTTCATCTGCTTGGTCTCCTGGTAATTAATATTTTGTTAGCACCACTCTGCTGCTGAGACACAAAACTCTGTGAAGAGAGGCGGCAGAGCAGACATGGGGAGGCTTTTACTGAAGAAAAATATTTGCAAATAGAAATTCCGTAACACACTTCAAAGCAGAATAAAACCAACAGACTAAACAGAACACAAAACCTGAAATCTGTTGATGGCCAAGCATCTTTCTAGTCCTGGCTTCTGGAGATGTTTATGAGGAGTGCATTTCCTAGCAAATACCAACATTCCCTTAAGGACAGACTCCCCTGCCTTACAGTACCATAAACAACTCATAACCCCATGCAATGTTAGTAAACACAATTGACAACAGAAAAATCATTACATTTCTATGAATCACTGGTTTAGATCCTGCTATACTAGCTACATCATTTCAGCAATATCAACACCAGCAGAATAGCTGATTCCAATTCTGTAGCTTAACTGCATGAACAAACTCACAATGTTGTGTAGTACATTATTCTACACTAATTCACTGGTAAGGTTTAAAAGGAAACACAACAGAGAATGCAAACAATTCCTTATCTAATGGACAACAATGGAACTGCATCCTTGTACTCTCTAAACCTATGAATTCTTTACAGGTACTTGTGTAAGAGTTTCACCAAATTTAAGCCTGCTATTGAAGTCCCACTATAATGGGAAAGCTTTGTAAAAATACAGTAAAGTCCTAAGAGGTAGAAAAACATATAGTCTTGATCTTATTTTTCCAGAGCCTTAAAAACTCTCTTACCTTCTCACTCTTCCCTCTAGCTGTGCATCCAGACTGAGAAACTGTTTCTCCAGTCAGCACACATGGATGCATAGAATATCCACAGAAGAAACTGTAGCACTACTTTTGAAGAAACTACTTCTACCCTCACTCTTACTAAATAATCTCCAAATGATTTTATCCACTGATTAGGTTTGCACCATCCTTCAGGCAAATTCAGCCAGCTTAGAAGTTTAAAGGAACTTTTTCTGTGACTTAAACTACCCTGACAATTTTGCATTACAGCAGGGAAGTATCAAATGGTTCATTTTAACCATTTCCTGTAGATTTTATTTTTAGAAAAAACCAGCTTATTTCCTAGATCACCTCAAATTGATAGGATGCCTGACTTAAGAGAAGAAAAATATGCTCAATGACCCTCTACTATTTTCAGATATCATTCTTCAGCTGGCATTTGTGGTAATAATAATTTCCACACCTTGCATCTTTGGCATGCTTTAACACAGACAGATGGATGTGTCAGTGGCACACAAACATTATGATATAAAATGCACCGTACACAGTTTCAGCAATGGTTTCTGAACATTGACAGTAATGTAGTTAACAGAATAGTAATTAACTGATGATAATACATTGGTGTTCAGTGATCTTCCCACAGAACAAGGCATTTCAGTATTGGCAGATGGGAAGAAAATCTGTCAAGAAATCAACTCCACCTTTACATTCTCTACAAATATTACAGGAAAAGAAAAGAAGGAGAAAGAGAAATTTGATATAAATCCTTCGAAGAGTTGTCTCATTACTTATTCCTTGTACAAGTACTTAAATTTGTCTAATAGAAAATTAAAATCTATTCCATCTAAGATTTTCAGACTTTAAAGGGCTTCTCTCTTCTGAAAATCTACCAGATCTCTACACAACAGTTAACAAATTTCACCAGAGGGTGGCAGCCTGTTGCAACAAATAGAAGGAACAGCCATTCTAAAGAATAAATGACAAAGAATGTCAAGAGCACTGGAAGAGCCCAGTGAACGTCACAAACACTGATTAAGCAGAGGGGCCTGTTTGAGTACTAAAGCACTATTGGAGTGGAGCTAACCCTGCGTTCTATGTTCTGCTCTACACTATTAAATTACCAAGGGATGAAACAGTCTAATTTTTCCAAGTCTTCTCCCCACCCCTCTTTTCCCAGTAACAACCTACTTGATGCAGTACTTCAAACACAGCAATAGAAAGCATACTGCCGCATTAGTAGACAAAGATCAGCAAACTTAATAAGATACAAAAACTTTAAAGAATATAAGATACTACTTAATCATTATTTTAACTTCCACCATCAGCAGTGGCAAATATACACAGTGTAAATCAAAACATACCTTCAATAAAACACATTTTCTTTCATATGCTCTAGGTGCTTTCTCCTGCTGCTAGACTGAGTTAAAGAAGGTGAAGAAGTGTTTACTTTATTTCCTTTTTCTAGTATTAATAGTGTCTTCCTGTTCTGCCCAGGATGAAACTTGCAGGAATTCAGTGTCTCAGACAAACTGGCTAGAAGTGTCAGGAAGGAGAAGAGGACAGGTGGACAGAGAAAGAGCACAGCTTTTGGATCTCAGTGTCTGATCCTAAGAACAAAGAGTTGCAAATTCCTAAAAGGACGGTGAAGTTTGGGCTGGATGAGCAGGCAGTGAGGTGGACTGAAAATGGGCTGGAATGCAGCAAGTGTAAAGAGGCCACGTGGTGAATTCCAGCTGGAGGTCAGGAAGTGTCAGTGCACCCCACGGGTCAGTGCTGGCTCCAGCTCTGCTCCCAGCTTCATGATCCATCTGGATGACACGGCAGATCACCCTCACAAGGTCACTGGTGACTGATGTGTGACTCCCTGGGGTTATGCTGCTGGAGAAATGGCCAACAGGAGCTTGTGCAGTTCAGCTAAGGGAAGCCCAAAATCTTGTACCTAGTGAGGGATAACCCCATGCACTGGTGGCTGCTGGCTGACCTGGGAAGCAGCTTTGCAGGAAAGGATCTGTGCATCCTGCTGGACAAATGGAACATGAGCCAGCAATGTATCCTTGTGGAAGGATGGCTCTCAGTATCCTGGTCTGCTTTAAAGGGATAAGGACAACTCTTCATTCCCAGTGTTGCTGTCACTAAGTTATTCCAAGAGCTAAGAAGCTCCAGAAGTCTGGATTCCTATGATTTTGAGTCGTGCAAGCCTCAGGCCCCTCCAGCTGCTCTCTGCCTCACACCACAGCACCTCTCTGCTGCCAAGGGCCAGAGCCAGCTGTGTGCCAAGGGGTCACAGCTCTGTCCTCTCTTGCCTTCCATCTGCTCCTAGGCAGCATTTGGAACTGTTCTTCCCAGCTGAAGGACTGACCTCTCTGGAGCACTTTCCTCTGCCCAGCTGCTATTTTCCACAAGTTAATAACAAGTAGATAAATACTTCTCTCTCTATCCTGTGTCAAAATTGGTTATAATTGGTAATAAGGATTAAAAGATACTGAGTGAAATAAGTGACAAAGATAAGAGGTTCTTTTCTTAAAAAAAAAATCAAGAAGGGAAAGTTTGGCTATTTTAAACATAATGGAAATTTCCAGAATGTTTCATGAGTATCCCATTAGGAATTCCTGCACCTGCATTTCCCAAAAGTGAGTGAAATGACTCAGACCATAACAGTTGAAAAATATAAACTTAAGAAGTGCAAATTTTTAACCCTTCATATCTGTTTGCTAAAGAAGCAAAACAGCTACCTAAATCAGGTTGTGCATAGAAAATCTGAGTTCACTGTTAAGCAATTTTAGAACAATTTAATGTAATCTCAAAAAGCATTTACCCTTGTCCTAAAAAGAAATTGCTGTTATCTCTTGAAGATACTCATTCCATATTCATTCAATTGCCAGTTAAAATATTGCATTATTTATCCAGAAAAACTATGGTACACCGCAACAGATAAAATAAACATGAATATTTTCATTTCATTTTGATCAGAATTTAACAACAGCATGATAATAAAAGCAGTACTAAATGAAAAATAATGAAATTGTGTTCTAAAGGCTCTTCTTTTTTCTTCTTATTCTCTATGTTCAGAATTTAACATTGCTTCTTGGGCTTGTATTGGGACTTTTCCTCTGTTTTCTGGGGAGACTAGAGATTTGAGAACAAAGCTGCTAATAGGAAACATATGGAAAAGTTCTGGAGTAAATGAATCTGACTTGAATTCCAAATGCCACGTATCACATACCACGGTCTAAATTATCTGCTAAGATAAATGCAAGATTTACCCTCCATACTCAGTGAATCATGTGAGATGGAAGACAAGGTTATGTATGAAAGAAACAAAGACAGACTTGCATGATATTTAAGAGACTTACAAAACTAATCAATATTTTGAAGCCAGTTGGGATGTTTCTCAAAGCCCATGTGAGCCAGTAAAAGATTGGCTCAAAGGAACATGCTGCCTTGTTGTAGACAGCCTTGCTGCAGTTTTTCATATAAAATATGAACATTCCTACCCAAGTGAAGAGCCAGGCTCTGGATTTAACCCCTGTGGTGCTGTGGTTGCAGTGGGACCCCCACACAGCCAGGTTTTCCTATGCACGAACACTCTCCTGTCCCAAATCCCTGTTCAGGGGAAATGTGACAATGATGAGATTTCTGGCCCAGCAGCACTGGGGACTTGGTTTTGATGAGAATCTCACACATTTCCACAGGCAGCCAAGCCTTGCCCCAAATTCCCTATGCAGCAGCAGGGAATTTTAACAAGCCTTTCTACAAGCTTACCAGAGTAAGCATATGTACAGAGAGTGCCTGGAGAAGTGATTCTCACACCTGGTTCATTCCATGTGTGCTACTCATCACCTGCACAAAGGTTTCTATCAGAATCAGGCAGAAACACTGAAATCAACAGTTTCTCTTCACAATTACATTTGCAGGAGCTATTACGATGTTACAGTCTCTGCTAAGAATGGAAAAAATCTCAAGTTGTCAGGCTGCCAGAGGAGGGAAAATTTCCAGAGGGACAGAGAGGGAGCAAGTCACAGACACAAGCATGGACTTGCCTCTTAATTCTTCAGCTGGTGTTATTTCCAAAAGCTGTTTAGGCATAAAGACCAATGAAAATATTTTTCTTCCAGAAACACTCTTCACAGAACACTTTAACTCATTTGTGGAAAAAAAAGACTGGCCTGCCATCCTAAAAGTTAGTATTTTACCAAAATGTATATCTTATTCAGGCACCAAGAACATCCTTCTGTCAGCTCTATCTTCTTTTATCTTCTTTCTATTCTCCAGGGCAAAACAAGGAACAGACTGAATGAGGGAGTCACAAGTCAGTAAAAAGGCCCTAATTTTTAGCATGAAGAAACCACTTTTCTTTACCCTCATGAGACGACAAGGAAGTGACAGAATAATCTAGTATTCTGCAAGAATAATAAAAGCAACTGTCTATACTCATTTTCTCCAGCAGCAATACTGTGATGCAGCCTAATTATTACTTGCTTAAGAAAAATTTAGTGATTAATACCTAGAAATTATTAACTTCAGGAAAGCTTACTTGGCTTTTTGGAGTGCATATTTTTCATTATAGCTTATAGTTTAAGCTAATACATTCAGTTTCTGTTTAGATGTTACCCTCCTGTAAATTAATATTACTGTGATCTTCTCTTTCCTCAGTTACTAGATTTTACAAGGAAAAAGACTTTTGATTTAACTCCATTTAAAAAATGAGTAATATAGAAAAAGAAAGCCAGATAACTTTCAGAAAAACAGCAAAACCAAATGTCAGTACAAAAGTAGAATATTTTACCCCCATATTAGGTGACTGCATAATGCCGTCCTTTAATATGAACCAGCAGAACCATCATGTAATAGGATGAATTTTAAGATGAAAGAATCAGGGTACTTTTAGGAGCTATTTTCCATGCAAACACCTACCTAACCTGGGCAGTTAATGATCTCTCTGACAAACTATGCTGCTGTACAGCGGCCTGTAAATTTGAGATATTTGATATGAAGATAAAAACTGCCGTGATACCATACGGAAGAAAACACTTCAAACCTCACATCACCATTATCACACCCAGACCCCAAAAGCACTTTCTTAACCAACATGTCAAGAGATCCCTTGTTTTTCCTGTCAGGACCACAGTTAATCATTCGTATTTGTAAATACACAATCTTTTATTTCAGAAAAGTAGAACTAAGTCTGATCTAAACCCAATCTTCAATATCCTTCTTACAGCTTCCTTCTAATAGATGGAAGAAAAGAAGTAGTTATCCTTTAAAAGCCCTGTATCATTATTTATGATATAGTCACAAAGAAAGTGAGTATTTTAAAAATATAAAATGTTTCTTACCATAAACTAACTACAACTCGTGGTGCTGTTTTCCTTGAGCCCGTTCCATTGGAGCACACATGTGTAAGGCAATATTTCATTACTCCTGTTTGAGGAATGCTTTGCCTTAGCAACACTGTGTTTTATGGATTCATACTGCTTCTAGTGCCTTGTGCTTAGGACAGAAAGGGTAATGTATGCTTCCCACTTGAACAGTTCCCTCCCAAAATCAGAATGCACAGGAACCTGAGAAGAGGAGAAAATGTGAGCATGGAAAACACATCTGTCAGATGTGCAACTGCTTCATAAAGGCACTGTTCTGTCTTTCTAAAAGGTACCTTTTCACACACCTCACCATGGCCAAGTCCAGTATCTAGTTCAGTCATTAGCAGTTCAAAACAACTACCCCAGTCCCCATTCTGGGGCTGCTTTCACAACACACAGACTTATTTAGAAGTTTCAGCATTAAGCCAAGTGTTTGGCAAAGAGGTGAAGGGAGATCTGGACAGCTGTCTTGCATTAAAACTGACATTTTTAAAGGGAGCTACCACTATGAACTCAGCTCTGTTAAAGTTTAATCACTCAAAGCACTGATTTCATGCCACCCCCTTACTAAGACCCAGTTAATATTTTTTTAATAATTGATTTTTTTAGAACAAAAATGTTATGGATGTTTGTATTTTGGCTACAAACAGCTTTAGGCATTTACTCCACTCTTCAAAAAGCAATAGGATAAGGCAAGAGAAGGTGTTGGAAGCAAGACAGAACAAGGACACGTTTGCCAGATTACCATGGAAGGTCTGTAATGCCCAGATCAACTTTTCCTCCTTAAGAAATGAAAAGAGCAGCTGTGGCTGCCCCATCCCTGGCAGTATCTAAGGCCAGGATGGACAAGGCTTGGAGCAACCTGGGATAGTGGAAGGTGTTCCTGCCCATGGCAGGGGGTGGAACTGGATGAGCTTTCACCATTCTGTGATTCTCTGAGTGCTGGTTTAAGTGTGAGCCTTGCTCAAGTTTTCACAGTAAGGCCTTTTAATCATCCCAGAACAGGTAATAGAAGAAGCAACTTCCAGCCAGAGTGACTGGATCAAAATAAGACACCTCCCCCCCCCCNCCCCCCCCAGCAGCTCTGCCAAGGAGGAGCTGTGACCCACAACTTATTCAAACCAGAGAAACTCTTTTGATTTTATTAACTCCCATAAAGCAAAATACACATTTATTTTATATATCAGGCACAAGCATCGCTTCCTAAGGGGCACTGATATTAAAGAAAGTCCAAACAAAATGGAGACAAAAATGGAGAGTAACTAAAGGAAATAAAGGGTAGAGAGATTATATCTTTCCTTATAAGACAATATGCCATGGTACAGAATGATGTATAATAACACCTGGTGTTTCTGTGAAACCTTCCAAGTCACAGATTCTGGCTGCCTAAGAAGTGCACTGCAGGCCATAAGGGCAATGTGGTGCCAGCATTACAAGGTTTGTGCTAAAAGGAGAGGATTTATTCTCTTTAAGAAAGAAGGGATAATAAAAATTAAGAGCCATTTTAAGGCTGATGTTCAGTTTCCAGACTATAGGAGAGAACTGAGCATCTGTCTGGCAAAATCCTCTGCACCACCAGGCTGGAGAGTTGTATTTGTTTGACTATTTCTAGAGCAATAGGTATTTAAGAAAAGAAACACATTCTATAGTCATTGTCAAATCAAAGATCATCAGTCTTAAACACGCTCAAAAGAGTAAATAGGAAGCACTTTCCATCACGTACAAGGGGAAAATTTCTGCTAATGCAAAACATTTTCCTACTCATGATCATTCAGGAATGCTCTGGCAAATAACTTAGACAACTACTCTTTATCCTTGCCTGGAAGTGCCTAAAAAAAAAGCTTATAAACATATGATTCTCAGACTGGATACAAACCTGAGAACAATATGAAGTTGCAGGCACATTTTCTAATTCTTTAACCAAAATTGCAGGAAGTCCTTAGCTATAAATGAATGAAACAAGCTAATGAATAAGGTATAAATATAAATTATTATGGTAGAATTCCCATAATCTCTTTTAGACCTTTACCAGTTTAGGGCACTAAAGTCAGCAGTTCTGCTCAAAATAAATGAGAGGTGCCTGCTTTGGAATAAACACTCAGCTCCATTACCTTACTCACTTTCCTTCCTTCCAGAACACTCTGTTCTTTTATTTACAATGTTTATTTGTGAGTGCAAGACACCTGTCATATACTGTGATCATTTATATATTTTTATATAAGACACAAATTAGGCAAAATAAAGACTCTGTTAAAGTTTGAGGTCCAACAGCTAATGCTGCCTCAAGAAAACAAATATACCTGCACCAGTAAACAGTGGTTGCAAAACCAGACAACTATTCCCAGAACTCCACATGGAAGGAAAACACAGCCCAAAGTCATCTTGGAACAACCAAAGTAGGCTGTATAAAAATACAGAGTATAACGCAAAGTGTATTTATTAAACAAGCTATTCAATTTCTAAAAACACAAGTGTCAGCTGACAACAGTGACTCTCCTCAGCAGAGATTTATAATTTCATAAAGTTCAGGGGATTTTAGAGTAACCAGCCACTATTTGCTACAGATAATATTGCTTACATCAATTTTCAACTTGTTTTATTATTCCAGTGTAAATTGTTTATGACTACTTGTTACTGTGTTAGTAGAAACACAACATGATGAGTACACTACAACACTACTATTTAGATGCCTCTACTGTAGAAAGTAAAATCCATCTATTTTAAAAAACCATAACCTCTCCCAAAAAACTATTAAATCCTTCTAAAATTTCTAACACAGCAATATATTCAGAAAAATGTTACATCCCTCCCTTTCTGTCACTCCTTCAAAGTCAATTATCCACTACCATAAATTGATATTGTCATACAAAAAACCTCATATATTATAAATTTGAACATGCCAGGAAACTTGATACTTTGCTTCTGCAGTACCAGTTGCTCCTTGCACATGTTCATGCAGAAGTGTAACCAATCATCTAATGAGATCAGAGCTTCGTAATGTATTACTTCTAGATGCATAGATGCTTCTAGTGATTTCAGCCCTAAAAATTCAGTGTACCACTGTTCATTAGTAGAAGTTACTCAATAATTTCCTATGAGATTATAATTAATTACCATGCTACAAGGTCAATAAGCTCAACTGTTTTCAGTTGCTCAACATGTTCTTCCCAGGAGCTCTTAGCAAAACAAAGCATAACATTGAAAACAGGCTGCACAAGATGTGGATTGCCAGAGTTTGGATCTCATAATACCACCTACTAAATGGGAAATAAATAGGGACCACACAACAAGGTTCAGGTCAGAGGCAACAGAAAGCCCCACACAGGGCACAGCTCTGTCCTTCTTTGCTTTTTAAAACAGATTATGCCTTGTCTCAGCTCTGTTTATATGATTTGATAGCCCCTTTTTCATAACCTTTAAAAACACACATTCCCACAGGGATACTCTCCTGGAATGACTTTCCATGCCATGAAGAGCACAACAGCACCAAAGCATGTGAGGGCTCAGGCTGGGCTGGAGGCTCTGCAGGAATAAGATCTTCAGCATCTCAATTTGCTGAGCTCTACGCTGAAGTCAGTGACTTTTCAGAGGAGTTCTGGCACAGGAAAATAAATCCAACAGCCACGACACTCCCAGTGTTCAGTCAGCTCTGCCAAAGGCAAGCACAGATAAGAAGCACCTTTGCAGATCATCCATGGAATTCACAGAGGCTGCAGGTGGCTGCTGACAGCAGTGCTGGGCTGCCAGTTAAAGCCTGAAAATAGTGATGCCAAGAGCATCTGTGCCTACAACGTGACTTTGAAATGCAGCCCAGCCTCAATGACATTGCCTACAGCTGTTTCCTACCCACAGGCTTTACAAGGAACTAAATTACAGCCTTCACAGTTCCCTGTTGTATTTGACTTTTTTACTCCCTTTTTTACTGTGCCCTCACTCACAGGAACAAATATCACCAATTCTTATCTAAACCACTGAATTCCTTCAAAATTGTCAACTGAGGATTTTTAAATTTTGAGCTTGAGGCCTTTTCAAACATCTGATAGCAGGGTCAGACCTTCACCCAAGACCTTTGCAATTCTATTAAGGTACGTTTCCAACACAGTCCTCAGGTCTAACTTCCCCAGCTTGGCTTCATTTGACTTCTCTAAACCCTCTAGAAACAAAATGCACTTCTTTTTTTTCTTTATACTTCATATGGACCATTATAAATTTTGGAGGGAAAGGAAAAAAACTCACCAAGAAAAGCCCACCAAACCCAAAGAAACCTAAGAATCTTCTACAGTAAGGCAGTGACTATAAGGAAAAGGCCAAGTAATTGAAAGTAATTTATACCTTCTCATTATCAGGGCCAGTCCCATTCTCCTCAAGGGCACTGGTGATCTTTTCTACTTTATCCCAAGAACATTTTGACTAAAATTTGGAAGGTTTAAATGTTTTCAGTAGACCATACTCAACTAGCTAAAACCCCCTAAATTAATAAAATAATAGAACAGCCTTTCTGGTGTCTTCAGCTCAGAAACAAAACTGGAAAAGTGGACAAGTCTAATAAGTTGAACGCAGTCAATGGAGATGGTGAAATTCCGAAGATTTTAATTGATGAAAAGGATTCATCCAACTTGAGCTAAAGAAAATAAATCAGCTTGAAGCCAACTCAGACTTCTAGCTTGCCATACATCCCACTTTGTATCACAACTGCATAAATAAAATGACAAAAAAATTACAAATCAACATTAAAAATAATTCTTTCCAAAGCATTCTTAAAACTGAAAAACAAAACATGCTGAAAATTCAATAAATTTTACAGCCTTTCAAACAAGAAGTCTTACATGAAGGATGCTAAATTTAATCCCCTCATTATCTGCCTTGTAAGGAAATTCCTGCCACACCACAAATTAAAATGAAGATCAAACCACACAATTTGATCAAGATCACACAGTATAGACTTGTTTGTCTCCAAAACAGCTCTTGCAACAAAACAGGAACTGAGTCTTAATATATTCCATGGCTAGAGCTGCATCAGCCTCTGCAGCTCAATATGCTTCAAATCAAGAGCTTTACCACAATTTTTCAAAGGACAGACTCTTCTGTCCTGCCACAATGGATTTTTAAATTCACCATAAGATTTTAGGTCTCCTGAGAGCTTAAGAGACTTTGGGATACAATCAGTAATAGAAAACAATACAAAAATATCAGGTATGAAATTATAACTCTAATTTTTATTTTTGGATAGAATGGTTTTATGCCTGTTTTACTTATAACTGTAACTAGAACAAAGCTTCCAAAAATATGTGCCATGTTCTTTGTCTTGTGCTTAAAAAACACCCAAACTTTGTAGTAGCCAGTAACATTTTACTAACTGGTCATAAAAAACTTGGTGGGACTTTTTAAATCTCCCACTGTGTATGTATTCTATTAATTATTTAAGAAAAAAATAATTACTGGTTTTGATTTAGTGGTACAATGTAGCTATTCAATGATTTGTGGCACCATTAATCTCTAGTGCATTAATGAAGGACTAGAGAGTTTTAATTTCTCTCTTTCAACCTCTCCCTTGTATACTGCATTCCCTACATTAATACCTGACTGCTTAATTTTATTTCTAGTATTGCCAACTCCTACAATACCACTTTGATCATGATTTCTGGTGCTTTTCTGTGTAGCCCGAATGTTAGAATTACATATGAATTATCTTCTTAAATGTATACTTGTCCTCAATATTAGAGAAGGAACTTGAAAAGGCTGAGCAAATCTTCAGCTTCATGAAGCTTAAAGACAAAAAACAAACTTACTACTGCATTTTTTACAAAATTATGATACTTCTAAGGCACATTTTAGGAAGAATTTTTAAGAACCAGATTCTTCCTTGCGAACAGATTTTGAAATAAAGTAATTCTTTTACCAAGCCAAAAGCATAATTAAATGCTCTGGATAAATCATACACTTAAACCACTTCACAAAAAAAAAAAAAAATCCATTTTCTCAATTTTTTGCATGTATCACTGGTATATAAGTATCATATAGCAGCAAAGACAGGTAACTGTACCTTCTTTCTTTAATTCCTCTTAAAACCTAAGATAAATATTTTTCGTGAGTAAAATGTTTTATTTTTCATGTCATACTTACACTTTGCCCAAGATTTATGCTCTCTCATGCAACTTAGCAAAAAAGATGTTGGGAAGTTACTGTGAATGCTGAACTTTAACACCACCACACCGACAGCCCTGTATAGAACAAATTCCCTGCAGGAAGGAGACAGGACACAGACATTGTGGGGGGAAAAATCAGGAAGATGCTTATAAGAGTGTATTTAGAGCACATGCTTCCCCCTTGATTTTGGGAAGGTTAATTTTTTTACTGTTTCTTAACTTCACCCTCAGAGGACAAACCCTTCACAGAACTGAATCACTGCAGCTGAACCCGCACAATGAACTAATAACTTCTGTAAGAATTTTTGAAGCCTCATTCTCTTTTTTTTTAAATGGGAGTTGGTAACTGAAAGAATCCTGCCAATTATATTGAAAGGATTTGAACAAAAGGAGAAATTGCTTCACAGCCTTATGACACAGCATCTACAGCAAGTGATGATGTGGCACAAAGCTGTTTTTTAAATTTTACTGGCAAATCAGAAGAGGGGCCACAAGGCTGTTATTTTGTGTTGCCTCCCCACAAGGCTCCTTACCACAAAATATGGCTTAGACAGACCTTTTGTTCCTCCAGCTAGAATAGGCTATGTCTTAGATGATTTCACCAGCCCAAGAACTTGCTGCCCTCTACAACTTGAACTTCTCAGACTTCCAAAGAGTAAGTTTTCTTGGTAAGCAGGAATAAAATGAACTGATTGTTATTTTTCAGTGAAGAGTGATTCATGCATGTTATATAATATTTAGCTTTCAGTGACTAAACTGTTTGCAAATACAGTTACTGAGCTCTGACTTCATTATAGATAGAGAATCAAGCCTTTAAGATTTTTTATTGTTTTTCAACTTTGTAATTATGTGTTTTATCATATTGTGTGCATCTGATCTGCATTTCCTATTATCAAGTTTCACCTGACATGAGTGTTTTAAAGCTAGTAAATTCTTAGAAATATTTCATGAAGAGGTGTCAGTGTCTCAGTGCTTTGAGAAACAACCTGCAAGCCTGGCAGGACAGTTACTATTTTACCAGTAAGATACTCAGCTACAGCCGAAGTATCAAAATCTCTCCCTAAAACCAGCTCCTCCCTCTCCATTAAACCTCTGGGAGACTTTGGTACCTATTACTTCTTATTTATCATTTCATCTGACATGATGGGAGTTCTTTTCACATTGTCCATATGGCAAGTAGATGAATCCCATAACGGCCTTATTCCTCAAAGTGAGAAGACTTTCCTGAGTTGTCCCTCCTGGTTTCTAAGGACAATTGTGGCACTGAGAACAAAAAGTATTAACTGGAAGTTTTGTGATATGGAGCAAAGTGCTGAGAGAATAGAACCAGAAGATGAAGCTTAAGTTCTGGACAGCCACTGAAGTGGGAGGAATCAAAAGGAAACAAAGAGCATGAAATAGACAAGGGGGACAGACTGGGATCTGTTCCACAAAAGCAGATGGCAGTTGTGGGAGTTAGAAACAGATTTTAGATAGACACCAACTGGACTGATTAAAATATATTCTGATATACACTGCCTGGAATGTGAAACCCAGTGAATTCCTCCTGAAGCACAGAATTCCTTCTCAACCCAGCACACTGCATTTGTGCAGCACTGCAGCGCAAGGCTGCTCTGTGTCTCTGCTAATTGCTTAATTAGCTCGGACATCCCACAATGCTGCAGAGATACGGAGTTCCTGGCTTTGCTAAGCACCTACCTGGAGAGGAGTTCGTGACTCCAGTCAAACCTGGTTTGAAGGTTTTCATCAGTTATGAAACTCAACTGCATTCAAATGCAAAGTAAGATATATGCAGGTTAGGCAATGCCCCATGGTGACATCCAGCCACTGGCACACACAGGCTGCGGCACACAGCATGATTGCAAGATGCATCAAATCCCAATAGTTTGTTACTACTTTTCTCCTTAGAATTCTCTCTTTCCTGCTCAGTTCATAGAATACATCACACATTAGGTAATCACCACTAGGAATCATCAGAAATTACTACTTGTCTCATCTCCTTTGTTACTGAGAGTGCTCAGTAAACAAATATTGACAAAGTGTCCCTTGGTTATGAAACATATATGGGAAAAAAAAAGAATAACTGCTTTTCTCTCTCTGCTTCAGGGTATACTGAGCAAAGTCTCTTAAATTTTTCCATGACTTCTGTGGTTTGACCTGCAATGCAACATTTTGACTCACTGCTGCTTAAATTGAACAGCTTGACATGATTCACAACTTTCACTCTGCCAAACAACAAGGTTCCTTTTACTGCATAAAGTACTCTAAAAGATTAGACTGGCTTTGAGCATCAGAAATTTAAACCTGCAAAATTATTTGTTTTTCACAGCATCAGGACTTCACCTCAGAAGGGTATTTGGAAGGTAAATTAGTTCACATCTATAAAGAGCATATGATTACAGAAGCAGAAGAAGACTACAAAGAAAACTTACCACTAAAGATTTTATACCAGTGCAGTACTCGAGGGTTGAATTGTACTGGCTTTAAATAAATTATAGAAACAGAAAAATCACATTATATCATCATTAACACAGTACTAAGTCAGTCATGTTTTGTGGAAAATAGAAAAACAACACAAAATGCCACGGAACGTACAATTTGCAAAGCCACATAAATTTCTATTTTACATAATGTACAATATTTCCAAGTAATCTATTTCAATGTTCTTTTTATAGAAACAATCCTGCTATGGTACCCTTCAGTACCAAGCACGGTACAGGTGGAAAGCTGTTCCTTGCCTGAAGTCAGACCAGGGAACCTCTGTTTACTTCAAGGACAGTAAATTTGTTTATGTTTTTTTATGTGGAAGGTACAGATCAAACCTTGGGTTTCCTAGTAATGTCACAGACAGTGTTGCCAAAAAAGGCGTTATTCTACTTACTTCATTATATATTGCTGCTTCTTAAAACTTTCGCACTATTTACTTTATAACTACCTAAAACATGATGTTTCTTCTCATCAACAGGTCACAACATATCAATTTAAATATGGGGATTCTGAGCCGCCTATCAATCCTGCACCTCCTCTGGGTTGCTTTGGTCTTTTGTCAGTATGAAGACTATGATTTTGAGGATGAATATGGTGGGGAGCCAGATCATCAACTTCCATACTATTTTAACCCAAATGCCCAAGTTGAACTTCCTCATTTTCCTTTTCCAGCTGAGTGTGCCAAAGAATGCTTCTGTCCACCAGCTTTTCCCTTATCCATGTACTGTGATCACCGGAAACTCCAGACAATACCGAACATCCCCAGTCATGTCCAACAGCTTTATCTGCAAAACAACAACATTGAAGCTGTGCCTGCAGGACCATTCACTAATGTTACCTTCATAAGGGAAATTAACCTCAGCTACAACAATATTAAATTCCATATGATTGACCATGGTGTTTTTGCCAAACTTTCACACCTAGTGCAACTTCATTTACAACATAATGAATTAGAAGAATTTCCATTCCCTCTGCCCAGCTCTCTAGAGAGACTCCTCCTTGGTTTCAATAAAATTTCCCAGTTACCTGCAAATGCATTGGAAGGATTGCCCAACGTGACCACACTTGACCTTTGCAATAACTTACTTGATGACTCAGTATTCAAAGAAAAACTTTTCTCAAACATGAAAAATTTAATGCAGCTCAACTTATGCAACAACAAATTACAGACAATGCCTCCTGACCTGCCACCATCGCTTCGGCATCTTTCTCTTGAAAATAACTCCATTTCTCATATTCCAGAAAACTATTTCCACAGACTTCCCCAAATCATTGCTCTAAGAATGTCCCACAATAACCTCCAGGACATTCCACACAACACCTTTAATCTACCCAGCCTTCTAGAACTTAATCTTGGACATAACAAATTGAAACAAGTGTTCTATATTCCAAGAAGTTTGCAGCATTTGTACATTGAAGACAATGAAATTGAAAGTAGGTTGATGGTTAAACTTCTTAAAAAGCAATAAACTTAGTGGATTTTTGGCACTGGTTGTGGGAGGAGTGTGGGAGAATATCATCCTATATTCTTTGGGATGCAATATAAACACATCCTCAGTCATTTGAGACCAATTTGAAATTAGAGAGGATTTAATTTTTGAAGCTTTCCTCTAATTCACAGTTCTTTGTAAAAGTTAATAGCAGTTTTTCATGCAACAGCTAAATTTTTTTTGAAAATTGCTTCTGATTTGGAAACTGATAAAAACACAGAGAAGAGGAATTATGAAAATATTTCCTTCTCATAAAACAGTAATTACAAATCCCTTGCAAGCCCCCAAACTGGTACCACTGTCAGTTACAAAATGGATTTAAAGCATAGAGAAGGGTTATATTACTGTGCACGACAAAAACGTTTTCCATTTTAAATTTCAAAACATAAATTTCACTTTCACAGTAGGTCTAAAACATAACTGCTTTCTGCATTTTAATTCATATTTTTCACTCTCTTACAGACCTCAATGTTACTGTGATGTGTCCAACTCTGGACCCACTGAACATCAAGCAGTTAACCTACATACGGGTGGACCAGAACAAGCTCACCAGCCCCATCAGCACCTACGCCTTCTTCTGCTTCCCTCTCATCAGAACCATTTATTATGGAGAGCAAAATGTCACAGTCAGCAGGCCAAGTCAGCTCAGAACACCAGTGTTCCGGCGGTTTCTAACACCACAGGAATTCCAGGAAGCAGAAGACAATCATGAAATGCTCAATCAAGAAACTGAAGAAGATCATGAAGCAGAAGACAGCTTTTTTCATCCTTACTATCACTGAAGTAATCATTGTTAATAAGTATACATGGACACTTTTCATTAGTCTGGGTTATTCTTATCTATCCTAGAACAACTGGGCAGTTTGGGATATCCAAGATGCATCTATAAAGTAGAGACAGGAGTTTAAAGTAGGTAAATGTCCTATTATTGGTGTAGTAAAAAACAACACTAGGAACAAAGAGTACTCACCTGAGCATTAGATAAAGGTCTGACACATAACCAGGGTTGATGATGGCCTCACCTTCGGGTGAGCAGCCAAAGTGAAAGAAAATTGATTTGAAAAGCTTCTCTGTTCTAAAGTGATCCAATTGCAAAATGACTAAAATACAAATCAGTGTTATAATTCACTAAGAAGAAGAGATTAAGGCAAAAATCCATCCAGCTCTACATCCTACTGCTGACAGCAGTAGCAAAGAGATGCACTAGAGAAAGGGACAAGAAATTGAGATTACAAAATACTTCCACAAGGCTCCTCCACATCTCCCAGAAATACAGATATTTCCTCTTCCAATTTCTAATTGGATGAGCACATCACAAATACGGAGCTTCAAACCTTCCTCATATTATGCTTCAAGTGTCCTGACAAGCTGTATCATAATATTCACTTCTTTGGCTGTCCTTTAACTATCACGATCTTTCAAAGGAGATTTCATCTTATTACTAACACAGGCAATAAACAATCTTTCACCAAGCTGCTGGAATCTAGGGAGAAGCATGTGCATCAACACAACTGAACCATTAGCATTCCTATTTTCTCTATGCTTCAGCCCATGTTATTTTAGAAGACACACAGAAATGTAATCTTTGCATTTAGAATTATTCATTAAGTAGAACAGGAACAAATAAAAGCATTGCAGATTTTTTAAACTATTAATTTATCCCTCTGCACAGCTAATACCAATCAGCTGTATTCTGCTTCAAAGTACAATCAACATTGCTTTAAGCAACCTGAAGAAAACTTTAGGTTATGCAGATTTTTCTTATATCTTATTCCTAGAAACAGATCCAGATAATTATACAGGGGAAGAGAACACTATAGAGCACTTTATTGCCTTTTTTAATCACTTTTTTATTTTTCAGCACTTCTTCCCCTGATAGAGCTTTACTAGCTGTGAGGAAAAAAAAATCCCTGTTTTCAACAGCAAAATGAATTTTTTGATAGATCTATACATCATACTATCAACTTTGCATAATTTTATGTAGTCTTTTTATTTGTCCTACACTTAGAGTACAGTGTAATCAGATTTCTATTAGAATTTGAGAAGCTAGGCAGGTTTTATTTTTTCTCTTATAATTTCAGGGTTTTTTTTAGGCACATATTCATACTTATGGTTTCTGATGTATCATCTGAAATAATAAGAAAATGAAAATACTTAATTACTTCTTTTTAAAAGAAAAATTTATTGTAAAGTTATGAATATAAACTTTAAGAATATATATTCTTAAATATATATTTAAGTCTTT
>WBNO01013552.1:0-20818 GCA_013400575.1 Peucedramus taeniatus
TTTTTCCCCGTTTTCCCGCCGCAGGGCAGCGCAGCCGGGCGGAGCGGATGGTTCTGACCATCGCTGACATCGTCCAGCAGCTGCTGCAGGCCCACGAGCAGGGCAGGGACCTGGACATCAACAGGTGAGAGCCCCTCCTTTCCTGGGGACAAACGCACCAAAATCGGGAATTCCGGGCCCATTTCCAGTGAAACGCCGGCGTCTCCTCAAAAACTCCAAGAAACTCTCACTGCCTTTTTTTTGGGTTTTTTTTGGGGGTTTTTTTGGTTTTTTTTTTGTTTTTTTTCCCCATTTTTAATTCTCATCTCTCAGTAGTCACAAATCCATCAGGGGGAGGAAACATCAATATAAAAATAATATTAAATCAGATTTTTTTAAGCGACGTGTCGCGCACAAATTTGTTTACAGAAACTTTGTTGTTCTTCAGATTTGTGGAGTAAAAAATCCTGAATTTGTTGTTTACAGGAATTTCTTCCTCATTTATTTATGTAGAGGAAGAAATCCTGAATTTGTTCTTCACAGAAATTTTTTCTTCATTTATTTATGTGAAGTAAGAAATCCTGATTTTTTTGTTTACAGAAATTTTTTCCTCCTTCATTTATGTGGAGAAAGAAATCCTGAGTTTGTTCTTTATAGAAATTTCTTCCTCCTTCATTTATGTGGAGAAAGAAATCCTGAGTTTGTTATTTACAGGAATTTCTTCTTCCTTTATGTATTTATGTGGAGTAAGAAATCCTGAATTTGTTCTTTATAGAAATTTCTTCTTCATTTATTTATGTGGAACAAGAAATCCCAAATTTGTTATTTACAAAAACTTTTTCCTTCTTTTTTTAAGTGGAGTAAGAAAAGCTGAATTTGTTATTTATAGAAGTTTCTTCCTCCTTTATTTACTTGGAGTAATAAAATCTGAATTTTTTGTTTACAGAAATGCCTTCATCCTTTATTTATGTGAAGTAATAAATCCAAAATTTGTTGTTTATAGAAACTTTTTCCTTCTTTATTTATGTGGAGGAAAAAAAACCTGAATTTTTTGTTTACAGAAATGTCTTATTTATTTATTTATTTATTTATGTGAAGTAAGAAATCCGGAATTTTTTGTTTACAGAAATTTTTTCCTCCTTTATTTGTGTGGAGAAAGAAATCCTGAATTTGTTGTTAACAGAAATTTCTTTCTATTTATGTGGAGTAAGAAATCCTGAATTTGTTGTTTACAGAAATTTCTTCCTCCTTTATTTATGTGAAGTAAGAAATCCTGAATTTGTTGTTTACAGAAATTTCTTTCTCCTTTATTTATGTGGAGTAAGAAATCCTGAATTTTTTGTTTACAGAAATTTCTTTCGCTTTTATTTATGTGGAGTAAGAAATCCTGAATTTTTCGCTTACAGAAATTTCTTCCTACTTTATTTATGTGAAGTAAGAAATCCTGAATTTGTTGTTTATAGAAATTCCTTCCTCCTTTATTTATGTAGCTCAAGAAAACCCCACTTTTCCCCCCACTTTATTGACATAATCACAAACTTTTCCCTGGAAATGAGGAGTTGCCTCGGCCATGATCTCTGCTGGGTGAGCAGGATTTAAACACATCAATTAATCACCCCCAGGAATTAAACATCCATCAGGAGCACTCCCTGAAAATGGACCCTGCACAAAGTCAGGATAACCCCAAATTTAGGGTGAAAACACAGAAAATAAAAACCCCCCAGCAGCTGCGAGCTGATTCTTGTTATCTCCACACCCTGCAGCTCTTTGCGTTTAACATTCCTGCCTGGAGAACCCCGCCAGGATCTGCGTGGCACAGCAGAAAGGAGGGCTGGTTTTGGTGATTTTTTAATTTTTTGGGTGTTTTTGGGGGCAGGCTGAAGACCAGGACCTCGGCCAAGTACGGGCTGCCGGCGCAGCCGCGCCTCGTGGACATCATCGCGGCCGTGCCGCCGCAGTTCCGGAAGGTTCTGCTGCCCAAGCTCAAGGCCAAGCCCATCAGGACAGCCAGTGGGGTGAGACAAAGGGGATCCCCCCTCCTGCCCCCACCCCAAAATTTGGGATTCATCCCCATAACCATAACGCCTGGTGGCGTCGGGTGCTTTTTGCACGGGGAGAAATTCGGGGGGGAAAATCCTCCAGTCCTTCCTTGGAGGGTTCCTGGAAGTGTCCTGGGGTAGTGGAGGGTGTTGGGATTGGGGTTTAAGGTCTTCCCAGCCTGAAATGTGCTGAGATTCCCTGAGGGAAAAAAAAAAGGGAATTGTGTCCGTGTCACTGTGGATCTTTTCAGCAGAGGAATTCATTCAGTTTAGTGTAAATCACCTAAATCTCCATATCAGGCCCCAGTTTATACTGAAACCAACTAAAATTCTCCATATCAGGCCCCAGTTTATACTGAAACCAACTAAAATTCTCCATATCAGGCCCCAGTTTATACTGAAACCAACTAAAATTCTCCATATCAGACCCCTGATTATACTGAAACCATCTATTTTTTTATATCAGACCTTGTTTTTTATATCATACCCCAATTTATTCTGAAACCACCAAATGTTTTATATCAGTCCAAATTTATACTGAAACCACCTAAATCTTCATATCAGACCCCAATTTATACTGAAACCACCTAATTCTTGATATCAGACCCCAATTTATACTGAAACCACCTAATTCTTGATACCAGACCCCAATTTATACTGAAACCACTAAATTCTCCATATCAGACCCCACTTTATAATGAAACCAATTATTGTCCATTTCAGACCCAAATTTATACTGAAACCACCAAATTCTCCATATCAGACTCCAATTTATACTGAAATCACCTAATTCTTTATATCAGACAACAATTTATGCTGAAATCACCTATTTTTTTTAATTTCATATCCCAATTTATATTGAAATCTCCTCATTCTCCATATCAGAGCCCAATTTATACGAAACCATCTTAAATTTTCTGTATCTGACCCCAGTTTGTAGAGAAACCACCTAAATCTTCATATTAGACCCCAGTTTATACTGAAACCATCCAATTCTCCATATCAGACCTCAATTTATACTGAAACCACCTAAATCTTTATATCAGAGCCCAATTTACACTGAAACCACCTAATTCTCTGTATCAGATCCCATTTTATTCTGAAACCACCTAATTGTCCATATCAGACCCAAATTTATACTGAAACTACCCAATTTTTTATATCAGACACCAATTTGTTCTGAAACCACCTAATGCTTTATATGAGAACCCAATTTATACTGAATCCACCCAATTCTCCATATCAGACCAAAATTTATACAGAAACCACCTTAAATTTTCCATATTACACCTAATTCTTTATATCAGACCCCAATTTATACTGAAACCACCTTAAATTTTCCATATCAGACTCCAATTTATACTGAATCCACCTAAATCTTTATATCAGACCCCAGTTTATACTGAATCCACCTAATTCTTCATATCAGACCCCAAACAGTTAATTACTTTATAATTTATTTACATTATGAAACACAAAAGCATTTAAACGACATTAAATAGGACTCATTGAGGGTTCCTGTTCCTTACTGCCTTTCTTTCCCCCTCCAACCCTTAACCCAGGGAACACCCTGAAACAACCCCACAAACCCCCTCTCCCCCAGCACCCCCAACCCTGCAGAAACTGGGGGTGTTTTGGTGATTTTTGGGGCTGATTCCTGCAATTTCCCTGGCAGATCGCCGTGGTGGCCGTGATGTGCAAACCCCACCGGTGCCCCCACATCAACTTCACGGGCAACATCTGCGTGTGAGTATGGCCAGATGTGCCAGATGTGGGGACACCTCTGTCCTCCAGCGAAGGGTTTTGGGGCTCAGGGAGTTTTTCCTGCCTGGAATCCCCAGGTGGGCCTGGGGTTTCTCCCAGGGAACAGCCTCTTCTTGGTTATTAGCTCTTAATGCATCTGGAATTTCATTAATTCCCTTTTATCTGCTGTGGTATCTCCCCTAATTTTTTGTATTTCCAAACTCTTTCCTCCCTGTTATCTGGAGAAGGTTTAGCAGCAGTTTGGGGCCTTTTATCTGCAGTGATATATCCCTAATTTTTTGTATTTCCAAACTCTTTCCTCCCTGTTATCTGGAGAAAGTTTAGCAGCAGTTTGGTGTCTTTTATCTGCTGGGTATCTCCCCTAATTTTTTATATTTCCAAATTATTTCCTCCCTGTTATCTGGAGAAAGTTTAGCAGCAGTTTGGTGCCTTTTATCTGCTGTAGTTTCTCCCTAATTTTTTTGTATTTCCAAATTATTTCCTCCCTGTTATCGGGAGAAAGTTTAACAGTAGTTTGGTGTCTTTAATTTGCAGTGATATATCCCTAATTTTTTGTATTTCCAAATTATTTCCTCCCTGTTATCTGGAGAAAGTTTAGCAGCAGTTTGGTGCCTTTTATCTGCAGTGATATATCCCTAATTTTTTGTATTTCCAAACTCTTTCCTCCCTGTTATCTGGAGAAAGTTAAACAGCAGTTTGGTGCCTTTTATCTGCAGTGATATCTCTCTAAATTTTATATTTCCAAATAATTTTCCTCCCTGTTGTGTGGAGAAAGTTTAGCAGCAGTTTGGTGCCTTTTATCTGCAGTGATATATCCCTTATTTTTTGTATTTCCAAATTTTTTCCTCCCTGTTATCTGGAGAAGGTTTAGCAGCAGTTTGAGGCTGAATTTTTGGTTTTAACCAAAAATGATGAGAGGGAACGGCCTCAAGTTGCAGCTTCAGGTTGGATTTTGGGAACAGTTCCTGCCTGGAAAGGGTTTCCCATCCCCTGGGAGTCCCCATCCCTGCAGGGATCCCAAATCCCTGTGGATGTGGCACTTGGGGACAGGGTCTGGATGCTCTCAGGGATCTTTTCCCTCCCTTCTGGCTTTCCATGACCCAAAAATTCCTTTTTCCAGCATTCCTGGAGAACCCCAGTGCTGCAGGAGCAGCCATGCCACACCAAAAACTGCTTTTTTTTCACCTTTTCCTCAAGGAAGAAAAACTCCTCCTTTCATGACCCAAACCCACCATTCCATATTAGGTCCCCACCTTTGTGATAATTAATTAATTATTAATTTTTTATTAATTTTTTTGTTAATTTTTATTAATTTCTTTGGCTTCCAGCTGCCAAAATCTCCTGGAATCAGCTCAGTTTATTCAAATTAAAGAGCACCAGCTCTTTGGCTCACCTTGAATTCTCTTCCTCATTTTGACTCCATTCCCTTGAAATCTGATTTTGGGAAAAATCTGATTTTGGTTGTGCTTTTCCCATCTCTTCATTTATTTCCAAACATTCCCTGCCATGAATCCCTGAAATCTGAAATTTTCCAGCTGATTCCGTGTCTGAAGCAGCTTGGACTGCACAAACCCTTTGCCAGCAAATTAATGTGGCTTAATAATTAATTTATAATTAATTTTATAATGATGGTGGAGCTGGCAGTGAGGAAATAAATCAATTATCCAGGGAATAAAATATCAATTATTCCATCAGGAAAATTCCCTGGATGCTCCCTCACCTTTCCTGCTGGAGCTGGAGGAGTCTGAATTCATCTTTGGAATATTTTGGTTTTTTTAAACAACACATCCCTAAGCTCAGGAAAAAAAATAAAGCTGAGCTTTCTCACCATCAAAATGTTAAAATTCCTGAAATTTCTGGAAAAGTCAGTGGCTGTTATCCCAATTTTGCATCTCTCCATGCCAAAAACAAAAAAAAAAATCATATTCTGCATGGATTGGAATGATGCTCTTGAGAGAATCATGGAAAATATTCAAATTGTGAAATTAATTTTTAAAAACCAACTAATCTGTGTGTAACTCTTGCCCCAAAACTTTATGGCTGTTCCCTAAAATAATGGAATCTCCCAGAAATATTTTCATGGATTTTGCTTCCAGAAAGTCTCACTGGGTTGTTTCAGGTCTGAGCTGGTTTTGGACATCCTATTCTCATTAAAATTAATTAAATTTTAATACAAATATCACAGAAATTATTGGAATTTTGAGTTTAATTCCTGTTTTTCCTGTTTTTTCACCCTGCAGGTACTGCCCAGGGGGGCCTGACTCTGATTTTGAATATTCCACCCAGTCCTACACAGGATATGAGGTACTGATTTCTCTATTTTTCCCTATTTTTTTGTGTTATTCCAGCATTCCTTAAGCCTGGCTTTAGGCTGGGCTTTATTTCTGCAGCTCGCTCGTGTTGCAAGAGCAAAGCCAAAAATAAACACAAAAATCAGACCAATAAAACCAAAATCAATTTTCATCAGCTTCAGGTTCCAAAGCAGCTCAAAGTCTAGGAGTAAAACTCTTAATTACAGTAATTAATAATGAATTAAATTTTTAAAAATTGTCTAAGAAGGGTCTTCAAACACAGAGATATGGAGAGGTTCCTACAGCATTAAAAAAAATGAAAATTTTGGTTAAAAATCCCAAATTTTTTAGCTGTTAATGCTGAAATGAAATGAATTCCCTTTTATCTGCAGTGATAAATTTAATTTTTTAATATTTCCAAACCATTTCCCCCCTGTTGTCTGGAGAAAGTTTAAGAGTTTGTGACTGAATTATTTTGTCTGGTTTTAACCAAAAATCTCAAAGCTGTGGTAGGGATGTGAAGTAGGAAAATGAGCTAAAATCCACCTGGATTAATTTGGTGAAAATTCGTTTAAAACAGGAATTTTGTCTGTTCTACCTCAGTGATTTAAATAGGAAAAAATGGGAAATACCAAATAAATCCAGGCTACAAAAGGTGCTTAAAAATCTTCTTAAAATATTATTAATAATTATTAATTTCTCTCATCAGCTGGTGGTAGAAAAAAAAAGAGTTTTTATGGATTTTAATTGGAGGAATAAATTTAATTTAGGGAATATTGGAAGCCCAGACTGAGTTTAGGGGATGCTGCCTGAGTAATTTGTAAAAACACTTTTGTGATTTTTGTAACACTTTTGTGATTTTTGTAACACTTCTGTGACTCACTGCAGAGATTTTTTAGCTGTTGCAGAACACTAAAAATGGAATAATTTTGGTGTTTTTAGGTCACGTTGCCATCTCAGGGTAAAAATTTGTATTTTTTAAAGAATTTCAGGAGCCAAATTCGTATTTACAGTTTTACAGAGTTTGTGGGTTTGGAGGCTTTGGGTCAATCAGAATTTGAGGTTTTCTGCGTGCTAAAAGTTGGATTTTGTGTTTTTGTGCTGTTCTTTTGGGGAAAAAAGTTTTTAAAATGAGTTTTTTGGGTGTTTTTTCAGCCAACATCCATGAGGGCCATCCGGGCTCGGTACGATCCCTTCCTCCAGACCCGGCACAGAGTGGAGCAGGTACATTTTCCCTTGGGATTTTCACCAAAAAAATTGGAATTATTTCAATTTCTTGTGGGCTGGTGGGCTGCAAAAATTAAATTTATACTTTTTCAGTTGTCCAGCTCTCATTTCCATTAAATAAACAGTGAGTTTTGAACATCTCCTAAGATCTTTTCTGTGCAATACCTGATTTTTAGTGATAGTTCCAAAATTACTTTATTTGGGTGTTTGGATGTGAAAAGTTTCTCAATCTTGTTCTGCTTTGATCAGTTTTTTCTTTATCTCCAAATCCATTGGAAAATTTTTCACGAATTCGGTATTTTCTCCCTCAGGAATTTGTTCTACATGGATTAAAGGAGATTTGAGGAATTTTTTTTGCCTTTTTGGCCAAATTTAGGTTCCCCCAAACTGGAACCTGTAACTCAAGTAATTCTGATTTTTCAGGGAAATCCTCCATGCTGGGTTCAATACCTGCACTGAATTCTTACAGCAAAAAAAAACAACTTTTGAGGTGTTTTTTTACAAAGGGAAGCGCTTACAAAAAAACCTATAAAAACCCACAAATTCCTCACTCACAAAACAACTAAAAAATGAAACGCAGCTTAACAAAATCAAGGATTACAGAGAAATCTCTTGGATAAATCCCCCACTGATGGTTTTTCCTGTGATATTTTGCATTTTCCAGCTGAAGCAGCTGGGCCACAGCGTGGACAAAGTGGAATTTATCGTGATGGGTGGGACCTTCATGGCTTTACCTGAGGATTACAGGGATTATTTCATCAGGAACCTGCACGATGCCCTGTCAGGTCACACTTCCAACAACGTGGCTGAGGCCGTCAGGTGAGGGATTATTTCAAGTTTAAATCCTTTATTCTTTGAAAACCGAGGAGAATTCGGTGTTGTTTTGAAAAGATGTGTTGAATATTCACAGCTCTGCAGAGCAGCCCCAGGCAGACCCCTGGAAGAGCAGGAAAAACCAAACTTTTCTCCCTGATTTTTTTTTTTTTGGCATTCCAGCCAGCTCTGTCACGCCTCATCGCCCTGATTTGGGGTTGTGACGAATGCCAGGGATTGATTCTTGATTTATTCTTGATTTATTCTTTATTTATTGCCTGCAGCTGGGGAGGGGGAGCTGCTCCTGCCTGGGACGTCAGGGATGACTCAGCCCCGAGAGCGTCACCGCTCCCGGCCCCTTCCACCCCAAACCAGCTCCTCGGGTGTCACATTCCCGTTTGAACGCCTCAAAAACCACAGCCTGATCCATCCAGGGGCAGGAAATTATGAATTTTCAATGCTTGGTGGGAAAAAAAAAAAGAGGTTTGGTGTTTTTGGAGTTGTTAAGTGAGCGAGCGTCCCTTGGGTGGGGTTGGGTTTGCTGCCGCGTCGTTGTGGGTTTTTATTTGTGACATTATCCAGCCCCAAGAGATGTGATTTTAGAGCTGTCACCTCCAGGAGAAGTGATTTTAGAGCTGTCACCTCTAAGAGAAGTGATTTTAGAACCGTAATCCTCCACAGAAGTGAATTTAGAACCAGTCCTTTGTATCTCAAATCTGCGACTTAATTCGGTTTTCCCTCTGGAGGGCACCAAACACTTCTGCTGCTTTTGCTGCTTCTCTTTGCTTTTTTTTTTCCCTTTTTTTTTCCCCCCTCCCACCTCTCGTCGCTCAAAGACCAAACAAAAAGCACCCTGCTGCTCTTTCCAAGTGGGTTTTATCGAGATAAAACAGGAAACAAGTTGGGCAAAGAGTTTCTGAAGGACACAGCTCCTCAGGGAAGGAGGGTGGTGGATGCAGGTTGTCCATTCAAATTACTGCTGTGATTCACGGTGTGGGAAGCCCATTTTTTTTTTTTTTCCCTCTGCTGCAGGTGTCTTAGCTGATTCTATTGGGCCTAAAATAATTTTTCAAGCTGCCTGGCCTTTGCTCTGCAGATAATAAGGGAACTATTTCTGCCACAGCAATTTTAAAGCCAAAGTGACTCCTTGGAGTCAGAGCAGCACGGATGGAGCGGGGTGACAAAAATCCAGCCCTGGCAGCGTGTGTGTTCCTCAGCAGATAAATAAAGGTTCATATTTTTAACATAAAACTCAGGCTAAGTGCTGGGTAAATGGAGTTCTGTGGGAGTTACTCGAGTTGCATTTCCTACACGTTGGAGAGGTGGAGAAAATGGGGCTGGAGATGAATCAGAGCTTTTTGCTTTTTGTGCTCCTGCAGCTCGGTTGCTGCGCTGTGTCACTGCGGCGTTGGCTGGAGTGGTCGGTGACACCTGAGCTAAACAGCCAAGGTTGAGTTTATTTCTTTCTGTGGGGAGGATTCAGCTCCCTCAGCACTTCCAGCAGAGGCTGGGAGGAGTCCTGAGAGCGTTTTCCCTGCTGTGTGCTGTGGGCACTGCCCTCAGCAGCAGCCTGGGATCTGAATGGGGTTCTGGAGGATTTATTTCTTGGGCAAATCTTGATTTCAGTTTGGATGTTGTACAGAGGGAAAGGCCCTTCAGGCAGGTTGTTGCTGTTTGCCAGGGCCTTGCTGATGCCTCCAGCTCCCAAATCTCCTCCCTGCTGGCATCCTGGTCAATCCCTGGATTCTGGTGGGACACGAACCTACCTGGATGGAAACACAGGAGTGTGGAGGAGGAGAGAACAGGCAGCAAGGAAGAAACCCCACTAAATTACAGCTAGAACTGAAGGGAGGTGCTGGCAATGGCCAGCGACCTGCTCTGGGGATTTGTGGGATGGTCAGAAACTTTCTTGGGGAATCTCCAGCTCCAGGGGCTGTTGTGAGGATTTTTGGCACCACTCTCAGGACTGGAGTCCTGAGAGTGTTTTCCCTGCTGTGTGCTGTGGGCACTGCCCTCAGCAGCACCCTGGGATCTGAAGGGGATTCTGGAGGATTTATTTCTTGGGCAAATCTTTATATAAAGTTTGGATTTTGTACAGAGACTCCTTCATGTGGGAAAGGCCCTTCAGCCAGGAGAGAATCACAGAATCCTGGCGTGGTTTGGGTTGGAAGGGACCTTAATTCATCCCTGCCACAGACAGGGGCACCTTCCACTCTCCCAGCTTGCTCCAAACCCCAATTTCCCCCTTTTTACCCAGTAATTCCTGTTTTTTTGTCCCACATCCCTGCTCTGCCTTGGCTCTGACAGGGACCTGAGGGATCATCAATCTGGCACCCTCCTGCCAACGGTATTTTCAATTTTCTTCTTGTGATGCTTCATCTCCATCAGCCCTCTGAGGCTCCTGGTCCCAGCTAATCTGATAACAAGGATGTGATTCCGTGCAGCACGGCCAGAGCCTGCCATGGAGGTGGGACAGGAGAAAGAAATCAAAGAAACCCAGCTTGGCCTTTGGGTTTCATCCAAAATCCCCTGAAATTTTGGTTTTCTTGCAGATAAATGCATGAACTCATCGACCAACAGTATGGTTTTTGCAAAGATAAACGGGGAAAGTTCCAGGCTTTTTCTGTTGAGAGTGGAGGAAGGAAATGAATTCCCTGGGTTTTAATATTTCTGCAGCACCTCCCTTTTGGGGCAATAAACGCTTTTTTACACCCTTCAGACAGAAATCTTTGCTCGAGGTGCTTGGGTTTGCTTGAGAAATAGGTTGGCCGAGGAGTGGGTGAAGAATTGCAGAGCCAGGGGGGATCTTTGTTTTTGTGTGCGACAGGGCTGGGAAGTTTTAATTTTTCTCACTGAGAGCACCACTTAAGAATTTCTGGGCCCTTCTGGGTGCCTGTCAGGCCGGGCTGTGGGCTCGCTGATAAGCTTCCCTTCCTTAGGAGCAGCTTTGCAATTATTAAACAATTTCTCCATCGCTGCAGGATGGATTTTTTTCTTTTTTTTTCCTCCCCCTGGAGAAACTCATCTTTGCCCCGGAGCTGCTCCCATCAAGGCCCCGGTGTTGAGTTGATTGCGGCTGCTTTTGCTCTTTGCTGAGGACAATCAGAGCCCGAGAAGAAGGTGTAAAATGCACATGCAAATGAGAATCGCTGCTCCTCTCACCTGACCCGTGAGTCATGAGGGGTGCTGGGCTTATTGAGCTGCCACCGTGAGTCACCAGCAGCAGCTTGGAGCTGACTCCTAATGAGGGAACGGCCCGAGGAGAGCTTTGGGAAAAGCTGGGAAATCGGGATCTGCATCCCTGCACCTCCTGGGGCTGCCCCAGCAGCTCTGGCTTCTCCTCCTGAGCCGAGGTGGGAGAGCTGGGGCAAGAGAAGGATCCAGGGACACCTCAGGGCCCCTTCCAGAGCCTGAAGGGGCTCCAGGAGAGCTGGAGAGGGACTGGGGACAAGGGACACAGGGAATGGCTTCCCACCGGGAAAAGTGAGATTTAGATGGGATTTGGGAAGGAATTCCTGGCTGTGGCACTTGAATAGAGTTCCCAGAGAAGCTGTGGCTGCTCCTGGATCCCTGGAAGTGTCCAAGGCCAGGCTGGAGCAGCCTGATCCAATGAAAGGTGCCTGCAGGTGGTTGGAATGGGATCATCATGAAGGTCCCAAACCATTCCATGATTTTCACGATTCTGGTGATTTCAGTATCTTAAGAGACACGGAAATAATTTACAATTTTTTGTTCCAAGAGTGTGGTGGGTTGCCTGATGTTTGATAAGGCTGAGTGTGACAGAGTGGGGAGATAACCCACGCTCTGTCCTGTGCCTGATATTCCTGAGACAACAACAGAGCAGACACAACAATCCCCATAACAGATCTGGTCCCTTAAAAAGCTCATTTTCCATATGGAATCCCAGAACTCTGAGGGGTGATTGCTGCCTTTAATTCCTGGTGGAGCAGCTCCCGACTCCACCTTCCCCTTGGATCTCCAGGAGTCCTTTTGTGTTCCAGCATTATCTGTGTCCTCCCTGGAGCTGGGGAGCAGTTTTCCACCATTATCCTAGTGGGGAGGGAAGCTTTCCTCCAGGTATCCCAAAAGCAGGATTGATTTTTTTTTTGGGAACGGGACAAACCTGAGCTCTGCTGAAAGAGAAGCCACAGGTTGTAAATAATCAGAGTTTAGGACCTCTTAATCCATTGAGGGAGAGCAACAAACCTGCAGTGCCTGCTTTGGGATGTGGAGCTCCAGATTCCTCTTTAAATCCCGGCTGGAAATGTGTCCTGAAGAGGGCAGATCACAGCCAGGTGTGCTTGGTGTGATTGTCAGAGGATGGGGTTTGTGGAGAGATCCTTGTGTAGGAAGGGAGAAACTTGGAGGATGGAAGAACAGAGAGGTTGTGGAGGCTGGAGATCCTCAGATCCCACCTGGATCTGATCCTGTGCCACCTCCTCAAGGCTGGGTGGTCTCCAGAGGCCTCTCCAACCCCAGCCATGCTCACATTCCCACTTGAATTTCAGATATTTCAGCCATTCCTCTGGTGGAAGCTGCAGCTGCTCCAAGAAATCGTGGTGGCTGCAGGCAGAGGGCAGGGCTGGGTGGGATATTGGGAAGGAATTCTTGGCCGTGAGGGGGGGTGGCCCTGGCACAGAATTCCCAGAGAATTTGTGGCTGCTCCTGGATCCCTGGAAGTGCCCAAGGCCAGGTTGGAGCAGCTTGGGATAGGGGAAGGTGTTGAGGTTGGAGCTGGATGAGCTTGAAGGTTTTTCCCAGCCAAACCAGTCTGGAATTCTGTGATTGTGAAGCTTCAGCAAGGCCTGAATTTGCTTTTCAATATCGAGGAACAAACCTGCTTTTTAACAACGGTGATTTATAAACTTGAAGTCTGTTTTAAACTACCCAAATAAGACTTTTGGACCTTTTCTTGGAGACAGGTTCCTGCAGGGCAGCCTGGGCTTGCTGGTGCTGTATTTTAACCAAAATCCACCCGTTTTGCTCGGCTTTTAGGACGCTGTGAAATCTGTGGGGTAACAAAGGAGCACGATGAGCTCCACTGACCCCAGAGTGAGAAACCCTCCTGGCCAGAGGTTCAGAGCAAACCCCTCTCACCTCGTGGCTCCTGCAGGCAGCCAAGAAGCCGCCCTGCAATTCCGGAGCTCGTTCCACTAATGTCTCTTAATTGAGCTTCCCGAGCGCTAATTGTGACTCCGGCAGAAAAGGAGCCAGGCTTTGAGTCACTCTGCAGTGATTCATGCTGGGGCCATCGAGTGGTTGCTGTTCTCCTTTTATCTACCTTGACCCTCTGCTCCAGGTGATGCTTCCAGAGCAGGCAGCTCCTCACCCTTCAGCTGCCAGGGCTCACCCCGGGGCAAATCCATGGAATTCTGGGCAGGAGAGCGATTCGAGGAGCCCCGGGAGGGTGGGGGGGGGAGTGGGAAATTAAAAATTGTGTTTGACAGTCAGCTCCCACCCCTCGCCCTGCCGTAATGAGTGGGTGCAGTGACAGGGAGGCTCTTGAAGCTCCAAATTGCCGGGTTCAGCTCTGATTCCAGCGGCAATTTTGGGATGTGGGGACTCACCGGCCCCGTGCCCGGCTCCTGGCAGGAGGAGGGGAATAGCAGGAGGCAGCAGCAGTGGAAATTGCCGTGGTGGCTGGATCCATCCGAGCCTGTCTGTCAAATCCCTCCGGACATCCAGGCAGGAGATAAGTGGCTGTTGTTTCAGTGCCAGATCGTTTACAGCAGAAAATCTGCCTAAATTCCCTTTTGTTCCCAGAGATTTGCAGCCTAGCTCCTAATAATTCTGGAAAAAACAGGCAGGTTTTCTTTGTTTCCAGCTTTGGATGTGCCGAGGCACTGGCACAGATTTCCCAGAGGGATTGTGGTTCCTCATCCCTGGAAGTGTCCGAGACCAGCTCGGAGCAACCTGGGGTCGTGGAAGGTGTCGAGGTTGGAATGGGATGAGCTTTAAGGTCCCTTCCCAGCCAAACCATTCTGTATTTACCATTAAAACCTGTTTGTCACTGAGTGTTTATCCCTAAATGCCTTCATAAGTCTTGCAGAATTTATGGAATTTTACCCCAAAGCTGTCTGGCCTTTGGCTGCTGCTCATTTCCTGCTTCATTTTCCAACTCTTAACTGCTGGAGTCGATGTTATTTGGGAGCTCTCTAAGCAAAAAGTCATTTCATCAGATCCTAATCTCGTGGCGGGGAGCTTTCCATCTTCTTTCCTTCCTCAGCCATGGAATGGGATTGCTGATCCCCTTATCTGCCCTGTTACTGCTCCTCCTGCACGGGAAATATTCCAGTTTGGAATGGAGCTCACGAGGAAGCCAAGCCCACACAGTTTTGGCCGTGTGTGGTTTTGGGTTTCCCAAGGGGGTTGCTGCAGCCAAACCCATCTTCCTCCAAGGATCCCGAGGTGTTTCCTCAGGAATTGGTGCCACCCCGAAATTAGCCATATTTGTAAATCCACATTTCATCCCGTGCTGCTGGAAACAGCACCAGCCTTAGCGGTCATGACATTGTCAGAGCTAAATAATGAATTTCCCTGCTTTTTCCTGTACGCTTTCAGCAAATTGCTGCTGAACACCTGCCAGAGGGAATTCTTTGCTCGTTCTTGCTGCCCCGTGTAATTTGGCAAGGCACAACAAGTTCTCCACTGACCTGCACTAAAATGTTAATGGTGGGATGGGATCTGAGCAGCCAGCTGGGCTTGCTGGCTGGATTTGGAGCTGTTTTCCAGGGCTTGGCCACCTGTGTGAGTCTGAACCTGGCCTGGTGATTACACGGTTTTAATTCCAATTGTGCCGGCGATCCGGAGGTAATGTCAGGGAGGGAACAGGGTGCTGTGCACGAATAACATTTTTGGGTTAATTCCCTCGTTATTTACGCCATCCTGGGGTTAATCCCCTCCTCATTTACACCAGCCTGCAGCTCTCAGGAGCAGCAGTGGCTGCTGCATCCTGATTTTCCAAGCGGGCACAAACTCGAGCGTCGGAGCGATCCGAGCCGATCGTCCCGTGCCCTGCAGCGCTGACAGGGGACCCGCTCTCCCCTTTTCCAGCAGAGATTGCTTTGCAGCCCGGATGGAAATGAGCTGGTGAAATAGGGAGATGTGGTTTATGGTTCCCTCAGCTGCGCTCTGCTCGCCTCATTGGCGCTGCAAACCCGGAGCCGCCGCCTTTCCGCGGCGCTAAATTAATTTGAAAGAAAACTCATTTTCTGGTGACATGGTGGGCGCAATCCACCATGGAAAAAAAAAAAGCAGGTTTCATTTTCATACTTTTCCAGGGGGGTGTCGAGCAGGGGTTTTGCTGTGGCTTTGGGGAGCTCTGAGCCAGGCAGAGCTGGGGCTGTTTGCTTTGAAATACGCCCGGCGGCCCCGGGAGCCTGCGCTTTTCACGGCTCACAAGTTTGGGAAGTTGGATGCTCAAAAGCTGGAAATGCAGAGCTGGGGGGGTGTTTGTGCAGCTTGGTTTGCTCACCCTCTGTCTGGGCCTTGGGTTGTGCCACGGCCTCGTTTTTGAGCTCTCTGTGCAGCACCTTTGCGTGCTTTGCCTCCGGAGACAGTTTGCGCGCTGCTCTGAAAATGGGGAAATCCGCGGGAATTTGTTCCTTGGGTAGGAAGAGCCTCCCCTTTTTTCTCTGGCAGCTTTGTGGGTTCAGCTGGCGGGTTCAGAGCTCAGCTCAGATGTTCCTGATGAGCCCTCACAGGAGGTGCAGTCAGCTCTGACTGCCACGTGAGGTGAGAGGATCCCACCCCAGCCTTGGCTCCCCTGAGGGCCGGGACAGGAGCAGTTTCCTCCTCCACCTCCCATTTCTGGCTCCTTGAGCTCGTGTCAATCCTTGCTTTATGGAAGATGCTCCTGTGTCTTCCAGAGTTTGGTTCCATTCTCTTCTCCAGATCACAGAATCATGGAATAATTAAGTTTAGAAAGGATCTTTGAGGTCATCAAGTCCAGCAGCCCAAAACCACGTCCCCAAAGTGCCGCATCCGTGTTTTTGAGCACTTCCAGGCATGGTGGCTCCACCACTGCCATGGGCAGCTCATTCCAACCCTTCTAGGGATGAAATTATTCCCAATATCCCATCCAAACCCCCCCTGGCACAACTTGGGGCCATTCCCTGTCATCCTGTCACTTGTTCTTGGGAGGAGAGGCCAGCACCCACAATCTCTGCTTTTCCCCACCTCTGGGAAGACACCGGTGATCTTTGGCTGTCTCCTCTCCGTGTATCTCTGACTAAAATCAAGGTTATGCCATTTGAGGGTATTTTAGCCATGACAGGGAATATCTCACCCAGGAAGTTGCTCCTTGGGACAGCACATCGTCCCTGGAGCTGTGAGGGATGGCTGTGCCCGAGGATGATGCAGTTCCGAGCGGCTGCAGCAGCTAAAAGCTGAAATCATTTTCCAAACAATGACTCAACCACCATTAAAAGTTGAGTAAAACCATAAAATCAGCTTGGCCAGGCCCTCAAAGCTCATCTCCTTCCAGCCCCGTGCCGTGGAGGAGAAGCTGTGGGCACCTTGGAGCTCTGCAGGAGGGAGCAGGAGGAGCTGGGGCAGAGGCACCAGGAGTTCCTGGAGCTGCCGCAGCAAACGCAGGAGCGTTTTTGTGGGGAAAACAAGGATTTGCACATTTTTCACTTTTTTTGTCGCAGCTTTATAGGTGAGGGACTTGCTTTGGCAAGAGATGGAGATGAGCTGAACCACAGCTCTCCACTGGCAGTTCTGGCTGATGGCTGCTTTTTATTAGCTCTCTTTATAATTTTATGGATACAATTCCTTCGTTTCCTCAAAGCAGCAATCAAGCTGTTTTCCTTCCTCGAGCTAAATGTTTTCTCTGGCAGAGTCACATGGGGACGAGCTCAGTCTCATTTTAGAGGTGGATAAAGAAACTCAAAGGCAAAGGGGCTGGGCTGGACACTTTTTATTTTGCAGCAGCACTTTTGGGGCGTTGAGTTTGTGGTGTTTTTCCTCAGGAACGGCTGAGAAGTGGTTGTTTTTAAGAATATGCAACTTTTCTTAGTCTGCAGTGAGTCGATATCAGAGCTGAAATTGGAGCTGGGTTTTTTCAGAGTCTGATACCAGAGCTGAAATTGGAGCTGGGTTTTTTCAGAGCCCGTGTCAGTCTCACCCAGCACCGTCTCTCTCATCAAGCACAGCAAGAAAAAACTCGAATTTCAGGGCGGATTTAATAAAAGAGGTTGTCGTGTCGTTTCTGCTGTAATTTCAGATGTAAGGATTTTTTTTTTCTTTTTCTTCCTGCATCCTTTGTTAGCCCACGCCTGCAACTCGGTATTGACTATTCCCTGGGAAACTTGTCTTTATAGTTATGACCTAATGGTTGATTGTATTGATTTGGCAACAGGCAGCTGAATGGTGGTTTTTTTTTTTTCCCCAAGTTTTTCCTGAAGTAATTGCCCAGCAAAGATGAGAAAAATCAAGGACAAATCTTGGGCATCTCCTCATGGAAGTTTTCCACCAGACTGAGAGTGTCACTGTGGTGGAGAGCTGGCAAAGCTGAGGGAAAGGAGACTGAAATGAAATATTGACTTAATGCTGCCCAAACCTCCTGTTTTTCACTCCTTGGGAGGAGATGCTTAAAGCAGAGGAACACTCCTGAGTGTTTATCCTGGATTTCTGCACAGAAATTACTCCTTGGATCGCTCTTCCCTGACGGTGGGGAGCCCCTGGCACAGTTTTCCTGGTCCCTAAAAGTCTCCAAGGCCAGGTTGGACAGGACTTGGAGCAACCTGGGACAGTGGGAGGTGTCCCTGCTCATGGCAGGGGGTGGGGACAGGATGATCTTTAAGGTCCCTTCCAACCCAAACCACTCTGATTGTGTGATTCTGTGAAATCCCCAAATTGTTCCTGAGAAAGGCATTTGGTTCTTTCTGAAGCACCAGGGCTCCAAACATCTCCAATTTTCTCTCTTTGTGCTGAGCATTGCTTTGTTCCCAGCTTTCCTTCACGAGCCAGAAACTGGTTTGGAAAATCATCCCTCACAAAGGGGATTTTTTTCCCAGTTCAGCATGGGTTTGGTAGCCTGGTCATTACTTTTAAAAAGAAATCAGTTTAGAAGTGCTTGGGACAGGGGTGGCTGCTGGGCTTGGCACTGCTGGTTGGGCTTAAAGGGCTTTTCCAAGCTTAAAAAATTCACAGTTCTGTGATTCTGGATCAGGGAGGAGCTGCAGGTTGGCACAGGAAACCTCACCCTCACCTGTAGCAGGTCTTCACAGGGCTCTCAAACTTCTGATCCCCTGAACCATTCCTTCCTTTTTTTATGGCTTTGTCACATCTTTCAGGATGACTTTTGTGGCTTCTCCTCTTTGGATGTCATTGCCAAGTGGAATTAAAGGAGATGGGAAATCTTTGGAGCATTCAGGGAGCAGGGACAGGAGCTTTGGGATGTCTGCTTGAAACCATCCCATGGTTTGTGGCTTCTCCTCTTTGGGTGTCATTGCCAAGTGGAATTGAAGGAGATGGGAAGTTTTTGGAGCATTCAGGGAGCAAGGACAGGAGCTGTGGGACATCTGCTTAAAGCCATCCCATGGTTTGTGGCTTCTTCTCTTTGGGCGTCATTGCCAAGTGCTGCTAGTTGGAATTGAAGGAGATGGGAAATCTTTGGAGCACCCTGGGAGCAAGGACAGGAGCTTTGGGACATCTGCTTGAAACCATCCCATGGTTTCACCCACGATCTCTCTGTCCCAGCTGGGATGATCAGTGGTGTGCTAGATTTCCCATCTCTAAGATGAATTGTTGTGTTTTTTTCCCTGACATTCACACATTGATCTGAGGTTTAAAGTCTCCAGGCTCGTGGTGGAGCAAAGCGTGAGCCCTCCTCACCTGATAAATCGAATATGGGACATTTTACAAGCGCTCTCTGCGTTTCCCTCTCCCAGACAGATTGCAAAATGTGTTTTGCTGGTGTGTCAGGGCTCGGTTGTATTTATCAGGACAAGATTTTGTTTTCTTCAGCTGCAAAAACCCCAGAGCACCTCCCTCTTTACGTAGATGGAGTACAGAGAGGTTCTTGTTCCCATCATCGTGTGGCAGATGAATTCCTGCCCTCGGGCTACCAGAAATGCTTTCAACAACACATTCAGGGTTGGAGCTTTCTCTGAAGCATTTGACAAATCTCAGTGACTTTGTCTGGATTTCTAAAAACCTTTCACCAGATTGTAGGAGTAAGAGTGGAGGCTTTGCATGCAGAAAAAGACTGGAAAATATTAAGAGATGGATTAAATGATCAATTAACAGCAGAGGGAGGTCATTAGTGGTGTCTCTGTGCTGTAACAGGTTGTTCTGACCTCTTGGAAAAGGGCAGAATAAAATCAGTTTAGATATAAAGCATTGTTTATAAAAGAGATTTTCCCTGGGTTTTTTTTTCCTACAGAACAACGATCTCCAAGTTGGCTGATGCCACTCAGGAATAAGATTTTAAAGTTTTAGTTGATAACTGTGAGAAGCACAGCCCTGGTGCTTGGTGTTAGTTAAAAAACCAGCTCAGTGTGAGGAATTGCAGTGATGGGAATAGAGAGAAAACTGGGAAATGGTGTCGTGGAGCTGCCTCGTTCACAGCTTGAACCTTGCTCATTTCTTGCCTTTAAAAACCAGGGAGGAGGAAAATGATGTTGTGGAAGCAGGGAAAAGATATTTGAGAGAGATATAACCAAGATTTATGAGGCCCTGAGTGGCACAGAGAAGAGGAAAGAAGGATAAATGTTGATTTTTCTCTGACACAACAAGAACTGTTGGTGAAATGGGAATTAAATCCAAAGGAATAATTCACTGAGAGTGACCTAACACAATTCTTGGGGAAATTATCCAGTGGGAGCTGCCTGATCCTGAAAGACACCACAACCACTAAAAATATGGGGGAGTCGAATTCCAAACTCAGATCTCCCTAAATTTCAGTGAGAGGAGTCTGGGACCTCATGTTGCTGCAGGGAAAAACATGAAACCATAATTTCCAAACTAGAATTTGGCTCTGCTCACTGGGAAAAGCAGAGAGCTCACATAAGGGAGGAGGAGATAAGCACTGCCTTGCCTAAATTAGCGTTGTTTTGGGTTAGTTATTTTTTTTCACCTCTAAACATTTATTTTTTATGGGGGTGGGTAAAAAAAAAAAAGAGGTTGCAACTCAGCTCCTGTTCCAGCCATGCATTTTCCTTGTTGGAAATATTTCACTCCAGCATATGTTAATTAATCCTGGTGTTTGCAGTTACAGCTGGCTAATAATTTGTTGCTAAAAAAAAAAAAAAGTTCTCTAAATTGCTGTTGCTGTGAACTTGATGGATGGGAGCTCAGAAAGCACCGCAGGCTCGAAAAACCCAGCAGTGTGAGAAGGTCTTGTCAGAGTTTTTTCTGTTCAATGTCCTTTTTTTTTTTTTTTTTTTGTTTGGTTCCTGAGCTAAGACAGGACCTGCTCGGATGTGTCTGAGAGCAGGCAGTGATTATGGCTTTTGGGATAATTACGCATTTATCAGCCCAGCATGGCAGGAGCGGAGCGTGGCTCCGGCCTGCTCGGCAGGAGTGGCAGGATCCCTCCAGACCTTGCCCAGAGGTCCTTGATGGAAGCTGTGAGGGAAATAAAAATAAAACCAAACCACTCTTCCCTCTCCAGCAGCCGCTATTCCTGCTCCTCGTTACAGCCTGGCGGTTAATTAGTCCGTGCAAACAGAGCTGGCCTGAAGTGTGTCTGAACTGAGC